>OX392505.1:4242500-4609202 GCA_947623375.1 Apotomis capreana | reverse complement strand
TACATCATCTCATCGACCGCACCAAGCTGTTCATCCCGGCGGCCAGGCGGCGCCATTACTGTCGGCGGGCCGACGTGCTCAGAGAACACAGTCACTGTACGTACTACATCATCTCATCGACCGCACCAAGCTGTTCATCCCGGCGGCCAGGCGGCGCCATTACTGTCGGCGGGCCGACGTGCTCAGAGAACACATCACTGTACGTACTACATCATCTCATCGACCGCACCAAGCTGTTCATCCCGGCGGCCAGGCGGCGCCATTACTGTCGGCGGGCCGACGTGCTCAGAGAACACATCACTGTACGTACTACATCATCTCATCGACCGCACCAAGCTGTTCATCCCGGCGGCCAGGCGGCGCCATTACTGTCGGCGGGCCGACGTGCTCAGAGAACACATCACTGTACGTACTACATCATCTCATCGACCGCACCAAGCTGTTCATCCCGGCGGCCAGGCGGCGCCATTACTGTCGGCGGGCCGACGTGCTCAGAGAACACATCACTGTACGTACTACATCATCTCATCGACCGCACCAAGCTGTTCATCCCGGCGGCCAGGCGGCGCCATTACTGTCGGCGGGCCGACGTGCTCAGAGAACACATCACTGTACGTACTACATCATCTCATCGACCGCACCAAGCTGTTCATCCCGGCGGCCAGGCGGCGCCATTACTGTCGGCGGGCCGACGTGCTCAGAGAACACATCACTGTACGTACTACATCATCTCATCGACCGACCAAGCTGTTCATCCCGGCGGCCAGGCGGCGCCATTACTGTCGGCGGGCCGACGTGCTCAGAGAACACATCACTGTACGTACTACATCATCTCATCGACCGGACCAAGCTGTTCATCCCGGCGGCCAGGCGGCGCCATTACTGTCGGCGGGCCGACGTGCTCAGAGAACACATCACTGTACGTACTACATCATCTCATCGACCGCACCAAGCTGTTCATCCCGGCGGCCAGGCGGCGCCATTACTGTCGGCGGGCCGACGTGCTCAGAGAACACATCACTGTACGTACTACATCATCTCATCGACCGCACCAAGCTGTTCATCCCGGCGGCCAGGCGGCGCCATTACTGTCGGCGGGCCGACGTGCTCAGAGAACACATCACTGTACGTACTACATCATCTCATCGACCGCACCAAGCTGTTCATCCCGGCGGCCAGGCGGCGCCATTACTGTCGGCGGGCCGACGTGCTCAGAGAACACATCACTGTACGTACTACATCATCTCATCGACCGCACCAAGCTGTTCATCCCGGCGGCCAGGCGGCGCCATTACTGTCGGCGGGCCGACGTGCTCAGAGAACACATCACTGTACGTACTACATCATCTCATCGACCGCACCAAGCTGTTCATCCCGGCGGCCAGGCGGCGCCATTACTGTCGGCGGGCCGACGTGCTCAGAGAACACATCACTGTACGTACTACATCATCTCATCGACCGCACCAAGCTGTTCATCCCGGCGGCCAGGCGGCGCCATTACTGTCGGCGGGCCGACGTGCTCAGAGAACACATCACTGTACGTACTACATCATCTCATCGACCGCACCAAGCTGTTCATCCCGGCGGCCAGGCGGCGCCATTACTGTCGGCGGGCCGACGTGCTCAGAGAACACATCACTGTACGTACTACATCATCTCATCGACCGCACCAAGCTGTTCATCCCGGCGGCCAGGCGGCGCCATTACTGTCGGCGGGCCGACGTGCTCAGAGAACACATCACTGTACGTACTACATCATCTCATCGACCGCACCAAGCTGTTCATCCCGGCGGCCAGGCGGCGCCATTACTGTCGGCGGGCCGACGTGCTCAGAGAACACATCACTGTACGTACTACATCATCTCATCGACCGCACCAAGCTGTTCATCCCGGCGGCCAGGCGGCGCCATTACTGTCGGCGGGCCGACGTGCTCAGAGAACACATCACTGTACGTACTACATCATCTCATCGACCGCACCAAGCTGTTCATCCCGGCGGCCAGGCGGCGCCATTACTGTCGGCGGGCCGACGTGCTCAGAGAACACATCACTGTACGTACTACATCATCTCATCGACCGGACCAAGCTGTTCATCCCGGCGGCCAGGCGGCGCCATTACTGTCGGCGGGCCGACGTGCTCAGAGAACACATCACTGTACGTACTACATCATCTCATCGACCGGACCAAGCTGTTCATCCCGGCGGCCAGGCGGCGCCATTACTGTCGGCGGGCCGACGTGCTCAGAGAACACATCACTGTACGTACTACATCATCTCATCGACCGGACCAAGCTGTTCATCCCGGCGGCCAGGCGGCGCCATTACTGTCGGCGGGCCGACGTGCTCAGAGAACACATCACTGTACGTACTACATCATCTCATCGACCGGACCAAGCTGTTCATCCCGGCGGCCAGGCGGCGCCATTACTGTCGGCGGGCCGACGTGCTCAGAGAACACATCACTGTACGTACTACATCATCTCATCGACCGGACCAAGCTGTTCATCCCGGCGGCCAGGCGGCGCCATTACTGTCGGCGGGCCGACGTGCTCAGAGAACACATCACTGTACGTACTACATCATCTCATCGACCGGACCAAGCTGTTCATCCCGGCGGCCAGGCGGCGCCATTACTGTCGGCGGGCCGACGTGCTCAGAGAACACATCACTGTACGTACTACATCATCTCATCGACCGCACCAAGCTGTTCATCCCAGCGGCCAGGCGGCGCCATTACTGTCGGCGGGCCGACGTGCTCAGAGAACACATCACTGTACGTACTACATCATCTCATCGACCGCACCAAGCTGTTCATCCCGGCGGCCAGGCGGCGCCATTACTGTCGGCGGGCCGACGTGCTCAGAGAACACATCACTGTACGTACTACATCATCTCATCGACCGCACCAAGCTGTTCATCCCGGCGGCCAGGCGGCGCCATTACTGTCGGCGGGCCGACGTGCTCAGAGAACACATCACTGTACGTACTACATCATCTCATCGACCGGACCAAGCTGTTCATCCCGGCGGCCAGGCGGCGCCATTACTGTCGGCGGGCCGACGTGCTCAGAGAACACATCACTGTACGTACTACATCATCTCATCGACCGCACCAAGCTGTTCATCCCGGCGGCCAGGCGGCGCCATTACTGTCGGCGGGCCGACGTGCTCAGAGAACACATCACTGTACGTACTACATCATCTCATCGACCGCACCAAGCTGTTCATCCCGGCGGCCAGGCGGCGCCATTACTGTCGGCGGGCCGACGTGCTCAGAGAACACATCACTGTACGTACTACATCATCTCATCGACCGCACCAAGCTGTTCATCCCGGCGGCCAGGCGGCGCCATTACTGTCGGCGGGCCGACGTGCTCAGAGAACACATCACTGTACGTACTACATCATCTCATCGACCGCACCAAGCTGTTCATCCCGGCGGCCAGGCGGCGCCATTACTGTCGGCGGGCCGACGTGCTCAGAGAACACATCACTGTACGTACTACATCATCTCATCGACCGCACCAAGCTGTTCATCCCGGCGGCCAGGCGGCGCCATTACTGTCGGCGGGCCGACGTGCTCAGAGAACACATCACTGTACGTACTACATCATCTCATCGACCGCACCAAGCTGTTCATCCCGGCGGCGAGGCGGCGCCATTACTGTCGGCGGGCGGACGCGCTCAGAGAACACATCACGGTATGTATAGCGGCAACAATGTGATTACGTCATATATTTGCATTATTAAACGTCAAAGATTTGTCATTAACACGTTGAACGCCAAGCAAAAAACCACGTTTAGCCCAGGGGGCCGCGGCGGACACCTGGTGACCTGAACATGTCGAGTCTATAGGGCCGCGTCGGACACCAAGTGTCCGCATGCTCACGATAACTTCAGAAGCTTACACGCGGCCGACGGACGGCATTTGAATGGTTTTTACTAAGGCGAGTGACCCGCGCGGCCCCGTAGAACAACCTGGCCGCTTGGCCCAAAAAAATACCAAAGTTCTTAAGATTTCTGGATATTTTTACATGATGTCTCCAAAAGGGTAGTAAGTAGATATAATAACTGAGTACCTATTTTATATCATTAAATGAAAAGCTATTATAGTTATCACGTAGTTTTTTAGTTTAAGAAGACATTAGAAATTCTTTAGAATTAAAATTGCTTTCAATCTAGTCGGTATCAAATCAGAAACGGGTTCCGTATCTATTTGATACTTTACGTAATAAATTACCTATTCTGAATAAAATTTTCGGCTTGATTATATGTCGTTGCCTTAAAAAGTTCATAAAACCCGTTAAATTTGAATTTTAATAAATAGTTACTTTGTATATACCTAAATGTTTAGATCGACAGCGTGACCCGCGCGGCCCCTACGGAAGGAAATACGGTTGGACACAGCCCGCGACGAACACTAGTGTCTGCCATTTTACCTTTTCAGAAAATAATGAATATATCGCTGCTTCTGTAATTCGCCCATTATTTTTGAGATATTTCTTGACAATAATTGCAAAAAACACACCAACGATTTTGGGACGATTCTCGTGTTACCTAAATTCATAACATTGTTAACTGGAATGCTGCTCAATCCTGCGTTCTTCTTGCTAAATAAATACTGAATCCTATTGAAAAAACTTGACTGTGGATAGTTTTGGCTTTATTACGCAAAAATTCCTGGGATCTGAATCTCATCTAGATTAAAGACTTTGCTGAACTTTAGGCTCTCCCAAAAGACTTCTACAACTGCTCTTCGTTTCCGTACGAATCAGGCTGTCTTGCTCGGTGTCACTCTGGACGATGCTCGGTCCTACTTGCCGCACGCGAATTTCATAGGGGAAAAGGCCTCCAATTGCTTCGGCAAGATGTCGCGGATTTCGGCGACCAGATGGGGTGTTAAGTACCGGGCCCTTCGAGTTCTCTACTCAGGGACATACGTGGCGACAATCACGTACGCTGCGGCGGTATGGTACCGAAACTCGTCTAACTTCGTGGTCAGGAGAGCGTTGCTTCGCACGCAAAGACCGGCGCTGGTTACCCGTGCTTGCTGGTGTTCTGCCTGCCGACCTGGAGGTCTGTCGTGCAGGACGTGTCGCTGTCGAGAAGAGTAACTTGGCGCCTAGGGTGCACCGGAAACTGAAGACAGGTGAGAGAGGAGATCGTCGCCCAATGGCAAGAGCGGTGGAAGGCAAGTGACGACGGACGCGAGTTATACAGCTTCTTCCCAGATGTGGCCGTGAGGCTAAGTTCAGACTGGATCGAACCGGACTACGTGGTTTCCCAGATTCTTACCGGACACGGATGCTTCAGGCAGCGCCTACACAAGCTAGGCCTGCGCGAGTCTGCAGAGTGCCCATGCGGTGAGGACAACGAGAGCCGGGATCCCGCCCTCCGGGAGTGCAGTCTGTATGCGGACGAGAGATCGGAGATGCTGGATTCTTTGACAAGGACAGTTAGTGGCCCAGTTTACCACGGAGAACTAGTCTCGTGTTGGCAGAACTTCGATGCGTTGCGCAAGTTTGCGCACTCCTGGCATACCAAGCGAAGACTTTTTGAAGAGTGAAGAATCACAAGATGTGATGTACGACGCTGAGTAACGTTTCGTGTATGTCGCGCCCCATTAGGGGAGAACGACGATTAGTAGTGTAAGCCTGCCCCTACTGAGGTGGAGAATGGCTGGGACGGAATTTGATTTACAATTTGTAGGGAGTCAAGAAAGCTGCCGCGCGAAATAGATGCCAGAGGCAAGTACCGTGCGCAGTCTCCCACGATTCGGTCTGTACGCCGTGAGGCAGGAAAGACCATGAGGAGGTGGAGGGTTTGCTCTTCGTTTCCAGTTTATCTCTCGTGAGTCTTCATAAAATGATCTTCGTGATTTACTGACGACGGGCGGAACGGAACGGCCGCTTTTGTATGTATTGTCTGTTACCATTTTACTGGAGAACTACTGGACCGATTTCGGTGCGGATTTTCGCATTAACAGCCAACAAGATCAGGTAGATATGTTTTGAGGTTATAGATCCCCAGGGCAGCAGCAGGCGGGAGTTTCAATATCCATCGAACTCTCTTTTCAAAAAGTTTAATTTGTCACTTTTGGTTAAACTGTCCCTCTGTATTTTAACAATGGGCTACTTTTTACACTCACTGCTCCCTCCACTTGACTTTAGCAATTTTTTCTTACGTTCCAGAAAACCCTCGGCGACAACGGCGTGTTCCTGTACCCCGTGTTCCCCGCGGCCGCGCACCGGCACGGGGAGGTGTTCGCGCGCGCGTCCGGCGTGCTGTACAGCATGCTGTTCAACGTGCTGGGGCTGCCGGCCACCGCCGTGCCGGCGGGCGTGTGCGGGGACCTGCCGGCCGCGATACAGGTACGTGTCCCTGTCCCCGGTGTTCACGGGTCCGGCGTGCTGTACAGCATGCTGTTCAACGTGCTGGGGCTGCCGGCCACCGCCGTGCCGGCGGGCGTGTGCGGGGACCTGCCGGCCGCGATACAGGTACGTGTCCCTGTCCCCGGTGTTCACGGGTCCGGCGTGCTGTACAGCATGCTGTTCAACGTGCTGGGGCTGCCGGCCACCGCCGTGCCGGCGGGCGTGTGCGGGGACCTGCCGGCCGCGATACAGGTACGTGTCCCTGTCCCCGGTGTTCACGGGTCCGGCGTGCTGTACAGCATGCTGTTCAACGTGCTGGGGCTGCCGGCCACCGCCGTGCCGGCGGGCGTGTGCGGGGACCTGCCGGCCGCGATACAGGTACGTGTCCCTGTCCCCGGTGTTCACGGGTCCGGCGTGCTGTACAGCATGCTGTTCAACGTGCTGGGGCTGCCGGCCACCGCCGTGCCGGCGGGCGTGTGCGGGGACCTGCCGGCCGCGATACAGGTACGTGTCCCTGTCCCCGGTGTTCACGGGTCCGGCGTGCTGTACAGCATGCTGTTCAACGTGCTGGGGCTGCCGGCCACCGCCGTGCCGGCGGGCGTGTGCGGGGACCTGCCGGCCGCGATACAGGTACAGTTATAGTCTAAGCTCATTTTAGTAGTACATTACTGCAGACGCCGGGGAAAGAAGGGCTTGCCGGGTGAGTAGGTATAGACGGATAGTGACACGAAGCCGGCAAGCCATTTTCACGGGTAAGGCATGTATAAAAATTGAAATTAAAAAAATGCATACCTGTTCATGAACACAGACGCCGCCATGTTTAGAAAAAAATACTTCCCGGCCTAGGCCTTAAAATTCGTATGCAATCCCTTTACAGTTCTCTTTGTTGAGTTATTCCACCCGAAACTTCTTCTGAGATTCTTCGAAGCCGTGTTGTAACGCACGTTATGACGACATTTCATTGCATGTTTAAGAAAAATATTTTTATTTTCTCGCGAAGTAAAAAGCAGAGCGTTTAACACGTGGCTAATATCCATTGTGACACTCGGTATATATTTGTGTTCGCTCGCTTCGCTCGCTCGTCTAAATAATCACTTGGTGTCGCAATGGCTTATTTCAGCCCTTTGTCAAACAATTTACTATAATCCGACACGCATTTACAATATTTGACTAGGTATGGGCTGCACATATGAATTCATTAAGAATTGGACCATGCAATAGGCGTGCGGACAATTTTTTTTGATAAACCATGAATACAAAGATCAAAGCTTAAAGAAAAATTTAAAGAGGAGCTACCTGGTGGAAGGGACCGGGAATCGAACCCGGTACCTCTGGATTACCGGTCCAGCGCGTTAGCCACTTCGCTACCCTCGCTCCACGTAGACCTGACGAATTTTTCGTTATGCTTTTGTGTGTCGATCTTTGCATTGTTTATTTGAAAGGATTTTACACCTTAGCGGCCTCTATGTGAATACGTTTATATTCACATCTTACCGCACCACTTTACAGCGGTGAACGAGCAAGCGAGAGAGGGCGCTGTTAGTTTTATAAATTTATGAAACATGTAATGTCTCATTTTTTTAATGTCGGGACACCACAATTTTTATTTAAACCATGAATACAAAGATCAAAGCTTAAAGAAAAATTGAAAAAGAAAATCCAGAGGTACCGGGTTCGATTCCAGGTCCCTTCCACCAGGTAGCTCCTTTTTCAATTTTTCTTTAAGCTTTGATCTTTGTATTCATGGTTTAAATAAAAATTGTGGTGTACCCACATTTAAAAAATGAGACATTACATGTTTCATAAATATATAACTTTTTTTGATGTCAATCGTTTATATTTTTTATTGGGACCAAATGTCTATGTAGGACTACTTACACTAATACTGCTCTAAAAGTCAGAAATGACCGTCAAAGTTCAACATTCCTACAGAGTACTAAAAACGCTCCATACCTACATATCATGTAGGCTTAGAATAATAACGCCTAGAAGGATAGTTTCAACCGGCCGAGGCGCCACACGTGAGGCATAAAATGGATTCATGTAGTTGTGAACAACTCATATTTACACGCGCCGATACGCACACAAACACAGCAATAATGTTGCTAGCGCAATCACTTTTCCCCTGAAATTGGGGGTATACTCATGCCAGTGGTGATTGGTTACATTCTAAATTTTAATTGAATCATAGACCCGTTGTTGACTTCAAACACTATTAAATACATTAAACAAAGGTTTTTTTTTATTTATTATTTTTAATTTGCAATGTCACTTGAAAATAAGTAAATAAAATCGTAAGTATGGTCAAATCCTGAAATGACTTTTCAGCCAGCTGAAAACGCTTCTAAAGCACTGAAATTGAAGTTAAAAGTTTTTGACCTAATCCACCGGCGTAACACTTTTATTTGCACAGTCGTCAACTCATCATCAAGACATTTGTGACGAGCCCTAACACGTTGTGTTTTTGTGTTATTTAGGAGCTAACTATGGCCTCCTTCCGTCCTCATCATCAGACCAGCTTGGTAGTACCATAATAATGCATTCTCACGTGATTTAAACAGGTGTACAAAATTTAAACTCGATTTAAATTTGATTTGCAATATTTGACCCAGACATACTCTAACATACCTACACGGCAAGTCAAATAAAAGGATAATAAAAATCAAGTGATTAATCTTCTTAATTTTTTCATATTTGTATTTTTAAATTATAGGCTCCCAAAAATAGGTCAGTATATTATCAGGACAGAATTATGGGTAAAAAAAAGTCCGTTACACTGGAAACACTACGTTGTCATGCCGCTTATAGAAAATATGAGATTTTGATTACTGTTTTACGTAAAAATACGAGTTAAAGAATAATATTTACGAGTGAAATGTTGTCTTAGCATGTTTATCCTTTTTATCAGATGCATTGTGACACCCTATCACTGCACAAACCGTCATAATAATTGAAAATGCGGGAGCTCTTTACACCTGTCACGCGTCCTTGCAACTGACAAGCCGATCGACGCTTTAAGCCATTTCTGGCTTACTTTTAGTGGCCTCACCGTTGCGCGTGAACTGGGTTTCTAGGCGTTATTATTCTAAGCATGTAGGTATGTCATCCGTGGATTAGGTACCAGTATTTTGTATAGAGAAATAAATAATAATAATAAATAAATATTAAGGGACAATAAGTAATTTGCCATTTTCACCCTGAAAGATTGCGTTTAAGCTCATAGTTGTCTTACAGTTATTGTTTTGTGAAATGTGGCCGTCCATGAGAAAAGGGTCCTTATGGCAGTTTCTAGTTACGGAGATATTTGCTGTTTCGTAAAATCCTTCAAAATTATCATTTTTTTGTTTTATGCATTATAGTAAAATACAAAGATAGAGCTGTATTTGTACCTTGGTTTCAGTTGTGTACGTTAATTCTTTCTTTATTAAAACGGAGTTTTAAGTTTAGTAGAAAAGGGTCTTTGTGGGAAATTGCATACAAGAATGACAAAGGTCAATAGATAAACTTGCTTACAACTATTTCTTTGCTAAGTACCTATGGTCATTTTAGATTTTACGTAAAATATACGTAAAATGTAGGTAGGTACTACATTTTTCGTCTGACGTCAAAACATCTCTCGGCGCGCGTCGAACGACATGTTATATCTGATTGTTGTTAGTTCATTTAAAATTTAATGCAAAAATAATATGTATAGTCAAGGTCATTAATATGTGTACACTTTTTCACCCAGTCGAATGCGGTCGCCTACAATTTGTAAGCAAACGCATTCGACAAGGCCAAAAAGTGTATACATTATTCATGACCTGGGGGGCATTACTAGCAAATGATTATAATTGGAATGTGTCCCCCCCCTCGCCCTTATCGCGTCAGATCAGAAATCGCGTGAAATTATCTTTATTACGTGATTTATGAATAGTTCCTTAGTAGTCACTGACTGTGTAAATTATTCGTTGACGTTAAATGAGAATAACTCCTTACAGATAAAGATTTTGAGCCTATCCTTAACCTTTTTTCTTCGGTATTCTGTGTTAGTACAAGATTAGGAAATAAGTAATGTTAATATTTTGCCATATTGGAATTATTAATATGTTTTGTCTGTGATTGGTCATAAGGACCCTTTTCCCAAATGTATGGGAGTTGAATTTACGTAACTTTAATCATACGTAAATAAATAAATAAAACTTGTAGAACAATAATGATAATTTTGTGATACTCCAGTGGACTGAATAAATATATTTTAGAACTCGCTGTACTAAATTTGTTATTGTTATAGGGGAAGATGAAAAGTATAATAATTATCACGTTTACATTATAATAATGATATTTCGTTAACTATGTGATTTTATTTATATCCTAAAACGTAAGTTTAAATATGTCCTACTATATACAATAGTTCAGATTACAACATAATTAAAGACAAAGCTGAAAAACATGTTTTTATTAATTTCATTCTTATAAGCGTGTTGCTGTTATCAAAGGCTGTTTTCTCAGGATCTGGAAGTCACATTGATGAAACCATGACTGAGTTCAATAGAAAAACCCCTTGAGATACAAAATCAATCATAATCTATGTAACTTCCAATGGGAACATACTTAAAGTTAGTTTCAAACTTCTTTTGACGTTTTCTCAAAAGTGAAATTTTAGCAAGTGTAAGTATGATGTTTTTTAAAAAAAAAAGTATGAGACTTAGGGTCATGATTCTTTCTGTGTTAAATAGCTTATTTAACATAGATTTAGAACCTGTGCTTAACTCAATACCTGCCATAAGGACCCTTTAGTCATGGACGGTCACAAATTATAAGGATTCTAAAAACAATTTCCAAATTTCTTTTGGCTAAAAAAAGAAATCATAAAATTTTCGTACCTTTGAAGTCACATATTTCAAAAAATAGTTTTTTTGAGCTAATTTTATTCATATAACTATTATGTGTATAATTCAACATCAGTCGCATCCTCAATTTTAAAGCTGGAAATCATTATTGAATTTAATAACTCATTATTTGAGTTCCTAGCATCTAAGACGTATTACTCGATTCAAGAATATTTAAATGATATTATTACTAATTCATAAATAAATTATGCATGTGACACACATAACATATTGATAAATTTGCATGTCTCTGTGACGAAACATGTAGTTATTTAAGTAGAATAGAATAGAATACTCTTTATTGTACACCTCAAGAAGAAAGAAATACAAATACAAATGACACATTAACATTACAATAGATGTACCATGCTTGAGCAAATAAATGACTGATTCTGATTCTGATTCCTCTATTCTGCAGCTCATTGTACATTGGCATTTCCAGGTAATAGCGGGCCCGAACCAGGACCGGCTGTGCGTGGCTGTGGCGCGGCAGCTGGAAGCAGGCTTCGGCGGCTGGACACACCCCGCACACCCCGCACACCCCGCACACCCCGCACACCCCGCACACCCCGCACACCCCGCACACCCCGCACACCCCGCACACCCCGCACACCCCGCACACCCCGCACACCCCGCACACTCCGCACACCCCGCACACCCCGCACACTAGACTACGGCGGGAGGCGACTTCTACGCTACACTTCTTTAACTCCAAACCAAACTTTTTTTTTTTTTTTTTTCTTCAAAATGGCCATGCATTTAACCTCGATTGCACCTGATGTTAAGTGACAATAAGGCCTAAGATGGAGCATAGCATGCTTGGCTAGAAGATGCCTATTCACTCACCTTTGAGCAAAAAAATACCACGTCTCTATTGTCTAGAGGCGTAATAGTGTAGAGGCGTGTTAAAATATAATAAACATTAAGGGACAATTACACAAATCGACCTAGTCCCAGGAGTTCGGCTATGGCGGATGGACACACCCCGCACACCTCGCACACTAGACTACGACGGGGGCGACTTCTGTAACACTTCTTTAACTCCTAACCAAACGTTTGAGCAAAAAAATACCACGTCTCTATTGTTAATAGCGTAGAGGCGTGTTAAAATATAATAAACATTAAGAGGCCTTATTCCTTTTAAAATGCTGATTGTTTAGACATGTTACTCTATGATCGAACATGTTTCTTAAAATATTATTGATGTTACTACCTAGAACGGGGCTATTGGGATTTATTGGTATATATTTGATTTGAATTTTTGATTGATAATTTTTGTTCGAAAAACTACTCGAAATTGACAAAATTCATGTGTGAAAATTAGTTTTTTCAACTTATTTTCGACTGCACGCAATGAAAGCATGAAATAGCTGCGTTACTACCTAGAACCCGGGAAAAAGTATTATTCACTTCAAAAAGTTGGTTAAAATTATCAATATATTCGTCATAATATGAAAAAAAAAAATAACAGGAATAAGGCCTCTTAAGGGACAATCTTACACAAATCGACCTAGTCCCAGGAGTTTGGCTTCGGCGGCTGGACACACCCCGCACACTAAACTTAAACTTCTGACCAAACATTTGAGCAAACGTATGGTACCATGTCTCTAGTTCCAGTAACGTAGAGGCGTGTTCAAATATAATAATTATTAAGGGACAGTCTTACACAAATCGAACTAGTCCCAAACTAGTAGAAAATTAAACAGAAAATAGAAATGAAAAATATGGAAAATAGTAGGTAGGTAGGTATATTTGTCCTTGCCGAGATTCATCGTCATGTCATGAAATAAAAAAATCAGACACTTCCGAGTTTTATCGCAGGCGCTCCTGAATAAAATAGACTAATATTATGAACCTTCTAGGCTGACGTAACCCTATATGAGGAATAGTATTTACGACTACTGTTGTTCTCAATTCTAATGTAAATGACGCATGCAAATAATGCATAGATCAACATGCAAGGAAATATTCGAAGTCTCCTGTCGTTAGGGTGGTAGAGTGGTTGATCCGGTCTCTTTCGCCAGGTTACGGATATATTTTTTCTTTGTACTGTGATTCAATAAAAAACAATAGCATTCTCGGGAACTTGACGTATAGTTTTACTGTGTTAATTATTGAAACGGACATGGTACTGACTAATGATAAATGAAAAAGTTACGCGGGTATAACTGTTAGACGCCATATGGCATCTTGATCGTATCTTCCACTTCTTTCTTGAATGTAGACAATTTTATGCTATATTAAATCATAACTTAAAGTAGAGTTACCTTGATAATAGTGCATAATGTTTTCCATCGTTTTTTGTTGGATAAGTTCGTTTTATCTCGCTTTCTCTATCAACTTCTGTGAAAAAGTTGAGATAGAAATGTGAAAACGAGCTTGCCCGACATCAAGGTTACTCTTTTCAGAAATCCTCTTCATAGTCAAACAAACTTTACTGCTAGAACCAAAAAAATGCTCTTAATGATCTGCAAGAATGCGCTTAATTATTTTGTTGCTTTACTCTTACATGATTATGAATATAAACGACATAAAATGTCCAAATTAGAAAGAAAGTGGAAGGTACAAACTTATAGATTGTTATAGATGATGGCCACAAGTATGGCGTGGTTTTGTATGGAAGCTAACGTATTGTAAATTGTAAGTCGACTACAAAAATCACTGTGTGCCGAGCGGCGGGCAAGCTCGGAATTTGTATTAAAACCTGTCGATGGCGTTTATTTGAGTTATATGCTTATTCTATGCAGAGTTATTTTTAGATTTGGGGATAGTGTTTTTGTATTATACTAGAAGGTGCCCGCGACTTCGTCCGCGTATTTATTTTTATTTTAAGTCAAGTCAAGTCTAAATATTCTTTATTCAAGTAGGCCTAGCTACAAGCACTTTCGAATCGTCAGTTACAGAGAGCAGAGCAATTTATTGATAGACTTATAACTAAAAATAAAATAAAAAACATAAAAAACAACATTATAGAAATGAAAGAAAAATCCTGGAAAGGATCGTCACCATATTTACCGTAGACCGTATCCTATTACCATCTTTGAATGTCCAGCTATCCCTGTACCAATATTGCTTAAAATTTGTCCAGCCGTTTCGGCGTGATGCGAGGAGAAAGGAAATTATGAAAAGAGATGGCGCCAGGCTGCCATGACGCCGCGTGCCCATACAAAACAAAAGACGATCCTGCATCACACTATTAAGATTTTTCCTGAAATCATGACCTCTCCGTAGAAAATTTATTTTTATTACAAATCTAGATTTTTATAATAGTATAGATGTCGCATTATTTGAGTTGACGTATGATAGGGGGAGAAATGTGATAGAAAGAAAAAGTACAAGTAAACTACAGTGGTACGATAGGTACAAAAATTAGGTAATTGCGACTATTGAGGCAAATGCAACGTAGGTACAGACTTATTTTATGGAACAATTTATTTCATAATTTCACAGATAACAGATACGGGAACCGCAAAAACACATCCCATCGAATGTATACTTTTGTGATCTTTGTATAAATAATTCAAACATTGTTTTTTAACCACATACAGTGAGTTTCGAAGTCGACTATTAGGGTACGTTTTAATCGTTTCTATTTTATACTACAATGTTTATTATTAGTTAGACCAATTAAATTGGTGTTGTAGTTAAGCCTAACAAATAGCAAGGTAAAATTAAACCCTGTGACTCTAGTGACGTTCTGTTATGTGTTTCGATACAATAAGGAACTACTTTGTAATATTATAAAAAAAGACTAAAGTCGCAAGGCTTATTTTATTCTTTTTGCGTCTGCTTGCTCGCTAACACGTTTTATTATTAAGTTTACTTATTATTATTTTTCAATGTGAAAGGAATTAATGTTTTTGTTAGCGTCTAAGCAGACCTATAATCAAATGACTCCATACACTGACGTACAGAGTCGTACAATTTTGCGGTGGCCGGATGTTGAAAATAGATGCATACATTACTACTTCTTACTTTTTGTACTTCGAAAATGAAATGCTATACATAGATAGATAAAGCAAATGTTTATATTGAAGTAAAAAATCGGAACATATCTTTGAAACTACTAGAATTGGTTCGCCCGTCTGACCCAGAAAACCGTGGAGGCATAGGTTCAAATCCCGCGGATAATTTTTTTTTGGCTTCAATATTAACATTGGTTTACGCTAACAGGATGTTACTGCTTGAATGGAAATTATATCTATATATAGATGCAATCTATAGATAGAGTTGAGTTTTGAATGTATCAGTTGACATTGCGCAATAAAATTGATAGTATGTGGGACTTGTCTGTTCCATTAAAGAACGCCCGCAAAACCAGACTGGCGTTATGCAGTGTATGTCGTCCTTTACAATACGACATAAGATATCAAATTGTAACTATAGGTAATGGTGATTTTAATTTATTATTATTAAATATCTCTTACGTATGTTTATTTTCATATACTGTACAATGTTTTACTTGTTTGACTAAATGTGCTGTGACGAACATTATACTGATGTATGGAAGTTTTGGAAAATATTTCATCTACACGATGACCTTGTGTAGACCTTATTTTTTGTATACACTCTCTTTAAAATGTAATTTTGCTATACGGAATAAATATATATGAATTATTGTGTTTTTTATTCCCTTTTTATTGTGTTTTTTATATGTCGTTATAAAACAAGTCAAAAAACCTACTGACCTATGTCGAGCATGGAGAATATTTCAAGATAATTAAAAATCGTGATATTGCTGCATCGACAAGTCTAGCTCTTAATAAATTGTGATGTGATGATGTATCATTATCCCACAAAAGTAGGCATATTAATAAAGCTGTGCTAGCTCGAATGCTGGACCCAGATAAATCAAACCAACACGATTGATATAATTTATATCGGCTATAATTTTGAAGAAATTGTAATTACCAGTGTTTTGGTAAAATCAACTGAGGATGAGGAGGAGTATTTAGCGATGTTATACTTATATCTCTGTCATTTTAGGGTTCCGTACCCAAAGGTTAAAAACGGGACCTTATTACTGAGATTTTGCTGTCCGTTCGTCCGTTTGTCCGTCTGTCACCAGGCTGTATCTCAAGAACGGTGATAGGTAGCTAGACAGTTGAAATTTTCACAGATGATGTATTTCTATTGCCGCTATAACAACAAATACTAAAAATAAAATAAATATTTAAGGGGGGCTCCAACAATAATTAATTCATAAAATTAACAAAAAACATACCGATGCCGTTAACTTAGTCATTCAGTTATTATAATTATTTAATGTATGACGGAATGAAATAATTATAGAATGATTAATCAATACAGTATGGAGCGAATGAAGTAATCTGTTTATCAGTTTAATAATGTTACAAAATACTTCTAATAAATTAAATGATAATAACCGTTATTATATATCTATGATTATTATAGTTTCTGAAATAACTTTTTCATTCATAAATCATAATATAATATTATCTACACGTAATACAATCACTGTATACAAATTCATGAAAAAACGGTAATGCCAACCTAACTGTACTGTAAAATTCTACGTGAATTAAAGTGCTTTCATTCTTGTTCTTATCTTCGTCTTGTAAAAAATATATCATATCATATGTATTAACGACTAATTGATATTTGAAATCTATAATTTACATTAAAACAAAATATTATAACATTCAATAAAATAGAAAAAGATTCCGTGTTCTTATCCATGTCTTATAATCTTATATAGCCTGTGGGAAATTTCAAAAACAAAAATATCTTGTCATAAATGGCAACACTGAATTTAACGACGTTCTTTCGAGTGCGTGCGACATGACGCGCCGGTGAATTTTTTACATAAATTGACGTAATTTTTATTCACAAACACCACAAATAAGGTGAAAAACATTCGTTGTTCGTTATTACCTAGTGTGTTTATCAGGGAATGCGTACCTAACCTGCATTTTACTTGCAGATTTCACAATGGCCGATCAAGTGGACTCAATGTCAGATGCGGAGCTCCGGACGAAGCTCGCAGAGCATGGGTTCCCTGTGATGCCAATAACAGCGTCGACGAGGAAGTTGTTGGTCAAGAAGTTAAAACTAGTGCTCGATAACAAATCTAAACCCCGTACGAGTGGCGATAACAAAGCGGAAAATAGGCGCTCGCTCGCGCGTTATTCAAGCGGGGAAGAATCTGATTTGGACACCAACAATGCTCGCGAGAAGCGGGCCGGTCGCCGCGCGACTACCGGAGGCGCTATGTTGCCGCCCGCTAGCAGCAAGACGCGCCGCGCGACACCCAAGAAGGATTCACCGGTCAAACAAGATTCCGACAAAGGTTCCGAGTCTGATGAAGAAAAGTCGCCGGTGCGCACGCGAGAGGAGGTGGAAACGGTTACTACTCGTCGCGTTACGCGCACGTACGCTAAAGACCCTGATGACTATGAAACTGGCTCAGACAGTGATGTTGATGCTGAGAGGAAAACAGCGACACCTTTCCGAAGTAATTCAAGGTCCAGTGATTACATATCCAGCACCCTTCCTAGTAACGACGCGTCTACCAGTCCCCCGAAATCCTCCCTGTTCTCCAGAACACCTCTGTCACCTTCAAGTTACTCATCCTCTCTCTCATCTGACAACTTAAATTCTATCCGGTCCCGACTAGGCCTCACCTCTACACTAGGAGACCGCCCGTCCGTTAGCAACTATACATCCAACTACACCACAAGTACTTACCAGCCCTCAACTTCTACAATAGATGAGGCGGAATCTCCGTATTTAAGTAATTTCACAAAACGCCTGTCCGCCCTCAAAGCAGAACCCTCTAAACCCACGTATGTAGACCGAGACATTAACACCATAAACAATGGTAGTAGCACGCTTCTTCCACGCAGGTCTTACATATCTGGAGTGGGTAGACCGGAAGTAGTAGATTACAAATCTGCTAATGACAAAAAATTCTTGAAAAACAACCTAGTCTCCCTTGCTCTGGTCGCTTTAGTTGCACTTTTTTTTTTTTGTTTATTTTTCATGTATATAGTTAAGAGAAATGACATCACATCAGTTGTAGACGATCAAAACAGTGTCCTACCCATTTGTCAACTGAATATACCTGGGAACCGGCCAGGGATCAACTGTGTGCCTCGAGAACAAGTCAGTTACGCCAAAGACTTGATGAAAGTTATACATCCAGAATTGACTAAAAGGGTTGCTGCGTATCAATGTGGTAAGCCTGGTGCTCTCCCATACTTAACTGAAAGAGAAATCCTTGACATAGCCAGCACTCGGGCCGAAACATCTGACATTAGTCAGTGCCGCATGGATCTTAATAATCTTGAGGTGCTGCTTGTTAACAACCCACGCTGGGGTCTCAGTGTAGTGCAACTCAAAAATTTGTACTCAAAAGATGCAGAGTTCACTCCTATCACATCAGCTGATACAGTCGTTATGCAGCGCAGTAAGGGAAGTGTGGCTCTCACCATTACCGACCCCTCAACTCCTCTCTCTTGCCTCCTAGTGAACACTCTGTATTCCACGGGATCCACTTTAATAGTAATCGGTCTACTGACATTGCTCGCTCTGGGCTCCCAAAGGGGTTACAAATACTATGTTGCTTACCAGAAAAAGAAGAGTGATGAAATCTACTCAATGGTAGAGCAGATCATTGACGTAATATCTCAAGAGACTGAAGACAGCGGTGAACCATACATATCTGTGGACCATGTGAGGGATACACTAATTTCGCCTCAAAACAGGGAGCAGATGACTTCAGTTTGGGACGCTGCTGTGAAATTCATTCAGAGGAACGAGAGCCGCGTACGAATGGAGGTGCAGTCTGTTGACGGAGAGGATTGTCGGGTGTGGCGCTGGTGCTCTGCTCACAACAGCCCGAAGCGCAGTGCCGCTTGGCAGGGACAGGCCTTCGAAACACAAGAGGGATCCGTGAACAACCTAACCGTGTCGCCGACGCCGTGCCTAAAAATCAGGCATATGTTTGACAAAAACGACACCAATGACAATTTGAG
The DNA here is from genome assembly GCA_947623375.1 of Apotomis capreana. NCBI lineage: Eukaryota > Metazoa > Arthropoda > Insecta > Lepidoptera > Tortricidae > Apotomis > Apotomis capreana. Next base: position 4,589,964 of record OX392505.1, on the reverse strand, counting down.
AACCGTAGTACAGGACGCGATTCTGGAGAAATGCGGAGAACCATGCAACGTTCTGCATGTGGACGTGGACCGGGCTTCCTGTTGTGTGTACGTCAAGTGTGCGAGTGCGAACGACGCGGGTGTTGTCTACCGCTCGCTGCATGGATGGTGGTACGAGGGCCGGCTCATCACTGTCAAATACCTTCGCCTGGAGCGCTACATGCAGCGCTTCCCTAATTCTCCAACCGTTGGACCCTTCCTGAAAATGTCTCGTCCAAGGCGCACCTGGGACGAGTAATTCCGAGTCTTATGCAGTGGTTACTGATAACTCTGATGTCTATGTTCCCTTGTATTGCGATGGGTCCAGAGTCCAGACATCGGGTCCTCGGTAACCGCTTAGTGTCTTTTCATACGGCCTTTGTTAAGTTGTTTTCAGATTATTTATTGCGACTTAACTTTGATTTATTAAGTGGAGTAACTAATCTATTAAAGTTTGTGTTAGTTATACTCATGTTTAGTAAATATAAACTTACAAATTGTATCTTAAGGCATTTGTTGTGGCAAGGATTGATTCTCTGATTCTGCACTGCCCTTGTAACTTATTATCTGATGAAGTCTAGCCTCCCCATGCGAGAATCGATTCTTCCGCATTTATTTTATTTTAAGTAAATGCATAATTTTAAGCTTTGTGTAGTTCACTGACATTGTGATTGGTTAACCTAAGTACAGATCGAGATTTGGTTCTTATATCGATCTATTCCTATTTCAACAACTGTATGACATTACAAAGTCGATAAAAGAATCAAAATCTTTATAATTTGATTATTATTTCTCATAATATATTTTAATAGAATAATCACTTTCAAATAAATTTAATAGTACTTTGGAAGTTGTCAATTAAAATAGATGACATATCAGTCAATTCGGGCATTTATGTTTGTTGAGCCGAGTTGGCTAAAAATTTTTTCACTCCCGATATGAAGTGGTACCGGTGCTGTTTAGAACACTTTGCCTTATGTAGCTAACCATCGCTTCATGTTTCTTTCGATATAAGTGTAAGCATTGGCGTAATTACGTTCTAGCCCTCGGCTTGGGGCATGGAATTCTTGGCTTGATCAGCTCATAGGAAACACTTGTTCTTTTTTATTGAAACATAACGTCCTAGATTATTTAGTTCAAGTAATTATCAAAATTTATTTTCTCATATTCAACTTTATTATTAATTTATTAGGTACACTTGGATTGAGTTCGAAGTCCGTGTTTCCTTTTGATTGAGTTTCAATGTTGACTCCAAACTTATATATTGGGTGGCATTGGTTAGGGTAGCAGATTTCATACGTAATAATTACGCCAATGAGTAGGTAAGTAATTGATTATATTTTCGCTCAGCCTAGTTTGTTTTTGTAAATAATCGACATCACAACTTTCGATACGATGTGGGCGCAAGTCGTACGACTTGTTTTGTTACTGAATTTACTGTTCTGGAATAAAATTGTTACAAAAATAATTGTAAGTAGTTCGTAAGTTAGGTATTCAGATGTCATTTTCATTATTTTCAGTCATATGCGACAGCACAACGTCTCTAATCTAATAGTGTTTCAGTAATAAGTTTGACATGTTTATTTGGTTACTAACTGCTGTTTTAATTTCTAGCGTTATTTTATGGATTGATTTTTATTTTTTAATAAATAATTTAAGTATAATTGGTGTTTTTGTTTCACAAGTACTCTGATCCATATGAAAAATAGATACATGGACCATGACAACCAGAGATGTGCCGCTCTCGAGACCGTTTCCCGGTTTGAATGGAGAGGAAGAGGAGGGAAAATGTCCAAGCTAAATGAGGAGTTCCCGGCAATTCTCGAGAACGGCACATCACTGGCTACAATCAAACCTAAAAATGATAAAAGAGCCTAATAAGTCTGCAATAGAGCTGAGCGCAAATCTACAATAGATCCAGATTCTGAACTGGATTCCAGAAGATGCTTATTCACCATTTCCTAAAACCTTCACTTATACTTACCAATTTAACTCTTGCCATAGATGGCATATCACGTCAAAGGAAAGCAGCAAGATAAGTGCTCAAAAAGTGCCAACATCCAATAGGCTAGTTGACTCATGTCAAATTGTAATAAACTAATGTTTATTCCGTATAGTATTTAGCAAAGGAAACCTAAATATATATTTTTCAATTTAGAAAAGTGAAAGATGGCTGAAAAAATTTAATTTGAAAATATGGTTTTTAATCTGTATTTTGAAATGCTTAAAACGCTGTCCGCCATTTTCGCTTGTGATAGTGACGTCATCGGTCATGTAAACAAAACTGAAAGTCTACTTTGACGACTTCCAATAGTGCCGTCCCTCTCGATCTCCTGTCAAAGTATATTGGAGTGAGCGGAATGGCACTATACGACGGTCGAATTTCGAATATTTACAGGTAATTCTACGTCACGCCACAGATTACCAAAAGGCAAAAATGGCGGACTGTTCATGAAATTTCAAATTTTCAATTGATAAAATTTAGCTTTCTAGCTTTCACAAAAATACAAGACATTTTTTTAGAGCTAGTAAGATCATTATTAACCATTTGAAATATATTTCAAAACTGGGTCTACTAGCCTATTGTCCTCAACTAAAAAACGGCTTCAATCTCTAATACAGTAACTGTAGGTATTAGAGATTGAACCTGCAATGGTTAATTTTGGAATATCGATTAAAAAAAAGCGTCAAGTTAAGGTTCTTTTTTGTAAGTAATAAAATTGCACAAAATACAATAAAATATTTAATAATAACGTTCTCAATATTTGTACATAAAATTCAATACAAGTAAAACATTACAATTTAACACAACCCCATAGCAAGACATTGGAATGTATTCAAAAACTTAACCACCATAAGTTATCGTTTACCATAAACTTAGGACCGCCAGACGTTCGGAATTTTCTACTGCCTCCTACGCGATCCAGATAAGAATCTTCCAGTTTTCACCTAAACCTGAATGGCAATCTGAGAGCTCACAGACGGATGTTCACAGCACGTCTAGCATAACTGACACGCGACTCTGTGCTGTGAGGCGCGAGTAAAACAGGTGACGCTGATTCGCGCGAAAAGGGAAGTCGCATCGAGATATGGTAGCCCCGCTGCCCGTCTAGCACAACTATGGTTCGCGACTCATGTCATAGACATAGCATCACCCTCTGACAGTTCTGTACAGAACGTGATAGGTTCTTGCGCGAGAAAGAGTCGCGTGCCACAGTTGTGCTAGAGGTACTGGTTAGAGTTAACTGCAGCCCGGCTGGATAGTGGTCGGCTGGTGAGGAGCTAGTACTGCAGCAGCCGCAGCAGCGCGCCCAGACAGCGCCAGCGGTCGGGCAGGTAGAAGGGCTCGAACACGTGCGGGAAGGGCGCGTCCCAGCCTCCAGGTGTAGGAGACATTACTGCAGCCGGCGGTGAGGAGCTAGTACTGCAGCAGCCGCAGCAGCGCGCCCAGACAGCGCCAGCGGTCGGGCAGGTAGAAGGGCTCGAACACGTGCGGGAAGGGCGCGTCCCAGCCTCCAGGTGTAGGAGACATTACTGCAGCCGGCGGTGAGGAGCTAGTACTGCAGCAGCCGCAGCAGCGCGCCCAGACAGCGCCAGCGGTCGGGCAGGTAGAAGGGCTCGAACACGTGCGGGAAGGGCGCGTCCCAGCCTCCAGGTGTAGGAGACATTACTGCAGCCGGCGGTGAGGAGCTAGTACTGCAGCAGCCGCAGCAGCGCGCCCAGACAGCGCCAGCGGTCGGGCAGGTAGAAGGGCTCGAACACGTGCGGGAAGGGCGCGTCCCAGCCTCCAGGTGTAGGAGACATTACTGCAGCCGGCGGTGAGGAGCTAGTACTGCAGCAGCCGCAGCAGCGCGCCCAGACAGCGCCAGCGGTCGGGCAGGTAGAAGGGCTCGAACACGTGCGGGAAGGGCGCGTCCCAGCCTCCAGGTGTAGGAGACATTACTGCAGCCGGCGGTGAGGAGCTAGTACTGCAGCAGCCGCAGCAGCGCGCCCAGACAGCGCCAGCGGTCGGGCAGGTAGAAGGGCTCGAACACGTGCGGGAAGGGCGCGTCCCAGCCCGCCACGCGCGACACCGGCGCCTCCAGGTGCAGGAAGCATTCCTTCTGCAAAACATACGTTATCTTTGTGAACATCAAGAAAGAAAGTCGACCATGAACAGCTCACGGCTGCTCTCGAAAAAGAAAAGTGGGGCGGAGTATATTGCAGTAATGACGTGGAGTGGACAATGCGTTTCAACACTTTAGCAAAACTTTAAACAGACACATTGAGAATAATACAACTGTCAAGGTCATAATGCATAACAGGAACAAACCAATGAAACCATGGATTACCCAAGGGCTTATAAGATGTATTCGGAAAAGAGATAAATTACACAAGATTTTTAAAAAACACTCAGATAATCTAACGCTAAAACATGATTACGCAACGTATAGGCGAATTTGTAACCTACTAATTAAAAAAACTAGAACAAAGTACTATAGAGATAAATTTGATGAAGCAAAGAATAATTCCAAATTAATATGGTCCACAATAAATGAGGCTTCTGGGAGAAAACGAAATAATACTAACTCTGTAAAACAGATACAGATAGGGACCGAAACCATCAAAGTGCCTGACCAACCTCTTGCAGCTGCTAATGCTTTTAATTCTTATTTTACTGGTGTAGGACGAGATTTGGCTACTGAGCACCTTAAACATTTAAAAGCCTCAGAATCCGAGTTAACAGATAAACTGAAAGTAGACTTCGAAACCAATACATCTTTGTACTTTAAACCAACATGTGCAAAAGAAATAAGCCATATCATAATGTCACTTAAAAATAATAGTTCTAGTGGGCTTGATGGTTTTTCAGGAAGAACACTTAGGTCAGTCTCTAAATACATTGTACAACCGCTGGCACACATCATAAATTTAAGTTTAAGACAAGGTATATTTCCCAAGGAATTAAAAACTGCTGTGGTTATCCCCATTTTCAAAAAAGGAATTACGACAAGTGTATCTAATTACCGTCCAATATCCCTCTTATCAAGCGTCTCGAAAATTATTGAGAAGGTTGTAAAGAGGAGACTTTGTTCGTACTTGGAGAAAAATAAAATACTCTCAATGTATCAATACGGTTTTAGAGAAGGACATAGTACCAGTGACGCAATAGCCCAATTGACAAAATTTGTAGTGAACAATACTGATAGGAAACTTAAAGTTTTATCTGTTTTTATAGACTTAGCCAAAGCTTTCGATACTATATCGCATAAAATACTGTTAAAAAAATTGAAAGCCTATGGTGTCGTTGGCAGGATGCGACAATGGTTCGAAAGTTATTTGTCTGATAGAAGTCAATTGGTTAGAATAAACAATGTTAATAGTGATCGGAAAATTATTGACTTTGGAGTGCCTCAAGGCAGCGTTTTAGGCCCAATACTATTTAACATATACCTAAATGACTTCTATTATGTTATGGGGTCGTCCACAAATTACGTAACGCAAATTGGAGGGAGGGGGGGGGGGGTCCGGCCAAGCGTTACGGTCCTGTTACATTGGGGGAGGGGGGTGTCAAGGTTTGCGTTACGTCACGCACGATTTTATAATTGTATACATTAAAAAAAAATGTTTGTCACATCCCTAATTTGCGGCTACTGAGAAAATACTGGCAATAGAATGTATTAAGAAATGGAACCGAAACCCGTTCATAGATGATTAAATTTCTTGATACCTTGAAACCACACTTTAATGTTATATTAAAAAATGCAGATTCTTGATTAAAAAGTATGTATACTACCACCTATCTTTCTTTTCTGAATATTAACCCTAAAGATTTTTACAAAGCACTTGTTACGTAACGGTATTGAGGGGGGGGGGGGGTCCCCAGCTAAGCGTGACGCACCTGTTACATGAGGGGAGGGGGGGGGGTAAAAAAAAATTAAGAATTTTGCGTTACGTAATTTGTGGACAACCCCTATGCAGTCGCAAACAAGTCAGTGCATATGTTTCGCTGATGACACAGTAATCAGTTTTGTTGGTGACTCTTGGGATACAGCGGTTACTCGAGCGTCAGAAGGTCTACGAGTAGCACAAAATTGGTATGACAGGAACTTATTAACTCTAAATGTTTCAAAAACAAATTATATATGCTTCTCGTTCACTAAAGCTGGGCAGCCTAAGCAAAGCGTTACTCTACAGCTACACAAATGTTCAGACACCTCGATAGGTTGCTGTAGCTGTACAAAAATAGACCAAGTTCACTCCTTAAAGTACCTAGGGATTGATATTGACGAAAACCTAAGATGGGACCAACATTGCCAATGCGTTGCATCTAGGATAAGACAAACTGCCTACGTATTCCTACAACTACGAAACATTGTCGACCAGAGAACGCTTCAGGCCGTATACTTTGCATTAACACAGACTATCTTACTATACGGAGTCATAGCATGGGGTAGCTGCAGCTCCCAACTTATATCCAAAATAGAAATAGCCCAAAAACTAATCTTAAAAATAATTCAAAGAAAGCCGAGGCGATTTCCAACAGATGAAATATATAAGCTAAGTCGGGTGCTGACGCCACGACAACTTTATATCTGGCAATTAATAATACATTTTGGTAGGCATGTAAACGACGTGATACTAAATACAACCCCAAAAAACCTCAGAAACATACGTAGTAAATATAAGACACCAGTTACGAACAGCGAGACTGCACGGAAGCACTTCAGCTATATCGGTCCCAGGCTTTATGATAAATTGCCTATTGAAATACAAGACCTATTGGAATCTTTACGTGAAAATCAAAATAAGTGGTCTAATAATAAATCAATTCTAAACAATTTAAATAAAAACAGTAAAAAATTCATTTCAGGTTTCTCCCATGCAGAGTTTAATACTTTTTATAAGAAAATATTTCCCTAAGTACTTAACTTGCCTCCCCATTCATACCCCCACAACATAAATATAAATAGAATATTTATTTATTTATACGTATATACCTAAACTAAATATATATAATTATTTACAGTTATAAATACCAAATATTATTTATTCATATTACCTTCTTCATTTAATTATAAGTTATTACAAGTTCTTACGCAGCTCTCATCGCATTTACTTTTTGATGATCCCATGTTACTTAGCTTCTTATTGGTTGGCCATACACAAATTCTTCATATATCCAAACCGCTCTCTCAGAATTGTGTCACGAGATACGTAACTAGCCCTAGCTCAGACCACGGTCTTTTTGGGCTGTTACCGAACACTATGTCGTTAAACGCTTGTCTGGACCAGTATTTTTTGAATCTATGTAAATAGTGAAATTTAAGTTCTTTTATAAGCATGTTTGTTATAAATAAAATAAATCAAGTGGTGAAGAAAATTCACTGATGCTAGCAAAAAAGAAGTGCTCTAAATCAGTTTTTGATTATTGAAATGAAATACGCGGATGAAGTTGCAGGCACTTCCTAGTCGTATATAACATAATAGAGCGCGACAGCGATAAGCGCTTCCTCGCCCTGTCTTTGCCCCGGCTTCTATACATTTTATAAGAAAAGAAAATCACGCCTTCTTTCCTGCGCCCTGTCCTACATCTTTTCTGTGTGGCTTGTGACTTATAAAACATTCAATATACTCTATGACCAGTGTGCTCCCGATATTAAGCCGAACGCGCGCGTCTTACTAGCGGATCGCAACGTTGCCTAAAACTAATGATCGAGAACTGCTTCCTAGTGATCAGTTTTATCCATCATCAGTCCGGGCCCGTGGCAAAACCTAAAGAACTATTGGGGAACCGTGAGTAACCTAGATCCTATTGCTTACCAATCACCAGCACACATTGTCACAGGTTTATGCCTGCCTCCATGCACAATCTGGTTTGTACAGTCCGCGCGCGAGCTTCGAGGAATCATAAGGAATGTCGATGCTATGAGTTAGTTGTCATTAATATGGCGCACACCCACCGTTCCTTAGTCCCCGATTCTTCGAAGCAAGTGTGGCTTGTTGGTTAATATATGTATTAGTTGTCTACTCCGCTACCTAAAGGTTGTCTGGAAGAGATCGCTATTTAGCGATAAGACCGCCTGTTGTTAACCTCTGTCAATTTTTTTTTTACTGTATATCTCTCATGTTTTGTATCCCTGTGTATTTGAGGTGTGCAATAAAGTGGATTTGTTGTTGTTGTTGTTGTTGTAGTTGTTTGAAGTGTGTGGCTTGTTGGTTAATAGAAGTTGATGGTGAATGTGTGTTGATGATGGTGGTTTACCTGAATAGTAGCAGCGAGTTCAGCCCCGAAGCCGGCGGTGAGCGGCGCCTCGTGCGCTATCAGGCAGCGACCCGTCTTCTTCACCGACTGCGAAATAAACAACCGGAAATTTAAAAAAGGTAGGCCCAGGCGATGACGCGACGACCTATACGCGTTCATCAATTGTCCCGAAAGACCTTGGAGCCGAACAACAGAAAAAAAGCAAATAAAACCGGCTAAGTGCGAGTGGGACTCGCGCACCGAGGGTTCCGTACAATCGCTTATCCCATGTTAACTGGCCGGGTTAAGTTTGCACCTGGTATGGTGCCAGATACAAATGAGGTGACGTTTGTCGTGCGATCACGTTTGTTGTATTGGAGTCCCCTTAAATATTTATTTTATTCTGCTTTTAGTTTTTGTTGTTATAGCGGCTACAGAAATACGTCATCTGTGAAAATTTCAACTTAGCAATCACGGTTCATAAGATTACAGCCTCGTGACAAACGGACAGCTAAGGCCATAGGCTTAGGGCTTGTGCACAAATCACGTGAGGTTCGATAGGGGGGAGGGGGTTCACGAAAAAATCACGATAGATCACGTTGGGGGAGGGAGGGGTATAAGGAGACCTCGCGTATATTTTTCTACTATGAAAGAAGACTAAGAAAAATCGATATTTTTTCTCGGCTTCGTTAAAAATAAATCTTCACTAGTTAAATACTTCAAAATTGCGAGTGTATTTTACGAAATTCTGGCAGAAAAAAATACACGTGAGGTAGTATGGGGGAGGGGGGGTTAGCAAAGAACCTCACCAAATATCACCAGGGGGGGTCAAAAAGTAGCCGAAAAAACATCACGTGATTTGTGCACAAGCCTTTAGTAGGCCGCAAAGCTGATATTCAGCCTGTACCTAGCTGGTGACAAAACGACCACACACAGAACATAGCATTGGGTTAAGACAGCTATACTAAAACATATACATATACTGACGTTGCAAACAGTCTCCTCGTCCCAGGGCAGGATGGACTGCAGGTCGATGACGTCGCAGGAGACGCCGCGCTGCGCCTGCGCCAGCGCCGCCGCCTCCAGCAGCACGTGCAGCTGCGTGCCCCAGCCAATCAGCGTGGCCGCCGAGCCTGCCGCAATACACTACTTTAAGAGGCCTTCCTTTTAATATTTTTATAATTTCAACCGACTTTTTGAAGTGAATAAGGCTTTTCCCTGAGTTCTAGGTAGTAACATAGATATACTTATATCATGCTTTGATTGCGTGCAGTCGAAAATAAGTTGAAAAAAATTGGGCAAGTGCGAGTCCGACTCGCGCATGACAAGTTCCGTACCTATACATATATATAATCTATAACAAGTTTGTTGTATGGGAGCCCCCCTTAAATATTTATTTTATTTTGTTTTTAGTTGCTATAGCGGCAATAGAAATACATCATCTGTGAAAATTTCAACTGTCTAGCTATCACCGTTCTTGAGATACAGCCTAATGATAGACGGACGGACGGACAGCGAAGTCTCAGTAATAGGGTCCCGTTTTTACCCTTTGGGTATGGAACCCTAAAAAGTAATTTTCCGCGTGAATTTTGTCAATTTTGAATAGTTTTTGAAACAAAAATTATCAATGAAAAATTCAAACCGGTATCAGCTTTATTCGTCCCATTCGCTTTTTGTTCAATTCTTATTTCGTCTCATTCTGCATTCGTAACTCATTCTTGTTTCCCTATCTTTCTAAGTCCAAATCAGTAACTTGTCTCATTCTTATTGTCTTATTCGTTGTTCGTCACCATCTTCCTTGGACTCATTATTTATTCTTCCTTTTAGATTTTCGTCTCATTCACTTATTTGCCTCAAAATTCCGGAACGTTCGATGCTAGTCACATTTGGTATTAGTCTCTTTCGTTTTTAGTCCAATTCTAAGCAAGTTCGTTACTTTCGTTTTTCGTCACCATCGATATTTTCTATCTTAGCGAATAAAACGTGTATCTTACGAGACGAGTAGCGAACGTACCCAAAAAAGAACAAGACGATTTGCCAGTAACGCCAAAATAAGAGAGAGACGAATAACGAATGTGACTAAAGATAAAGTGTGAATGATACTAAAAACGTAAGGGACAAACAACAACATAGTCCTAGGAAGATCGTGACGAAAAACGAATAAGACTTAATAAGAATGAGATAAGTTATAGAATTGGACTTAGGAAGATAGGAACAGATGGCGAACACGACGAATAAAGAATGAGTTACGAATGCAGAATGAGACGAAATAAGAGTTGAATGAAAAGCGAATGGGACGAATAAAGCTGATACCTTCAAACCATAGGTTTCAAATATATCTATATATCAATAAATTCCAATAGCCCTGTTCTAGGTAGTATAACATAAATAATTTGATAAGAAACATGTTTGATCATAGAGAAAAATGTCTGAAACAATCAGCATTTTAAAAGGAATAAGACCTTTCCAATACATAGTATAAAACAAAGTCGCTTCCTTCTGTCAGTCCCTAAGATCTTTAAAACTACGCATTTTGATGCAGTTTTTTTAATAGATAGAGGAAGTAATTCAAAAGATAATAATTATGCATATTTCCATAGGGTTTACTTTTTTCAATGTATACTTAAATTAACTTAGATTCTATCCATACCTACTTACTATTAAAAGGAAGGTTTATATGTATAATACATGCATAATTTATCAGCATTGCACCCGTGCGAGGCCGGGGCGGGTCGCTAGTATAATAATAAAATACGTCCAGTACCTTCTCTGAGCAGCTGAGCCTTCCCGAGTGGCAGGGTGTAGTCCTGGGCCGGCACTTGCTCGGCGGCGGCGCGGTACAGGATCTTGGGCTCCAGGAACACGCAGGGGTCGCGCGAGCGCGCGCACGCCAGCAGCAGGCCCTTGGCCGCGATGGGGCCGCGGGGGACCACCACCTTGCAGCACGAGAGAATAGACATGGTGACCTTTTTTTTTTTTATATCGGTCAACCTCACAAATCGATCTAGTCCCAAATTAAGCTCAAGAAGGCTTGTGTTATGGGCACTAGACGACGATATACGTACTTATGTAGATAAATATATACTTAAATACATAGAACAACCATGACCCAAGAACAAATATTCGAGTTCATCACACAAATATTTGCCCCGGCCGGGATTCGAACCCGGGACCGCCGGCTCAGTAGGCAGGTGTCTACCAACCGAGCCAAACGCGTCGTCTTCCGCGTCGTTTGTCGCGTTCGTCATCTTTGAAGATGTCAATCGAATCTATTTTAAAAGCTTTTATTTAACTTGCAATGTATGTATCTAAGTATGTTTGTTCGGGTGAAATCTTGCAACTCAATTTTGAAGCAGATATCGTCAACCGATTGAGCTGAAATTTTGCATACTTACTTAACTTTGATGACAATACAATAATATGGTACCATGTGGCTGATCTGATGATGGAGCCGGAAGTTGGCTATAGGAACTCTATAATAGAAAAAGCAATCCTACCGAGCTTGGGCTCTTTAGAATCGTCTCAGTGAGCATTTGATTGATATTCAAAGAAAAGTACAGTCGGCTATAAAAGCTTGTCAGTAAAATGTCATTTTTGACAGAAACTTATTATTGTGATCAAATGTCTATATGGGACTGACTACACTTAAACTGCTCTAAAAGTCAGAAATGACCGTCAAAGTTCAACATTCGTACGTAGCGTTAAAAACGCTCCATACGTATGGCATCCAGGCTAGTGACGTCAGAGGTATAGGTACCAATACTAATTGTATGGAGAAATTAAGAATTTGCCATTTTCACCGTGAAAAAGTGCGTTTAAGTTCATGGTTTTCATACAATTATTGTTTTGTGAAATTATGCGGATTCTGAAAACATTTTCAAAACTTCTTTTGGTAAAAAAAAAAACAAAATTTGCGTACCTAGAAGTCACATATTTCCAAAAAGATTTGTTTTTCTGATTTTTTTTCTTTGTTTCGTGATTCAAACCGGTCATATTTAGCAAATTTTAATCATATAACTACAGTACGCTGTAGAATTCAACATCAGTCAACATGTCTATTATTGAGGCCTTCCAGCCTGCTACACCGTAGGGCATCTCCTACTAGGGTGACATAAACATAATAGTGGCAGTGTACGAGAGCAATTTGATGAATTCATTGATCTCGACCGTGTTTTGTATACTGCGGTTTTTCTTAAACATGACTTAACTGTATAATCGGTGGTAATTTGACTTGTGTGTACGGGATGCGCGTTAAAAAGACTTATTTTATATAAAATGTCTAATAGGGGTTGATTAAATTTAAGATGAAGAGTTTTCAGCTACTTAGATACCTAACAAGTTCTAATCAAACAGTGGTGTTAAACAAGAGGAATAAATGAGACTCATTAATCAATTCAGAAAATATATGACTGCTTCTTTTCCCATACTATCAGTTTACGTTAAGTTTGCACCTGATAACTTTGGCGTCGGATACAAAAGACGTCCAAATCTAACGTAACCGGGTTATTCAAATCCAGAATTCGTTCTCATCTTTTCCCCCCACCAAAACTGAACCAATCTTTACCAAATTTTACTAACTGGACTGAACTGGTTAGGCTTCACTAAAAGTCCGAGTCACTGGTACAGTTCAACCAAAAAGAGTAGAAATTAAAAAGTGGCAATACTGTAGTGTCCTCGCTTTCTAATCAATACCGTGCCGAAAAACTGCCCTGTACAATTAACATCATCCCAGGGGTTGACATCGTAGACCACTACGTTTATTTAGGCGCACTCAAGTGTCATGATGGCAGCTGCGTACCGGAGATAAAGAGGCGTATTGGTATGGCTAAGGACGCGATGACCCGACTGAATGTCATCTGGAAGAAGAGGTATATAACCATCACCACCAAGACCCGGCTAGTACGCGCTTTAGTATTCCCCATATTTCTCTATGGCGTAGAAACATGGACGATTCGAGCTCGAGAAAGGCAAAGGATCGATGCATCCAAGATGTGGTGCTGGAGGCGTATGCTGAGGATACCCTGGACCGCCATGCGCACCAATGTGTCGATCCTTTCCCAGCTTCGTGTCCAAACCCGCCTATTCACAATCTGCCAGCAGCGTATATTGACCTACTTCGGCCACATAATGAGAAGGGATGATGAAAGCCTTGAAAAGCTGATCATTGTTGGGAACACGGAGGGCAAACGAGCCCGGGGACGGTCCCCAACCAGATGGACCGATCAAGTGAAGAGCCCTTCCTCAACCAAGATTTGCTCGGTCATCAGAGATGCGATGAACAGGCACCGGTGGAGGCAGATCATAAAAGCTAGGTGTAGAGCATCTATATCCACCGATGACCACGATCCTCAGTCATGAGGGAGCGACCACAGAGAGAGAGTAGTGAGGGCTTACCAGCCTTGCAGAGCTGGCATATGTGGCCACGACTTCACTTGTCGCACAAGTCAGCATCTCCTGTCTTACTCGCACGGTATTGAGAGGAAAGTGACAGGTAGTATTTCTCGCGCGACAGCGTCAAAGTTATACTAGATGTACCACAGATGTACTGATACCATACTGATACAGTTCAAGTCATCAAACCATTAATTGATGGATGCTTTGCCACTTATTTATCGCATGATAAACGAGATCAAGCCCATAGAACTATCTAATTTTGTAATTTTATACCAAAAAGTACCAGGATAACATGACATGTCATGTACGAAGCATTCTCTCACCCTGATTTATCATTATCAACTTGATAAAAGAGACCAAAGCCCACAGAACTATCGAATTTTGTAATTTCATAGGAATAGGTACCAATTGCTACCCGGGTGAATTTCAAGCGTTTTTACGGCGGTTTTTTTTTTTTCATTAGTGTCACAGCAAATATTGACAAAATAGATGATGGTTAAAGTTGAATTTGTATGAATCTGAAAAGGACTCCCGAGTCAGATCCCAGTTTCACCACAGTTATTGCGACTTGCTCTTTCGTTTTGGTAAAAAGCATGTGACACTAATGAAACTAGAACCGCGCGGTTAAAACGCCCTGAAATTCACCCACCCGCGATCTTAACCAGGTCGTCGGTCCACCTTGTTGGAGGCCTTCCAACGCCGCGTCTTCCGGTCCGCGGTCGCCACTCAAGAACCTTGCGGGTAGCAATTGGATGAGGGCGGCGCAAGATCGATCGTTGTGGAGAACTTTGGGGGAGGCCTTTGTCCAGCAGTGGACTATAGGCTGATATGATGATGATGAGGTACCAGGATAGCATAACATGTACGAAGCATTCTCTCACCCTGATTAATTCAACTTGAGACCATCAAGGCCACAGAACTATCGAATTTCACCAATTCATACGAATAGGTACCAGGGTAGCATGACATGTACGAAGCATTCTCTCACCCTGATTAATTCAACTTGAGACCATCAAGGCCACAGAACTATCGAATTTCACCAATTCATACGAATAGGTACCAGGGTAGCATGACATGTACGAAGCATTCTCTCACCCTGATTTATCAGTTATCACTTGACAAACGAGACCATCATAGGCGCATAGAACTTTCGAATTTTATACGAAAAGGTACCAGGATAGCATGACATGTAGGAAGCAGTCTCTCACCCGGAGTCCCGCGGCGTGCGCGAAGAACGCCTCCGGGCTCTGCGAGTGGTACAGCCCGCCGTGGCCCACCGCGCCGCACGGCGCGCGCACCGTCAGCCCGCCCGACGAGAACTGCCCGCCCGACCGGTACCGGTACTTCGCCGCCTCGTTCACCAACTGCAACCGACAACCAACAATCATATCACTGGGAAAATCTCCTAGCGTTCCAACCGCGCGGTTTTAGCGGCATCCCTTTTTCACGATTATTACCACAACGGAAGAGCCAGTGGTTTTAATTATGACCTAACTAGGATCTCAGGGAAAAGTATAATTCACTTCAAAAAATTGGTTGAAATTTACAATATATTTGGCATAATTCGAAAACAATCATTAAAAGGAATAAGGCCTCAGTAAGGATGTTGGTACCTGATCAAAAGCAGGGAAGATGTAGTCTGCAAACTGTATCTCAGCAATGGCAGTGGCTCCGGTCGAGGCCATGCCGATGCCAAAGCCAGCAATGCCTTGCTCGCAGAGCGGTGTGTTGAATACTCTGTCTTTGCCGTACTTTTCCTATAAAAATATATAAAACGGTTTTGTACAGTCAGTATCCACAAGAATGTTTAAAATATGACCATTATCAATGTATTCATAGTAGGGTTGACAACTGATGTTAAATTATACAGCATACTGTAGTAATAATATATGAATAAATTAACTCGATATGTCATGAAGCAAAGTAAAAAAAAACTGTTTTAAGAAATATGTGATTTCAAAGGTACGCAAATTGTATGACTTGTTCTTTAATTCAAGATAAATTTTGAAATTGTTTTCAGAATCCACATAATTTAACAAAACAATAATTGTATGACAGCCATGCCCTGGAACGCACTTTTTCACGGTGAAAATGGCAAATCTCCATATTAATATTAGTATCCATAATATTCAAGTCACGATTAGGTGGTCATTTGTATGCAGCGTTTTAGCGCTCCATAAGAATGTTAACATAGAATAGAATGACATCCTAAAACAAATGATCCTCATGCCTATTAAGGCAGCTCACAAACCCCTTAACATCACAATCCTCAGCCACCAGGAAACAAAAAAGAAGAAATAAAGTGGCACAGTGTCAATAAAGTTTTTAAAAGATGATTATAAATATTTATAATAATTTCCATATAAACTACCTGTAGCCCAAGGGCACACCGGAAGACTCCGCCAAAGGCAACATCCTCGCCGAATACCACAGCCGAGGGATCATTCTTCAGTGTGAGGTCCATGGCGTTGTTGATGGCCTGCATCATGTTCATCTTGGTAGTTTCACCTGTAAGAAACATTGTTGTATGAGGTAGAGAGAGAGACACTGCATGAAGATATTATTATTAGAGTCCATGATGCACATTCCATCTTGAAGTTTTAAATTTAAAATGATGTATAGATTTAAAATTGCCAAATTTCCACACATTATTATAAGAAAACGGGACTAAATCACGCCCAAGAAAGTGTTTATTTAATTACCTCAACATAAAATTATTCATGCTAGGGTATGGCTAATGCGCATAAGCATTTTAAACACGTGAGGCAGTGACCGCCTACAGTAGCATAGAATTATGGAATCAAAGACGCAGTAACAATGTGAGAGGACTACGCTTGAAATGTAGGATTACAGGTTCGAGTCCTGTTTATAATACATTTTTCTTGTGTCAATATATAAAATTATTGTTCGGAATTCAACCGCATCATTCGGTAATTTGGGTAAGAATTATTTAATTAGGCATTAAGTATATAAGGCATTTTATGTATTTCAACCAGTTAACCATACACAAGATTGTGAAATGACAAGCACAAATTCTACTTTCAGTTCTCAATTCAAAAGTGAATGTCCATATATGACCCTTATATATATCTCATGTAAAAAATTACATACTTGCATATTCAACAGCACTACATTGAATCAGTTCTAGTTCTATTTTTATTCTAAGCAATCACCATTGAATTTATAGACTATTTTTTTATGTAAAAATCCTATGCAAAATGAATAGAGATTGACTAACATATGGTCCATTATATTCCTGATTTCCCATTATTGTTCCATACCGTACGGGTATCCATAAAATATGGGAAATCAGAAATAACTCAATTTTATGAAGTAAACAATCACTCTAACCTAGAAACAACCTGTTTACAAGTGCGAATAACTTACCTTCCACCGGTTTTTCATTGTCAGGGTAGTAAGTAAAGTGTGATGATAATCTTTTCGATCCATTTGTTACTGTTTTCACGAACCTCGTCAGTAAAACGAAGTTTTTCGTCACTAAACTCGTCATGTCTGTAAAAACACTTAACCATTACTGACTCGTAACACAAGTAACCCATCTTATCAGCAATTCTAATTAAGCTGTGATTGTTAAATGCCACTGATAACATCATTCAGATGTGACGAACGAAATGTTTATTTCTTTTTATCACTACGCTACGCGTGGTATTTCGGTCTTATCGCGGTTATGCAATTTTAATGATATGTTACCGTGATGTTTATCGGTTCGATAGATTCCCAATGTTAATGCGATGTTTCTATAAAATTCTACATTAGGATAAAACAAATGATAAATATAGCAAGTTATAAAAGTCAGGCCAACGAAACAAAACAAACATTGTACACGTACAGGTGACAGGTGTTTTTCATTTGGTCAAATACGTCAACGTCATTTCCTTTGTTATCTATATATTATGTTACATCTAATATATATTTTTTATAGATAATTATTCACACAACTAGGAATTCATATTTGATGTTAGATACAAATAATGACTACTAATTAAGGATTTCAATTTCAACATTTAACGCAGTGCCCATTTTGATCTAGGCAACAAAACATAAATGGCGCGAATTTCAAAAGGCAATGTAACTTAGATACCCACTGTCCATTTAGCTTGTTACTTATTACTGTTGCTAAGGACTTCTTACAGTGGAATGAAATCCACTAAGGTTAGTATAATGCATTACTGTTCCTAAGAACTTGTTCGAAAAGTCATATTCAGGAGCAACTATCACAACTAATTTTACAGCTACTTTTATTGGTTTCCTGGTATAAGTTATACAAGGAATATTCTAAAGAAAAACGTGACTAGACGAAATTGGAAGTGAACATAATGTTTAAGTACCCATATACGTATGAACCTAAAAAGCTTAGGTACGCTGTCCTGACTCACCAGGTGCCACCCGCGTACCATTTGAACAAGATATCATCTAGACATTAAGTAAGATGGAAAGTGAGATCGGAATTTCAGAAAGGCGTAAATAATCAAAATTATTAGCGAGGCATCCATTGCCGTTAAAATGTGCGAGGCGTCGGCGCGTAATGTCATGTTGCGAAACATCGCACAAGAAACGAAGCGAAGGAAGTAACGACATTTAAGGTATGTTTTATTTATACCTACCTACCGTTAATCGTTGCACTAACGCTTATAAAATGTTGTGCCGACGCAGTTGTGTCTTTACCATACCATAAGATAAGGGCACATAGTGCCCCCAGTCTTAAACGGGGCCCGAAAAAACCTTAGCTGACAGTTTTTACTCCGTTAGACAGTTAAAAAAATACATAGGCTCCCAGTGATTGACTGACCGAAGCGCCCCCACTTGCCTAGGGGTCCCAGCAAGCACTAATAGTTAATACGGCCATGTGCCGTAAGTGGAAACTGAGGGTTATTGGTTGTTCAAAATCTTTAATCGTAATAATATTTATGTACTACATTCAATTTTGGAATTAAAAAATTATGGCTCCATTTATATTCGATACCGTCGATGAGTCTGGCATGTGTTTATTATTCTTAATGTGGCCGGTAAATATTATTACACACGACATTTGAATAGAACTAATAACGCGGGTTTAAAAAACGTCATGTGAATGGACCCTAAAATCTTTTTATTTTAAACTAGCTACGCCGAGCGGTGTTACCCGCTCACCCCACGGGAACACATCATTTTTTTCGGGATAAAAACTAGCCTACCTATGTGTTTATCCAGGGTGTCAGCTAACGTCATACCTAAATGTATCAAAATCCGTTTGAGCGTGAAGAACTAACAAACATACACATAAACACACCCACAAACTTTCGCCTTTATAATATTAGTGTGATACTTTTTTTATTGTGCAAATTCTCTATGGGCACTCCCTCATGACAGAGGATCGTGGTAATCGGTGGGTGTGGATGCTCTACACCTAGTTTTTATGATCTGCCTCCACCGGAGCCTGTTCATCGCGTGTCTGATGAGCGAACAAAACTTGGTTGAGTTGCTCAACTCAACTTTGCAATTTCTTTGGTACTTTCTCAAATTATTGTGTTTCAGGACCTCAGCATTCAGTATGTCATGACGACCCTGATGTAAAGGTTGAGTTCTTGTTTAAACAACCTACCATGCAGGGATCGGATACCGGTATTGAGTTCCATACATAATACCGGTATTCAATTTCGGTATTTCGCTTATTATTACACATTTTCATATTTTACCCGGCCTATTTCAAAGTTCTGTATCAATACCTAAATTCTATTTCATATAATTTGAATAAAAACGCGAAATTAGAAAGATATTTAAATTTTAATGAATACCGGTAACGGTCCCTGCTACCATGATGGTTGCGTATTTTTTTCGTAGCATATAACTAATCAATGTAGTTTATAAGAATGGCTCAAGTCATGACTCTGAGTGGCACTGTCGAGCCGGTTGGTTCTGGTCTTCGGATTGCGAGACCGAGTAAGGCGCTTGGATTACTCCGCCGTGGCTGACGATGTGGTGGAGTACGTCCGCCGGAAGACTGGCTTCTCGCTGAGGGTGCACCAGCTGCAGTCACACGCGACTATTTCTCGCGCGAGATAATTGCCTGTCTCTTTCTGTGCAGTAATGTGAGTGAGTGACGGGTAGCGCAATGTCCCGCGACAAGAGTGGCGAAGCATAGTTGTGTTAGACGAGCAGCTCGTTTGTGGTGCGCGTGCCGTGGCCGCTGCCGGATACCTCTACCATCGCAAGTGCTTCTGAACGAAGGGTATCGTGTTTCGGCAGTTCCGGGGAATCCGGGGCAATCTGACGAATCCTACAGACGATCAGACGTTATGCCACCTAGATCTAACTAGTTTTAAGTCTTGTATTTTTGTAGTTCATAGTGCATTCGTTTTATTACTGTAATGCTGTGTAACTTATTTGATTGATAAATAATAATAATAATAAAGGCTAAAAGAAGCAGCTTACCCTCGCAGCCGGACAAGGCGATATATATTTAATCGGTCATTCAATATTAACAGCCACTTGGCAGCAAAGTCTATAAAGTATGTTATGGCATTTTTGCTGTGGTGTTTATTGACCGACGTGATGAAATTTAATGGACAACTCTTTACGGTGACAAGTACTTAAAGACGTAACGATAAAACTTTTTCTTGATTCACAGCAGTTTACTGGCGGTGTTAATAAAATTAAATAACCAAGATATGCGCATTGACATTAGTGTATATTTTAAATAATACATTTATAGCGATAAAATTAATGGAATAAAGGACAGCTCTTAAATCACGTACATATTTAAACTTCTGTTCAGTTCATTCGGAATAAAACCGGCCAATGCAGCATTTGAGGCGTATTTTTCAGGGAGTGCAGTACCTACTATTGTAACTCCACACCACAAATGACTGCGACTGAAGGTCTTGTAACCATGGTCATGAATAAATTATAAAAAAAAAATCCACACCACAATAATCGCGAAGTTGGCCGAGGTTGGGCGATGGACAATTCTTTTATTGACAAGTACTTAAAGACGTAACGATAAAACTTATTCTTGATCCACAACTGTCTACTGGCGGTGTTAATAAAATTAAACAACCGAGATATGCGCATTGATTCTATTGTATATTTTAAATGTAAATTACTTACGTATTTAAAGTTTTGTCAAAATCTGAGTTGTCAACACTGCATTTTACCCGACACTTAACCCCAGACGCAGTGTGGGTAAACTTTTCACAACATGGACCGGCAACTGACGTTTGTAAAGATTTCAGATCGTTAGCATTTCTAAAATCTAAACACAAGTGTACCCAGAAGATGCCCATGCTATAAAATCAATTGGATTACTTAAATAATGAAGTCCAAAATAATCCGAATAGGAACGGAAACTAAACGCACATCAAAAACCAAATGACCACTTCAACATCCACGTGTTCTGTCTCTATGATGCAATCTAAATGGTTATATAAAAAAAAACGTTTTATTTCATTCTAGACACTACCTCGATGACTTTAGGTCGTATTAAGATTGTAGCTATACTGGTATTTTTGGTCTTTTGTCGAGATGAGCACTCGGTCAGTAGTAACACTTTTACTTTCGAGCGACGACTTGCGGTCAAATTTAAATCGTAACATTTGTCTTATAATTCGACTTCGAATGTGAATTTGATATGGTTCCTCGGCGCTCATGTCTAAGTTCCATTTTTAACCGACTTTAGAAAATAATGAGGTTCTCTATTCGGTTTTAGGGTTCCGTAGTCAACTAGGAACCCTTATAGTTTCGCCATGTCCGTCTGTCTGTCCGTCCGCGTCTTAGCTCCGTGATCATTATAGTACTAGAAAGCTGAAATTTGGTATGAGTATGTGTATGTATCACGCCGACAAAACGGTAAAATAAAAACAAAAAAGTTCTTTTTTCGGGTACCTCCCGTACACCTAAAGTGGGGGTAAGGTTTTTTTGTTCCAATACTAAGTAGTGTGTGGGATGTCGTTGAATAGGTCTTTTTTAAAAAAGAATAGGGGTCTCCGAGCATTATTTTTCGATAAAATCAGCAATTTTGTAAATATTCGCTCCGAAAATAAAAAAATACTTTTGAACCACGGGTCAAAAAATTAGTGAAAATGAGGCCTGCAAGTACTTTCAATGAAAACTATATTGAATAATATCGGTCGAGCCGTTTTTGAGTTATCGCAAAAATTCATAATTTTCTATAAAATGACGTACCTAAGTACCACGCGGTGTCCTTACACTTCGAACGTTACACATTTTGGTTAAGTGCCATACTCTATTAAAACATTTCGCTCAATCTGGCGCGTATAATCGATAACTTCCAGAAGGTAATAAGTAATTACTGTTCCTTTGGCGTTTACGACTTTTTTATAGAGCTTGAAATCTTTCAAGTAATTTTCGCCTATTGTGAAGATGGGCAACTACGGAACCTTACACTGAGCGTGGCCGGACATGCTTTTGGCCGGTTTTTTTTCTGTTATTGTACGTTCATCTTCATCTCAGACAGTACATTCCAAAAACTTAGTCATTAGCTATTTGAAGATTTGTCTGGTCACAATAGAGAGCGGCGTAGATCTGTACGTGGATATGACTGTTAGCTCTGATATAACCTGTTACGTTAATACGGTGAACTGTACTAAGCAAAAAATCAAAGGCAGCGACCGGCGTTACCCAATATGACCTCTCACTGCATGTGTACACTGACGGAACAAGAAATACACCCTATGTATGTTTGTATGTAAACTCTTTATTGCACATAAACACAATTTAACAAAGACATACAAACTGTAGATGTGTATAAAGCCGAACTTATCCCGGTAAGGTTTGCTTCCAGTTAACCTTTGAGTAACATTACATAAGCTAGGTGAACATGCACAGAGACATAGGTATAGGCTAATCTTGCACAAAAGACATATAAAAAGTAAACAATATCCGTTGTCCGATATTTATTTAGTTTTATTATTTTAACTATCTATTCATAAATAAAATAATTAAGCGATTATATCTATATTCATATAATATAAGTAAAAAAACACACGGGAATCTATAATAACTAAAATATAAGTATAATTAAAATAATAATAATGCCATTATGGGACTCGTATTGAGATAATATATAGTACATTACTGCAGACGCCGGGAAAGAAGGGCTTGCCGGGTGAGTAGGTATAGACGGCCGACCGTAGGAAGGCCGGATGGTGATACGAAGCCGGTAAGCCCTTTTCACGGCTAAGGCATGTGTAGTACTTTTCTCAAACATATGCAATGAAATAAAAATACACTACTCAAAAAATATAATTCAGCTGTAGCCTGTTCAAAACACAGATGCCACGTTCAAAAAAAAAAATACTCCCCGGCCTAGGCCTTAAATTTTGTATGAAATTCCTTTACAGTTGTCTCCAGTTGTTCCGCCCGAAACGTGACACTTCGAAGCCTGGTATAACGCACGTTATGACGACATTTCATTGCGTGTTTGCGAAAAGACATTTTTTCAACACATGCTGAGACGGGTACCCATTACCAAAATGTTCACTGACTATTAAAAATGTTTTTTGTTTATGCAAAATGTACCTACCTTTGTGTATTATTTACTGTACTTTTAAATACTTGTGTTAATTTTGGTAATAAACAGCTTTTTTTTCAACAACTACGTCTGAATCGGTTCATGATAGTACCAACCTATCGGTTAGGTAATTGTGAGATTGTGACCTTTCTGTGCTTCTGTTGCCTAGTTAGTTACTTTAAGGCGAGTTGTATTGCGAAATTAGCACCACTACCATTTCATTATGGAAATAGTATTTATCTGCTTTTTCACATAACCAACCTTGCGAAGCCAATTTTTTTCATACTCATAGATTCTTCCACCGATATATATGATATTTTACGCACATGGATATATTTTTCGTCGCTACGGGTAGCCATTTTGCATATGGCCAAAGCCTGTTGCGCGGCACGACACTACTTCTCTAACTACACTGTATCTTGTAAGTAGGTAAATACAAGTTATGTGCATGTGCGGTTTCCAACTAGTACCTACGTTAGATGAAAAACCAAGATGGAAACATATACGCGGTGAAGTTGGGAGCACCTCCTAGTCATGGATGTTTGTATCTAACATGATACACCAAAGAGAATATTAGGTATAGTCCATTTCATATACCAGGCGAGATTCCATTTGAGACTAATAGTCCGGCGGCGGCGGGTAGATAAATTGTAGCTGCCACGTGGTACCACAAATTCGGTCGGACACAAGCACAAGAACCTGCCAACAAAGGGATTTGGCCGACCACTTTTTTAACTGTCCTCAAGTTTCATTCCATTTTTCGATGAGGTTTTTTTTGATCAATTTTTGCACCACTTTTTTTCATTTGCCAAGTTAAGCCGCGGCCGACCAAGAGCAATTGAAGCTACTAAAAGTCAGCTACCCCTACAGAGTAGGCATTTTCAATTTTTTTATAAGGTAGGGTTTCATGCGGTGGGGGCCGCCGGACTATAAAGCAATGAAATAAGTCATAACGTTTATCTTTTGTTGACTAGCTTTATGACATCAGCTTTTCAAATCGCACGTGTCGTGATTAAATACCAAACAATAAAGTTCTTCATAAATTTATGGAACATGTAGTGTCTCATTTTTTTAAATGTGGGTAACTACTCATCACAATTTTTATATTAAACTAAAAAACAGGGTTCGATTCCCGGTCCCTTCCACCAGGTAACCCATTTCAATGTTTCTTTAAGTTTTGATCTTTGCATCAATGGTTTTATAAAGTTCTTTGTCGTTATATTTTGTGCCATTGTTACTGATTATAATGACGTACTGAAGTGTGGATTCGGGCCGTGTATATTAAATTCTTGGTCAATTCGGTGGCATATCACAGACTACACTTTGTTATTATAGACGTCAGAGGGAACTTAACTATCAAATTGTTGTTAAAGTTCACTGAAGAGCATTTAAATCACCTTATAAGTAGTTGAAGCAATACTTGTCTGGTTAATTTTTCTCTCCTTCCATAAAGTGATATGTGCAAATGTGTATTAATTTGTTCTTTTCCTACTCAACGTAAAGTTTCTTACGTTAATACAAACATATTAGTGGTACAGTTAGTTGCGTATAGCGCCCGTCCCGTTGCACGCCGTGTAGTGGTGTGGAAAACTCATCTCACGTGATGGCCCCGCCCCTTTTCGCGTAAACGGTGTCTGCATGAAATCATTTCACAATCGCTTACACTTTATAACAAAATAATTGCGTTTTTTCTTAGAGTTAAGACTTAGGTAAGTACTCATTCTAGTTTACTATTTGGAGTTTGGGTTGTTATTTTATTTTAGGTACCGATACTAATAGCAATACACTACTTTTATAAATAATGACACAAAGGTAAATTAAGAAAGAAAAATTGAATGCGATCCACTACAATCTAAGCAGGGCAGTGTAGTGGATCGCATTCAATTTTTCTTTCTTAATTTACCTTGGTGTCATTATTTATAAAAATAAAAATGTGGTATTGTGGTGGTGGTTGTGGTGTGATAATCCACTCTAGTCTCAGAGAGCTCTATCTAGAGAGTTCTATCGATGCTCTAGAGACGTATGGTGCTGGAGGAGAGTGCTCGGTATATCATGGACGGAATTCCGAACCAATGAGTCCATTCTTCGAGAGCTAGACATAAGACAGAGGCTATCAAGCATAGTACAAGCTCGAATCCTCACTTTCTTTGGACACGTATCGCGGGGCGGATGCGAATCTATCGAGCGCCTGGTGGTGCAAGGCAAAGTCGAGGGAACCAGACCACGCGGAAGATCACCGATGAGGTGGACAGATCAAGTAAAAACCGCCTTCAACGGTCCTCTGCACGAATGTACATTCGTAGGAGGGCAGGAGGGCAGCAGTACGAGAAGAATGGCGTCGCATTGTAAAACAGGCCACTAAATCAACGACGTGACGGCCACGACCACTCTGGCAAGAGTGTGCCGCCAAAGAAGAAAAGAGTCTAAGAGAGAAGAAGATTGAACTGAAGAGAGGCATTTATTTATTACCTATACGGGAAAAAATACAGTTGAAATATTCAAAGGATAAGTATACGTGTATCCAGGGAAAACCTCTCAGATAGAAACGAAAACAATATTTGTCTAATTGCAAAAGTGTATTAAATCATCATGGTATTTAATAATAACGGAACCTACACTACATTTAATGTTTATTCCTAAATACTTCTAGAGATAAAATCAGCCATATGAGACCGTTAAAATTGGCTATTTCACGGCGTTAAATCGACGCCATTTTGAGTGAATGGATGTCCGAATGAATGGCGCTGTGAATTAGTTCACTCAGGTCAGGAACTGCTATTGAATGCTTTGCATAGGAATAGCGATAAATTAAAATGAAACTGACTCGTAAATGGAGTTTGGAAAATGAAATTCTGGTAATGGAGCAATATTAACTATTGACGCTAGCGTTACGATTGGAGATTATAATTATTTGTTATTATTATTCGACGACGCGGTTGGAGTTTTTAGAGCATCTGCCTACGAGCCGGCGGTCCTGGGTTCGAATCCCGGCCAGGGATATTTGTCTAGTATCCATAAGCTTAGCTTTGCTTAGTTTGGGACTAGATCGATTTGTGTAAGATTGTTCCTCAATATTTATCTGAAACTTTAAATAGTTTGAATTAGTCTTTTCATTAGATGACTGTTTCCAAGTAAATTTAATAAATTGTAGGGATCCAATCAGTAAGAAAAGAGCCCATTTTAAATTTTATTGTACTGATTTCTGATCTTAATTTCGCATTGAAGCAGCAAAGGGCCACTGTGGTTTTTCAAATCACGACGAAATAATATTAAAAAAAAAACCTTCTACAACTAACTACATACTAGTCTGGGACTACTGTGAGAGGTACACTACGTGATTTTGTTTCATAATGATTGTTTTTTTTATGTTTCAATCCCCATATCTGAGTCATTAAAAAAATCTGAAAACTGAATTGACAGAAATAATCTTTAATAATTAACCAACCTACCTATAAGTACCTAATCACAAAATTTCATGAGAGTCGGTTGAGATAATTATATTAAAAGTATCCTAGGTTATAATTTATTAAGTAGGTTAAGGTTAGACTTCTTATATTTCGTTATCTGCATAGAGTTAAATAACAAATTGGATTAAAAAATACTTAATACATCGGACCCCTTTGGCATTATCCCGAAGACGCTGGCAGCATTTCCTCGCTATATAGCAACGTTAATACGTTGATTGAGATCACTCCTGTGGCGCGGAGATAATCCCATTAGCGGGTTATACTCCCACACAAAGTCCGACTGACTGGTAGTGAGGGCTAATCCGCCCTGATTCAGTTCGAGTAATGTCAAAAAAAAGTTGATTAAGCGTGGAAGCTGCCAGCTCTTCGGTCCCCTGTGGTCGACCGAGGGTCTCAACCTATCCCGTTTACATCTAACTTTTGTAATATTGAATGCGGAGTTTGGAAGGTTAAAAGGTAAGGATATTCTCCGCGGATAGGGTATATCAACGGCTGAAGGTGGAAAGTGGATTTGACTACTGAATTTCATCGACACGTGTAAATCACAGTAAGTAAAACACGCAGTATATTGACGTCTTAAAAAAGCTCCAACTTAAAGTTATAGCGATGACTAACTCGTAACTTTCGGATTATGATAGGCGTTTACGGAAATTTTAATAAATATAATAAATAAATATCAGACAACCTCACACAAATCGATCTAGTCCCAAATTAAGAAGGCTTGTGTTATGGGCACCAGACGACGATAAACATATATATATGTATATATATAGATAAATATACTTAAATACATAGAACAACCATGAGCCAAGCACAAATATTCTAGTTCATCACACATATTTGCCCTGGCCGGGATTCGACCCCAGTACCGCCGGTTCAGTAGGGAAGTGCTTACAAACTGCGCAAAACGTGTCGTCATAGAATAGAGCAATACAATCAGTGACTCTGTAAGCTGTAAACCTCGCGAGTTTGTTTCGAAATGGCTAATACTTTAATTGTTTAATTACGTTGTTCAACCGATAATTCCACCATTTGTTTTTCAAAAGCTGAATTGACACAAATACTTACCGAATGTACTCACAAAATTTCATAAGAATCGCTTGAGAATTGCGACCTGTAGGCATCCGGAATACATACGATTTTTTTTTTGGCCAAGCTGACTCGAAGACGCCTCAACAGCTGCCTTTTCTTAGCGCACAAGTCTAATCTCAATTCATAATCTAAAGAATCTATTTTTTACAATTTTGTATGGGTATTAGTAGTAATGGTTCAAATGGTCTGAATTCAACCAGAAAAAGGAAAAAGGTACGGTTACTCTGTGAATCCAGCATCTTGATATCAATATACTTACTTATATTTTGGATTTGTTCTTCCAGCTTATTTATTAAGGGTTATGGTTATGGTTCATAATAAACGCCACTGTTAAACCGTTAAGTCAACGTAGTGGTACTGATAATTATGCTGTGTAAACCGTTTTTCCAACTCAGTACAAACGTTTACCCAGTTATGTGTTTCATTCACTTAACGCTAACGCTCGAGGCAAGGTTAACGACCTCCGAACGTATCGTTTCCCATATTGCATAAAACGACATATAATCCTGGAAAAATGCTCCTGTTACGCCCTTTTTCAACTGGCAATTAAACTGCAATGCTTTAAAAGGGCGGAAATTCGTAGAAGTTATAACGGCGCATACGTCTTTTATAGCTTGTGTAGATTCAGTTTATGCTTATGGCGATCAGAAGTGAGGCATAAGCGATAAAGGTCAAGGCTGGACTGAGATTAAAGAGCTTGTACTTCGATGCTGAAAACATACAGTCATATACTTACTAAAAGATACTTATATACATATAGGTAAGACCCATCGCAATTATAAGCATACAGTGGCGGTAAACATGCAAGCCTTCGAAGAAAAAATATGTCATATGTGTGGAGCCCTATGTTTGAGCGACGTTGACTTAAAAAAAACCGGCCAAGTGCGAGTCGGACTCGCGCACCGAGGGTTCCGTACAAACACTTTCCATCCCTAAGTGGTTAAGTTAAGTTTGCACCTGGTATGTATAGCGCCCCATATAAATTAGGTGCAAAGTTAGGTATTAAAATATATAAAAAAAACTACTTACTAGATCTCGTTCAAAACAATTTTCGTTGGTAGTTTTTATAGTAATGTACATCATATGTTTTTTTTAGATTTTTCATTTTCTTATTTTAGAAGTTAGAGGGGGGGGGACCAACTTTTTTCCACTTTGGAAGCGTCTGTCACGCAAACTATTCGGTTTAGAAAAAAAATGTCTTAGAAACCTCGATATCATTTTTGAAGACCTATCCATAGATACCCCACACGTATGTGTTTGATGAAAAAAAAAAAATTGAGTTTCAGTTCTAAGTATGGGGAGCCCTCAATATTTATTATTATTTTTTTATTTTTGCATCAAAATCTTAATGCGGTTCACAGAATACATCTACCTACCAAGTTTCAACAGTATAGCTCTTATAGTTTCGGAAAAAAATGGCTGTGACATACGGACGGACAGACAGACGGACAGACGGACAGACGGACAGACGGACAGACGGACAGACGGACAGACAGACATGACGAATCTATAAGGGTTCCGTTTTTTGCCATTTGGCTACGGAACCCTAAAAAACTGTTAGCTGAGGTGTAAAGCTTTTCAGATAAACAATGCAAAGATCGACACACATGCATAAGGAAAAATTCGATAGGATGCTTGGGAGTTAGGGTGGCGGAAAAGTTAACGCGCTGGACCAGCAATCCACCGGGTTTAATTCCCGGTCTCTTCCTCCATGTAACTCAATTTGTCTTTACTTTAAGCTTTGATCTTCGTATCAATGGTTTAATATAAAAAAATGTGGTGTGTACCGACTTAAAAATGATGAGACAGTACAACCCGGTTACAATATCTGTGGACCTCGCTGGTATGTGAAGCCATCGACGCCAAGTCCACAGATATTGTAACCGGGTTGTACATGTGTCATATATTTCTAACTTTTACGTAATTTAAGTTTAGACCGTTTTCAGAGTTCCGTAATCAACTAGGAACCCTTATAGTTTCGCCATGTCCATCTGTCCGTCTGTCTGTCTCTCTGCCTGTCTGTCTGTCCGTCCGCAGCTTA
This sequence comes from Apotomis capreana, assembly GCA_947623375.1. NCBI lineage: Eukaryota > Metazoa > Arthropoda > Insecta > Lepidoptera > Tortricidae > Apotomis > Apotomis capreana. The sequence continues at coordinate 4,560,199 of OX392505.1, read as the reverse complement.
GCTTCGTGATCATTAGCACTAGAAAGCTGAAATTTAGTATGAGTATATGTGTATAGTATCACGCCGATAAAACAAAAAAAAAACCTTTTTTTGGGTACCTCCCGTACACCTAAAGCGGGGAAGTTTTTTTTCGTTCCAACACTAGTGTGTGGGGTGTCGTTGATAATTTTTTGATAAAGTTAGCAGTTTTGTAAATATTCGCTCCAGAAATCCAAAAAATAGCGTCCCCCCCGTCAAACTTTTCAACCACGGGTCAAAAAACTATAGAAAAATTCATAAAAATGAGGCCTTATGAGCACTTTCACACAGGGGTCGTAAAATGCGAGCAAAATTCATTGAAGTGCTAGGGTCGTCACTGGTTGTCTATACGTGACGTCATTTCAATTGATTTTGCTCGCATTTTACGATCCCTTCATTTATATTCAGGGATCGTAAAATGTAAGCAAAATCGACTTATATAAAACTTCAACGCGCTCAATAACATCTTCGGCAGTCATAACATACATATAATATCTCAAAATATGATGAGGTAAACATGGTGGTTTTTGTATGAATACTCTGCAGTGTCGGTCGCTGTTCTTCGAACCTGCCCATCTAGCCACTGCTGGACAAAGGTCTCCCCAAAGTTCTCCACAACGATCCAATTCAATTTCTGCCCGCGATCCTAACCAGGTCGTCTACCGCAAATAGAGCTTCAGAACTACCGTTCCGAAGCGGTATAGAGGCCGTCTAGTACAACTATGTTTCGAGACTCTTGTCGCACGACATAGTGCTACCCGTCACTCATTCACATTACTGCACAGAAAGGGACAGAAAGCGCGAGAAATAGTCGCTGGTGACAATTGCGCTAGAGCTGTATTTCGCATATTTACTCACCTTTTCACCCTCTGATAAGATAGTAAATAATATCGCATAGCCTCGGTTTAACTCATTTGCCTCATGGAATTACGCAAATTCGAAAAGTTTCATTCACAATTACCACGTTACTGAAGGGCTACTCTGATGTTCGGAATTCGACCGTCGAATACTGCCATCCCTATTGATGTCCTGTCAAAGTATCTATATTTGAGGTCGAATTTCAAACATCGGAGTAGCCTTTCTGTAACGGAGCTGTGTTTGTAGATGGAAAGCGAGTTTTCGCGTAGGCGACCCACGAGAGGGGTTACCAGATTTTCATTGAAAATCCTGAGATTCTCAAGTATCTTGCGAATTTTCTCGCAAACGTAATTCACAGCTAAGAAAAGAAACATTATTTATTTTACCGTTGATACAAAGATCAAAGCACGAAGAAATTTGAAATGCGAAGCCTGGCGGAAAAAACTAGAAGTGATATTTGTATCTCAATGGTTCAATATTAAAATAATATGGTATGTACCTACCCACATTAAAAATAATGAGACATTACATGTTTCATAATTTTTTTTTTATTTGTGTAATCGATATGACCGAGGTAAATTTTTCAAAATTCGTCTTAATTTTTTTTTGATTTTGTGATACTCTGTGATACTCACGTATGACAATATCAGAAAGATCTACTTACTCTTGAATTCGTGAAATCTCAAAATCCTGCCACTTGTTTCCAATCTAGGAAACTAAAACTTCTGAAATCTCCAGACAAGTCCTGCCTGATGGTAACTCTGCCCACGCAGCAACGTAGCAGGAATTTACATTACGAGTGATAGGCTAGTTTACAGTCCACCTGTCTACGAGAGCGATTAACTCTAAGTTCTTGATTAATTTTGATGTGGGAAAATATGTAGCTTTATTCCTACAACGATTATTTGCTTAATAGAAGGTGCCGCAACTTCCTCTTGAAACTTTATTCTTCACCGTAACTGGGTAAATCGTATTCTATAGCCATCTATAGGATTTTAACCAAAATTGGTCAATATCCGGCCAGTTATTTAAGCGTGAAACAATTAACTTTTCGCAAACATGCAATGAAATGTCATCATAACTGGCACCACTTGCACCACCACCTGCCCACCACCCTAACGCTAGATAACCTTTAAATTTTTTCCTTAATTATGCTTTGCGTTAGGGTGGTGGAGAGGTTAACACGCTAGACCGATAATCCAGAGGTACCAGGTTCGATTCCAGGTCTCTTCGGCCAGGTTACGCATTAAAAAATCCTTTGTGCTTTGAAGAGATGGCGGTATAATATTATGAATACGACACAAAAAAAAGAGCATCGAGCTGTGAAGATTTTTCCTGAAATAAAATAGATTTAATAATAGGTATAATAGATGTAAAACGATTAAGTGGCGTTAAGTGCATCCAATATAACGCTTAAAGCAAGTGACCTGGAAAAATCACGTGGTGTCTCTACGATGGCAGCCCGTCTAGCACAACTGCGCTTAGCGACTCCTGTCGCGCGACATAGCATCGCTCACTATCGCACAGTACAGCGAAGAAAGGGAGAGGTAATGTTTCTCGAGCGAAAAAGAGTCGCTTGTCGCAGTTGTGCTAGCAGTGCTGGCGTAAACGTAGTTAAAAAGATCGACAAAGTCATTATACCGAAGGTGTGACATTTTTCTCAGTGTCGTAGCATCTTTAATTATCTCTTTCTCTTTCTCTCTCTTCATGGCTGTGTATCCCATATGGTGGTCGGATTAGCCTTCCTTATTCCTCCTCCACTTCGCCTTATCCTTGACATCGTCTTCGGAAACATATTGCATCTACTTACGTCCGTCAGCAACACATTTGTCCATACATATATGGTTCTAGGTCCCCCTGGATCTTTTTCCGTGGACAGACAATTCAAGCACTTGGTTGCCAACGTAATCGGATGGTCTCCTCTTGACATGTCCATGCCACTTCATCCTGCTTTCCTGCAGTTTTTTGGCGATGTCGCAAACTCCCAAGCTACCTCGCACTTTTTCATTATCTCAATAATAATAATAAAAAAAAACATTTTTATTCCGTAGCGCATTGTTAACAAATAAGTAAGATAACTTAATTTGAAATTTATTTTTTACGCTAGGACCCCTTCCGGATAAAAGCCTGCTCCAACTTTTTCCAACGTTCCCTGCCTTTCGCCTCTGTAATCCGGTCATTTAGTGACCTTCATAATGTCGTCAGCCCAGCGAGCGCATGGCCGCCCTGCTCTGCGTTTGCCAATTGGTCCCTTCCATATATAGTCACCCTTTTTGTCCATTTGGCGTCTTGCATTCTTGCTGTGTGGCCTGCCCATTTCTATTAAAGCTTGAGGGGCATCAATGGCTTTGGTTTTTCTCTAATGCTGATGAGTATGTTTTATTTTGTCTATCAGTCGTACTTTTAACACGCTCCGTTCAAGGGCTCTCTGACATGATCTAATTTTATGTTATATGAGGCACAGGAAACAGGCATTTCACAATATGACACAAAAACCGCCGCCTAGTATCACCTTCGAGTGTCGCCAGTCCGTCGTCTCTTGCCATCGTTTATTTAGCTCCTTGCTCCATTAGCCTAGCTCTTAAACCCTTACTATACCTCCGTACGAGCTTTAATGAACTGATTAAGGTCAGGCTTAGAATAAATACGCCTAGAAACCTAGTTAGCGCTTAAAAGTGAAGCCAGTTTTGGTTACCCACCGGCTAAGTTTCGTCCGCAAAACGTCTCTATGATTAGTTCGTAGACATAAAATCAAAAGCGGCTTCACCTTTCGCAAATCTGTTGTATCTAAGACAAGACAGTAAGACTCGTTCTAGGGGTTATTCTAAAGTAACAGACGAAATGAGAAAAGATTTAATTGTTTATCTATATGTAACAGGAATAAACAATGCTTGTGAGTTCAGAGTAGAAAGTCAAGGTGCGTTGACACCATTGTTGTTCCGTAGTGTTCAGCAGGGAAACAGCGACGAGATGAGAGCTGATAGGGGAAGGATGAAAGAAAAAAACTGCACCGACCCCAAATAAATTGGATCATCATGATCCTTATCACTATAACAGCCGATAGACGCCCACTGCTGGACAAGGGCCTCCCACTCCACTTTGTAGGGTCCCACGCTGCGTCTTACGGTCCGCGGTCGCCACTCAAGAACCTTTCTGCCCCAATGGCCATCGGTTCTACGAGTAATGTGCCCCGCCCACTACCACTTAAGTTTGGCGACTGTCTGAGCTATATCTACAACCTTGGTTCTCTTGCGTATCTCATCAAATGGGATAAGGGCAAGGGAATGATGATAATGTACAGGGAGAGAACAGGAGCTACATGGGAGTATGCCACGGGAAGCTATATCATTGGTCCCATAAGTATAAATAAACACACGCTAAACACTTCTGTGAATATTGGATAAATGTACTTAATCTTATTCGTATTCCATCAAGAAGTGGACTGAGGTCAGATGAGGTTTTGAAGAAACACAGCCCGAACAGGCAATGTTAGTTTGTTTAGCTGGGCGTTTTCCGCGAGTCGACATCCAACGTGCCTATTTTGCGTGAAAAAGGGGTTGGGTTGCTCACTCGTCGCTACTCTGACCACCCCAAGCCCTCCACGAAACCCAGTAATGCCTTGACATTGCTTGTAGCTTCGTGCAGAGTATTTGGAGGAAGTTTTGCAGAAATGGCTATAATGATCTTGTGCGCTGTTGTAGGCGTTTGCGCCCGAGTGAACCGATGCAGTTTCCAACATTACGGCAAGCCAAGTCGTCCATCAACCCACTTAAATACCTTACCTCACAGCTAAGTGATAGTCGGAATGATAACGCGTTTCAAAACCAAGGGTCCAAAGCCGCTCGACAAGTAAAGTATCGACTTTTCATTTCGCCAGAATTGAATATTCATAACCTGGCGCGATAAGGCTCTGGCTTAGCTCGCGAGCTTTCCGAGACGTATCCCTTAGTCGTGACAGCACCGCATCGATTAGAGTCGAACGGCCACAGTAATCGAGTAACACGGTTACGAAACTATAAAATATGGAGTTAAGTTACGTTACGTGCCTATCTGTGTATCTGTGCTTGTGTTGCGAATTTGCCGTTCGCCGCGGCGAGGCGCGGCAAGCGGCTGAAGCGGCAGTCTCGCGCCGACCACCGCGCGTAACGCTCGCGTCGCTCTCCCCGACCACGTAAACAAAACCAGTGTTCGCATTGAGACTAGTGCTGTTCGACGCGGAGCGACGACCCCGTGCTCGCGGTGTCAGTTCTGCAGGTGCTCGGTTTATTAATTGAAAAGTGACTGTAAGCCGGTCACGGCCGAGGCACACATGTCCGGCCCAGTTTTCACGATCGCTGCCTCCGTCTTGAGAATTCCACTTTGCTTTGCTTTGTTTACCGGCGCGCCGGACGGGTGCACTTGTTGCGCCGGAGCCAGGCCGCGGGACCCGTAATTGGATATTAGCCGACGATACGCATTCCGCCGGAGCCTTAGCAAACTTTTGCGCAACTACCCTCTCGAGGATACACGTAACGTACCCACAATTGAGATTTCATTACGAAATAATTAAAAGTAAACTGTTTCGTTGTTCGTAAACGTAGGCTTTCGAATGGAACGCTCTCGTGAGTTCATTATCATGCGCGGATCCGCGATGTTTTCATTCGATCTCGTCTTGATCGAGCGAGCTCACTAAGCGCATACGAACATTATGAATAGAAACACTCGAAAGAAAAACGCACTAACATTCAGATTGAAGCGTTCAAACTGCCTTTTTTCGTTACAACTACATTTTTATGTTTAAGTTTTTAAATTATTTGTTATTAAATCAACAGCTGCAGATTTTGGATGTAGTTTAGTTGATAGATAACATATGTATTGGTTTAGATCATGAGCCGTTTAACCTAACAATAATGCAAAGTTCTCAGCATATGTGGAGAACGTTGTCTCGGCGCTACATTGTCTGTTAGCTATTAAAATATAAAATGCATTTAATATAAGTAACGGATTGCTGGTAGCGAGATCAAGCTTCCAAGCGCTAACTCACACATGTAAAAGGGCATAGAGATCTACCTTTATTTGTTGCAAAACTTTGTGAAACTAAGCTAGAGAACAGGATTAACTTCGCATCAACACATGGATGCAACTTTAGCGGCCGCCAAATATAGAGCTGTCGATAGTAAACAGACTATAACAGAGGCCATAACGTAGGTAGGTACCATTTCTCACAGAGCAATCAATCCTTAAATGTCTGCGGAAAGGAAAACCGTTGAGGATAGGATATTTGTCTACAGAAACCTCAAATTGATGGAGTAGACACATACTTGACAGTACTTCGTTTGTATGTAACTAAATAGTCTAAATACATAGGGTATTCATGTAGTTTTCCACGAACATACGAGGAAAACAGGCGTGGAAATCGTTAATAAATCTTCAAGCGGATTGACCTTTACCTGTCATTTTCGCTTTAGATTAAATACGCAAAAGCATGATGTCTCACTAATCTGGTGCCGAAGGTTTCATACAGCTACACGAGTGCTTAATTGACGGTTTGACAAAAACTAAGCGTCGTGCTCGTGATGTTTAAAGGTAACCAGATGTCTTCGGTACACGCTACTTTAAAATGGCGCAATAACTAAATCGAATAGATTAAATGGCCCAAACAACAAAACTACAATTACCAAATGTTTACGCATTTATAAAGTAAGCAGAAAAATACAGCTGTGAGGCGACTGGTCAATGACTGTTGAAATCTATGTTCAGACGAATCGAGACGAATTGTGGATAGTCATATAGGTTCCTGATTAGAGACCAATACGATATAGAATTCTCATTGGCGTCGCTCACGTTAAAACATATACAATATCCTACGGGGAATGTACGGGGACCATGATTTTTATTCGGGATATAAGGCCTATGCGTTAAGTTAGGGTGTAATGTATCTCTGATCCAAATTTCATGCAAATGCGTCCAGACGTTTCGGCGTGAAGAAGTAACAAACACACACGCACACACAAACTTTCACTTGTAGTGAGACTGAATGAAAGGCGCCAACAGCGGTGGTTTTCATTAAGCAAAAAATAATAGTATTCTCAAGTCTCCGTCGGCTAACACAAAGACTATACCTACAGCCCTAAGTTACGTCAGACGTAGTATTATTCTTGCCTTAATGTTTTCATCACAATAATCTCCACAATGAATGATTCTTGTCATTCATACGGCAATTGTGATTTTCACCTAACATTTAAACGCCCCAGTCATCATATCACGACATCGCAAAACTGACGCCAACGTCAGAAGACAAATTATCAATGATCAACAATATCGTAATATTCGTAATTCAAACCGCGATTTGTTTTTCAATTCCTGGTGATTTGGAACCTTCTATAATTTTTGCCATGGCGTCAGGGGCACGATGAATTGCTTCGCCTTTGGCGTTGGTGTTCAAAAGGTGAAAGAAAAGATCGCAAAGGATTTAATTGGATACTTCAGTCTTTCTAACGGAACGAAGAATTCAGTGATTTGTTTCTTAGTAGGTATCCGAGCCGTTTGAAATAGAGTGAGTATGAACTTTTTTAAATTAATTGATTTTTGAGGCTCATCGTATTGAGATTGAGAATGTTTGTAATTCGAACCACATAAAAAAAACAAGTGTCCCAAAATTTTCATTCCAGATCATCACCTTTTTGTGTAAATGTTTTTTATTTATTTATATAAACGTGACGCACTGGAAAAATATGCTTTCGTACAAATTTTTAGAACAGTTGTTTTCTTGTAAGTATGATGTCGAGTGTACAAGCCAAACAAGCCAAACAAAAAAAACCGTAATTTTTTTTGAAAACGAATTAACGCTTGTTTACTACTTTTATTATCCTTATCTGGACAATAATCGGAATCGGAGGACTATTCATCATGATCTTGAATATTGATGATTTATAGTTTTTATAACTGTTCGTGTAACCAGTGTTTTGACAACTTTTTAGGACTTTTGATTTGGCTCTTGCGAATTTTTAAAGAGCATCTTGAGCATGTTATATTACCAATAAATTTTCAATTTTTTCCCTTCATTGTAAAACATGTATATAGTCGTCTAGTGCCCATAATACAAGCTTACTGTGGGAGTAGTTCGATTTGTGTAAGGTAGACCGATATTTATTTATTTATTCTGTCTTCTAAATCATCTGTTTAAAACTTTAAAGAAATTTTACAACTAACGCCAGCCGTCGACACGAGCGACTGACATTATGCTAATTCTTATTACGGCGATCGTTTGTGTTATGTGTTTTCTTTTTAAATTCGGAGGCTTACGCTTAAACCTGCCAGTGGCAATTAGATAAATGACATTGACATTTAGACTGTTCCAAATGTCAAATGGAGATTTACTTTGACACTAGCACAGTACTGAGTGACTTCTGTTACCTATTTTTAGAGTGTGACGTTGCGTTTTATGAACATTTGTTATGCGTTTGCTGACAATAGATGAATTGACGTAGTTATTGTTGGGATATAAACGTGCGCTACGATTTTTTAGCCATCACTATTAGCCATAAATAAATAAATCTATTTTTGTTGTAATCTTAAACTTTTTGGGATTATTATAAAACAAACCTAACCTATCCTAAGGATTTAATATTTGAATCCATACTAATATAATAAATGCGAAAGTGTGTCTGTCTGTCTGTTACCTCTTCACGCTTAAACCGCTGAACCGACTTAGATGAAATTTGGTATGGAGATAGTTTGAGACCCGGGAAAGGACATAGGATACTTTTCATCCCGAATAAATTTAGTGTTCCCGTGGGATGAGCGGGTAACATCGCGGGGCACAACTAGTAGTCAGGGCCGTCTTAAAGTATAGGCTGGGGCCCTTGGGCACACAAGAATTTGGGGCCCTTAGATTTTTTTACTAAGTATGACCATTTATTCTGTGAGTTATTGTCGGTCCTTCGGGGCCCCCTAAGAATGGGGGCCCTGGGAACGGGCCCCGTGTGCCTTTATGGTGAAGACGGTATTGCTAGTAGTATTATTAAAACCCGACGAGCTTAAATTTTATGTCATAAAATTTTCAAGTTCAGGTTTTCGGGAACAATTCTCACATTATTTATGTAGGTATATGAAACTATTATTGCCTGTGAGTAGTTACCACTACGAATCAATGTTGTAATTATTAATCTACAATCTCTATTTGTCCTAGCTAAAACCCTAAACTATTAATACATCTTCATTTCGGGAGGCGCCAAACCTTGACAAAACAAAGTCTCGTCTAACTTTGAGAACCATAGTCTGATATGCCCTTGTCTCTCCCACATCCCTTTATCCGTTTCAACTCGGAGTCACCAAATTATCAAGTGCTAAGGACCGTTGTAACAACAGTTTTAGAACTTAGCCAGTTTGAGCATAGGATCAAGGGTTCCCAAACTTTTTCAGTTCGCGGCGCTGGCGCACTAACAGCGTTGTATAATTTTCCGGAGAAAAGTTTGAGCAAGCGACATTTCGTTTTAGCTTGGACCAAAATTCTTTCGTATGTTTAGAATTTAAGGTGTCGGGAATAGGGTTGGGATTTTGGTGGAAACCGTGTATCAAAAATACACAGCGTCGCTAATTGTAAACAATTTCAAACTTTGACTTTGAAATTCAAAGTCAACGTTTAAAAATTTACCGTTGCTAAACTAACTACTTCAGATTTTGACTTTGAATTGACTGAGCTTCAACGTGGACTTATAAACCACGGTTGCCACCAAATGAGCAAACCCTAGGATATTTGGATGCTCAAATGCTTTCCGGCTTTTCCCGTCTAGAGGTCGCATTTATCAAACATGTGTTCGTAGAGTCGCCGTGTGAATAAGTATATGAAATTTTTTGTCGATTCAGTTTGACAGATATGGGGGTTAAAAACGTAAAAAAAATATAAATTACATCAATTTAGAAACAAACTCAAGGTTAACAACTTACAACTCTATCCATACTAATACTTAATATTATAAATGCGAAAGTGTGTCTGTCTGTCTGTCTGTCTGTCTGTCTCTTACCTCTTCACGCTTAAACCGCTGAATCGATTTAGATGAAATTTGGTATGGAGATAGTTTGAGACCCGGGAAAGGACATAGGATACTTTTCATCCCGAATATACTTCCCGTAGGATGAGCGGGTAACACCGCGGGGCACAGCTAGTATACTATATCGCCATACCTATATAGTATTAGGTATGGCGATCCAGCTCATAGGGTAGGCACTAGGCAGGCACGGTACGGCTATATAAATATTTCACAGGACTGCAAACACTGAGCACAGTTTGAGAACCCCTGGCTGTAGGTAATCAAATTTAGCTCGCGTTGACTGAGTTAGTGCTCAGTTGTCTAATTCGTAGACGATTGCTTCTGAACTTGATGTGGTTTTGAATTTGTGCAACTAAGCTATAGATGGTATAGTTTCTCTGTGCCTTAAACAATGTTGGTTGAATATAATTTTAGTTTGTAATAAAGGATTTTGGAGGGAATAACTTGCTTTGAAATATATTACTACTAACAACCCGTCCCGGCTTCGCACGGGTACGGATACATGTAAACATACCTGGTAAATCACTTTATCTTTAAAAAAAAACGCATGAAATCATCAAAAGCCATTCTTGGTCAAATGTTGTGTTTCTTTTCTGAGGCTTAGGCTTGTCATCATATTTATGTCGCACTTGAGATATTTAAAGGATTTTATTAAAGCATCTCGATAAAAGTTATTTTAGATTACCTTCAAAAGAAAGTTTTTTATTTGGTTTTAGGAACCTGTATATTGTTTTTTGTTTCATGTAGGTCTCTCCAGCCCGTTTAGCACAACTATGCTTCCCGACTTGTCGCGTGATATAGCATCATCTGTCACTCTCGCGCAGTACTGCACTGAAAGAGAGGTGTAATATCTCGCACGAGAAAGAGTCATGTGTCACAGTTGTGCTAGGGGTGCACGGATGCTCTAAGAACGGTGCCGAAAATGAGGTAGCCGACATGAAACTTTGAAAGTTACCAGTGCCCAGTAGTACAAACGTTTATGTGATGTCTTTTTTTGTCGCAGTCTTTTTTTGCCATCTCAATTGTTGTACACATTTTATACAATTTGCTTTTCTTTTATATAATTATTTTCCACGTTAAATAAAGTGACTTGTGACGAAAACCCATGAAGAAGATATATACATCTAGCTTTAGAGCTAAGTAACTACAATACAAGTACCTAGTAATACGAGACGTACTCGCCGGTAGTTATTATTCAGAATTGCAATTTCTTGGTACCGTTTAATTTGTTCAACTCAAGTAGTCATGTCACAGGTGATATTTATCTATCGTCTTTTGTTTTATAGCCACAGTAAAACTGGTAACTTCATGTTAAATCTATCAACAGACTGCGTAGTCGTTGTGTACTATAAATCATTCGGGATAATTGCGTCATTGGAGGCAAGTGTGTTTTTTTTGTTTTGAATTAAATTAAAAACCTCTTTAAATCAATCCCTGTGTAAAGTTTGGTATACAAATAGAGCAGTCTTCTTTGAAATTTCGAGCTTGTATAATATCTTCTGAAGTCTCGTATTATCCCGCCCGTCTAGCACAACTTTGCTTCACGACTCCTGTCGCGCGACATAGCATCGCCCTTCACTCTCTCACATTATAGCGAAGAAAGAGATAGGTAATAAGACTCGCGTGTCACAGGTCACAGTTGTGCTAGAGGTGCTGCATAACTATCATATGCGACTATTTCTCGCGCGAGTTAACCCATCTCTTTCCGTGCAGTAATGTGAGAGAGTGACGGGTATCGTTATTTCGCGCAACAAGAGTCGCGAAGCATAGTTGTGCTAGACTGGCTGGTCCTATGGGCCTGTTCACACTTGAGCGATTTGCCAGCGATTTCTATACAAATTCGATCGCCGCGATCACGCCGCGAGATCGCCGCGTTCGAGCCCACTCCTAACATAAACTAACCTAACTTAAGAATCTTAAGATTCGTATGTAATTCATGCGCACGTGATGCAAAACTTCGTTGTAGTTTTTAGAAGCGTAATCGAAGAATATGAATAAGAAGGTCATTGGTTTACCACTTCAGAATGACGAGTGTAGTTGACAGTTTACAATTATAAGTTAGCGATTTGCATGAATAATATTCAATACAATTCATATAAAGTCTTTAAAAGATTTTAACATACAGGAAAACGGCCCGTGTGATGATTATAATCCCGTTTGAATTATGTGCTGCATTTAGGATTTAGTGGGGACTTTTTCACTTCATGAATCATCTTCATCAAATATCTTCTATCTTAGAGTTAGTCAGCTCAGTTTTATAGGTTTTATATTACACAACGCTTACTTGTCTACTACATAGTTATGTATTATGAAACGATTCAGACTTACCTACTACAAAATATTACTGTAATAAAATTATCCTTCCGATATATTTATATATTATGTAAGTTTGCGTCTCTGAATTAGTTAGTCAGCTGGGAGATCCAAATGGAAAACGAATTAAATTACAGTCAATCGGGGTAATTTTGCCGCTTCCGAATAACTCTGGCCCACATTTACACACATCGCATAGATTAGGTATGTATTTCAACAGTTTTTACATAATGAAATATATTATATTATTAGGGTATACCCTGTAGCAGCAAGACAAGGAAAACTCAGTGGGCGACGGTTTGTGTGACAGCTAAAATTTTATTTTTATTTACAATGTTATGTTCTTAGTTTAAAATTGTTTGAATATATTTGAAGATCTAGGGAAAATGTGTTCCTAATAAATATTTAAAATATATTATCTATGCAAGTAGCTGTAAATATTTTTGATTTATCCCAAGTTGTACACAGAGCAGACTGCATTTATCTAGTGTCACTCTAGTTATAGTGATCGCACAATGCGGACCGTAAGGACAGCGTAACGGACCGGTCTCGCAAGTCGCTATCCGGTTGCCACTTGTTGGGCCACTACTGTTTTACTGATGTCGGGTCGGGTTCGGGAACCTTCGGGATTCTTCGGGACTAACTTTAGTTATACTGGCCTTAGGATTTTTTTATCTTTTTCTATTTGAATATGAAGACATGCCACAACAAGACATTTTTTTAACTGACTATAAATTTAATTTTTATGTGGTTAAAATGTAAGTTGAGCAGATTATTGTATTTTGTTAAGTCACTTAATACTCTTGCGGTTTGTATATATAATGAAAACTTATTAAACCGGGTGTATCGCGATATTTTTGATTCACCTTCATTGGCTGATGTTTCGACACGGTTTCACGTGCAATGAAGATAAATCAAAAATATCGCGATAGTTGGTTTAATAAGTTTTAATTATTGTGCTAAGTCTGTTCTGATAGCCTTTTATATTGAGTAAGGTTAGGAACAAAATGTCTAGATAGCTCAACCTATAAGATGCGTCACGACAGTTATCGCTATTTGTTTAGCGGTGGATCAAGTGACAGTCATAGTCATAAGTGTAATCACTAATGGATCTGAGCTGTCGACCTTGCGAATTTATTTAGAAATGGGTGAACTTATTTAGAAACGGGTGTATTTTTTTACGTTTTCAACCCCCATATACCTATTCGTCATTTTGAAATTTTCTAAAACCGGAATCGTCAAAAAAAATCTTATCAAACCGGCTCACAAAATTTTATGAGGAATGCGATCTTTAGGCAAAAATAGCTGGAAATTCGAACATCTAAATATCTGGACATACAAAAGTAATTTTGGCCAAGCTGAAGCAGTTTCCTAGCCCAAAATTTAACGATATCCCTTTTGTAATAATACGATATAAAATACTTAATCAATAAATAACTTTCAAGGGAATACGATAAGACATTTTCCCATCATTTGAGTAGCAAACATAAGCAGATCATGTAACAGCGTTAGTTTATTTGCGAAAAAGGTTTTGTTTAAGTCTATTCTACGAAACGTTATTTATTATCTTGGATCAACACTTTTCTCCTAAATTTGTGTTATCTGCAAAAGGCAGCCATCATCATTATTGTTACGAGAGCTGAGTACTCTGATTTTTACATTTGTCAACGCTAAAAGGTTAGACGTATTTCCATTACGTACGATTGAGGCTTTGAAGCTATGTAATAAAATAAGTCTCATTGTTACCATTATGTACTGAAAAGATGTTAAAGTAATCGTACGTTTTAAGATACTTCATTTAGGTTTTCAGCTAAGGTGCAAACTGGTTGAAAATTACTAATATTTACTAAACGCGGTAACATTATTTGAGCTGGCAACACTTCCATAGAAGCACAATGAGCAACCGAGTTTATCAACGCCATTCCCACACTTACTGATAATTTAAAAGGGTATGAAACGTTCAATGATGAAAGTTTATTTCTTTATTTTTTGGATGTTTAGTTTCATAAACCGAATATTTTTGAATTATTAAACTAGCGCAGGTAGTTTTGAAATCTAAATATGGTCGTAAAGTCAAGACAAAATATAATTAAACATGAAATAGACGACTGCGTAAATTAACTTTACGAAACAGGTATTGCCTGTTGCGTAGTAAGCAATAAAATTGAATTGAACCTCATTGTTTCGCTTATCGAGGATGTTTGACTTTTGATAAATTCAAAGTTTTTCTAGGCAATAATAATAAAATATCAATAACTGTGTATCATTTGACACGAACATCCCTTGAATTACGAAAATATTTAAGAAATGGTCCAAAATAATTAAATCACATTTCTCCCAAAAACCTTTCCCGTTACGATTTATATAAACAGCAACGTGGCCAAATTAGGAACAAAAGTTTTTATATGTAACGTGACGTCTCTCGCTTGAAACTTGATGTCTCGGTTTCGTGCTGACCACAGATAAATAACTGTTGTGGCATTTGGTAACCTTTGCCATTACAAACTTGAAGAAACGGACATAATAGAGAATTGATAGAACGAGCCTGGAATTGTTTGGCCAACAAGTCCATTATTAGAAAAGGATTGGCTTTTGTACTTAGCTTGAATTGTGAAAGGGCGTATGAACAATGACATGTTCGCTTTACAAATACTGTTTTAGATTGACACTACTGTTGAGATGAGATTTATGTACACTCCCACGATGCGTATAGGTTGTCGTAAAATCCAATCCACTGGTAAATAATGACTTTTTAAATGCTGCTGCACACTCGCTTTGTGTCTATTTATTTAATTATAACCCAACAGTGTTTTTCAACCCACGCCATATTGCGGATTTTTAGAGGTACTAATTTATTTTACTGGCAACGACACATTTTTGGTAACTAACGTTGAAGGTCGCCTAATGTCACTGATGTAAACAAAGAGGAATCTGGATTAAATATTCCGCCAATTTCAAATATTTTTTGCATAATAAAGCCAAAACTAGCTACAGTGAATTGATTTCGTAAGAAGAACGAAGGATTAATCAGCATTCCGGTAAACAAATTTGGTTCATGACAAATCCTTGACAAATCGCCAATGACATTTAATAATGCAAATACATGCGTATACACATTATTTCTATATTGAAGCTGTTTGTAGCGCCACTATCCCGGACCGACGTTAGGCTATGTGATGATTGATCTCTCTCAATTTCCTTTTGTATGTAGAAATCAAGCGATATCATAACTTTTGCATTATCTGTTTATCTGATTTATTTTGACGGCTATGTATTTTTGCAATTTTTTTTTACAATACAATTTAACCACATAGAGTATATATACTGTTTTCTATGTACGGACCACCCCCTCTCCTCATCTATTCTCAGAATGTGTCGATACACTCGCTTGATTGATTGTCAAATATTCATTTGGCCGGTCCTCCGTCAAACGGGCGGCTTTGGAACGGTTCTGAAATTCGGGACACAATGAGGTTCGAATTTTTGATAAATCGATGAATTCAAATGAGAAGCCCGTCGCAATGTTCCTATAGAACGTAATGGCAGAGGAGTACCGTAGAGGCTAACAAGTGTCGGTGTTGCCAGGGATATTGGCGCTACAAACAGCTTTCATATGGCAATAATGTGCATAGGAAAACATTGTTTACCGGAATGCTGTTCAATCTTGAGTTCTTCTTACGAAATACTATATCCTATTGAAAAAAAACTGAGACCTGACAACCCCTTATACTTAACCGTCACACTACGGTATTTGACTATAGTGAACATAAATTATATACATGTAATTGAAACCATTAAACACAATTTCAAAAATACACGGAACCAAATAAACCACTAACTAACTTTTGGACATTTAACTATTTTAAATTGAACAATAACTAAAAGTAAGATGTGTTTTGAGTACCTACTGATTTTATGACGCCACAAGCCAGTATCTTCATAGAAACTTCGTACTAACCGAACGTTTTTTTCTTTTTTTTTTCTCTCTTTGGCTTTCACTTCTTGCTGGGTTAAAAAAGCTGATTTGAGCTGTCGTCATCAAACGCCGTATTAATTACCATGGGTGTTTGACGGTTACCCATAGTGATGTTGCCAGTTATTAGCAGCGTTGATATGGCAAACTATATTGTTATTGCACGAGTTTCGAATTATCCGTAATTTTCACATTATACTACGATAATCGAACAGGCGATTAGGTTCCGTTTTACCTAAATCACAACCGTGATTATGATTCACGATAAGGAAAAAATTACGCCAGCTAAAAAATCGCAAAATTTTAACAAATCAGGATAAATTGAACAATGCCGGTTAAGGAAACATTAACGTTTGCGTATCTAATTGATAAGGTTTTTTACAATAACTCTGTAACACGCTACGTACTAATTTGCGTTATTACTGCAGATTACATTATTAATGTGTACTGCATTCCAATAATGCAATGAATGGCCGATAAAAAACCTCAGCCAATCGCAAATGCCAAGGTCTTTTTTTTCATTCGAATTTTAAAAAGTTGTAACGGTCAATTTGTTTTCTATAGAAGGAACACATTTATTTTTAGTATATTCTTAATGTTGGTCCGTTTTTATTCAGTTGGTTAGTTGGGCCGATCTGGATATTATCTTACTTTGTATTTTTTCCGTTGTTTTACATTAGGTACTTTATTATTGATAATATTCTTTGTTATTCAGTTCTATGTTACGATTGTAAGCGTGATA
Organism: Apotomis capreana; assembly: GCA_947623375.1. Classification (NCBI taxonomy): domain Eukaryota; kingdom Metazoa; phylum Arthropoda; class Insecta; order Lepidoptera; family Tortricidae; genus Apotomis; species Apotomis capreana. The sequence continues at coordinate 4,543,263 of OX392505.1, read as the reverse complement.
TTTTCACAGAGAATGTTATTAAGTATTCTATTCACAATTCACAACGCTCACTTGAGAATGATCCCGTATAGGTAGTATTTATTGGGTAGGTACAATCATAACGCTTTGGGTTTTGTAATATTTATCTACCTTCTTTAACGGTCCAGCCACAATCTAGGCGGCAAGGGGCAACGGTGAGTGGCGGCCATAGGTGATCGCCGCTCGACGCTACCGCTTGCCAAAGAAGTAACTCCTTTCTAAAAGCTGTAATGTTTTCAAAAAAATTTTTTAATACCATACATGATAGATGTCGCTCATGAAATTGATCTGCATGCGAAAAAAATCATTAACTTTGCGTTTAAACGTTCTAATAGATTTTTTTTTAAATCAATATTTGAAAAGGTCTGAAAAAACAACAAATTTCATATAAAATGATACTGACCTCAGGGGGCCTATGATGTTTGCGTTTATCACGTGATAAATAATTGACAAGGAATCCGTCACGTTTTGACAAAATGCGAGTGTGAGTAACAGATGCTTTGTCACTTATTTATTGCGTGATAAAAGCAACCATCACAGGGCCTGGGAACGAGTAACAGTGGTTTTAACAGCGCCAATACGCTGTTAAAATCGCTGTTACTCGTTCCCACCCTGTGAAGTCTGGGATAAATCGCTCAAATGTCTATGTGAATGTTAAAAACTGTCAGAATGTTCTTTGGACCACAGAGCCGGCTCATTCCTCGGCCAAAGTTTCTCGGTAAAAGTAGCTTGCCTATTTGGGTGCCCTGCCGCAGGGCCATGATCTGGGGGACATCGGTTTTAGTTAGTTACTTTTATTTAGGCTAAGTTGATTTCTGTAATTTTTTACTTGTTTTTCGTTACATAAATATATACTTACAGATGTCAGTGTCACTTACATCAAAGAATAACTTTTCGTGAATGTTTGAAAAATTGTATATTTATGCTACCACTGCGTCGAACCGCACATTGAAGGAAAATGCGTTGGCAATTAGTGCGCTATTATCAGCTAATCGAAGCGTCCACGCACTAGTTGCGCGGGCGCCGTGGCGACGAAATCGCTGTCACAATGTAACAACTAGACTGGAGATTTTTTTTATTACCATACATTCTAAATTTAAACTAACCAACCAAACATAGCTAAAATTTATCTCGACAGACAAGGCTATCGATTAAAAAACCGCATTCAAATCGGACTATCCGTTGGGAGCTACAATGCCACAGACAAACACACAGATACACAAAGATTGAGTCTGTGCGGAAAGAGAAAATTGGTAGGATTTGAGTGCGTCGTAGGACTTTAATTCGTTTTAGTTGTCACATCGTTGTTTATTATTAAGTCGCATAACAACATTATTAAGGAGATTACCTATCTATCGATTACATATCCGTACTGTTATTATAAATGCGAAAGTGTGTCTGGCTGTTACCTCTTTACGCTTAAACCGTTGAACCGATTTAGATGTTGTAGGTTAGGTATGGACATAGTTTTAGTCTCTGGGAAGGACGAAGGATACTTTTCATTTTTCCATGCAGACGAAGTCGCGGGTATAAGCTAGTAAATATTATGTTTGACCTGTTTGACTGATTATAAATCGAAATTGCATCAATAATCAATCAGTATATTTCCAAGATATCCGATACATATAGAAGGTTGTTATCAAATTAAAGGTCACCTTTTCTTGCGTTGTATTTTTTATGCACGTTTCTGTTTTAGTTTCGCTAAAATTTCTTTCGTATGTCTTGGATATTCGAATTTTTTACTGTTCTTGCCACAGAGGTACAGGCCACATTTCTCAACCGATTTTCATTTAATTTAGTATTATAATAGATTCGTTCGATAAGTATTTTTGTCGATTCAGGTTATCGTTAAAAAATTATAAAATTCAGCCATTTCGAAATAAAATTTCGTCTTACAATTCCCAATCCCAAATGGATTGTCACCATTCGAAATGGGTAAAACTTCGAAATATTGCATGCCCTAGCTATTACGTAGAACACGGAATAGGCATAAGAAAACAGCAACCGGCCGTTAAAACCACTTTAGACCAAATCAAACCATTGTTTTTCTTTTTTACGAGTCAGTTCACGCCTGCCAGCATCGTAAAAGAAATTAACTACCACAGATACAATGCATTATGATGTCATATTTAAATGCTGTTCTCTGCAAAATTCGATCTCCTTCCGCGCAGTTTTTAATTACAGATTAGGCAACATAATGAATTGTTTTTGATACGCGTACAGTTTTTATCGTGTATCATCTAAATTATTTTTTGCCTATTTAATGGCCTCGTGTTATAATTAGGTTACATTTCGACGTTTAGTCAGTTAATTAAGTTGCAAATGTTATTCTGTTCGAAGTTTGTCCTGTATAATGTAACATAGACGTGTTGGTAGGTAGACACGTGCTGCTGTCACGTTGTTTGTCTATTTGATTTGGTCACACGATGCTGGGAGCGTGTGAAGACACACCGAAAAGGAAGTAATTAACAGTCTAAATACACCATATTATAATCGCCCTATCTCATTTTACATTACCTATTTAAATGAGAATGCGAACAAGACGACTATGTTTATTAACAAATCCCTTTGTCAAAATATATCTACACTGAAATTAAAAATTGGGCAAGTGCGAGTCCGACTCGCGCATGAAGGGTTCCGTACCTATATATATATATATATATATATATATATATTTATAATCTATAACAAGTTTGTTGTATGGGAGCCCCCCTTAAATATTTATTTTATTCTATTTTTAGTATTTGTTGTTATAGCGGCAATAGAAATACATCATCTGTGAAAATTTCAACTGTCTAGCTATCACCGTTCTTGAGATACAGCCTGGTGACAGACGGACGGACGGACGGACGGACGGACAGCGAAGTCTCAGTAATAGGGTCCCGTTTTTACCCTTTGGGTACGGAACCCTAAAAAGTAGGTACATTCTACAGAAACTGCACTATAGCTAAGCATACCGGATAGGGTATGCGTGAATAGGCATATTAAAGCAACCCGATGACGCACTTCTCAATGTCAAAAATGCAACAAACTGAAATCAAAACCTCGATTATAATAAGAACCTGTATAATAAAACTTCATCGTCAGAAGTCCATTTTATGGCGAATCTTGGTCGTTTTTTATGGCATTCACGAAGCATCAATATTAGACAAGCTCTTAAATCCCAGCATGTGCTTGTTAAATAGGTATTGCGCATGATTCGGAAATATTTTTTGTTGTCGTTATTTCCCATTCACATCGCACTTTGTTCATACCTAGCTCTGCAGTTTTTTGCGCAAATGAATTCGGGCAGTATATTGCGATGATACGTCCTTTCATCACCGTTCTTTTTCACGTTTTTTGTCTATAACACGTTTTTTCACGTTTTTATGGTTCCGTACTTCAAAAGGAAAAAACGGAACCCTTATATGATCACTTTGTTGTCCGCCCGACCGTCCCTCGGTCTGTCAAGATCCTTTACCTCAGGAACGCGAGGACGTATCAAGTTGAAATTACTATAAACTCAGGTCTACAGTCCCTCGAAACTGAAAAATCAAACTCCTAAGTTAACGTAAAGAAAAGATACGGCCGTTTATGCCGTAAAAAACGTGTAAGTAGTTCGGCACTCTCAAGTGTATCAAAATCTATAGGGTATTGATTTTCCGTTAACCTAGCAGATAATACTATACATTTGTAATTAAATCATAACAAATATCGTAGTCTTTATTTAGTACGTTATCAATCATCGAAGTTTAGCAACGGTATACATTTGTACGGAACCCTCCGTGGGCGAGTCCGACTCTAACTTGACCGGTTTTTCCTGACATAAGCGTGGTCGCGGTCGTCAATTACGATCCCAAATTATAACTCTCGTGATTCCAATAAAACAGCTTTGATAATGTCAAAACGGACTCGTTATCGGTCACCTACAAAGCCATCCGGGGATTAAATTCGATGATTGCAATCAGATTGCATCAGTCGGAGATGTAAATATTGATACAAAATATCAATACCTAGAACATTATACGAATACGCAGATAAAAATGTAAAATGTTACACGATCCACTATACTGCAGGCGGGGCTCGAACCCACGACCCCTACTTATCCGGAGCAGTGCTCTAGCTACTGAGCTACCGCGACTTTACGCAGAACACATGAAATTAAGTAAGTATTTTATTCACGCCAAGTGCGCTTTAATTTTTCAAAATTAGTAAGTCTATTCAAACTGATCAGTCTTGAGTCGCCACGCCAATACACTTTTGACAATTTTCTTTCTCGTTGAGATTGAGATTGACTACAGGTCTGTACTACTGCACCTCTAGCATAACTGTCATACGCGACTATTTCTCGCGCGAGATAATTACCCGTCTCTTTCTGTGCAGTAATGAGAGAGAGTGACAGGTAGCGCTATGTCGCCCGACAAGAGTCGCGAAACACAGTTTTGCTAGACGGGCAGGACCTCTTCCTCGCGCATGAAATATTACTTATCTCTGTCTTTGCTGTACTGCGAGAGAGTGACGGGCAATACTATGTCGCGCGACAAGAGTCGCGAAGCTTAGTTGTGCTAGTCGGGCTGGTTCACCGTTGATGGACGCGCCAATATTTATATCGCCCTTCATATATTGACATAGGTTATAAATGGCTTAAGCGAGTAATATCGATAAATCAAATGCGCGGGCATTATGATTTATCGAATCAAATGTCCTTTAAAACATAAACTTGTCAATATCACTTAATACTAGAATTACTAGATTAGATTAGAGTTAGACCAAGTTAACTCTTCCAAGCAAATGAACTAAACCATACAGAGTGAGTCAGTTTGGTTAGCGAGGTCTGACTAAGTATAGCATAAATCGAATATGTCCGGTATATGGTGATAAAGTAGGTATATTGCTAGACTAGGGATAACGCAAAGCGTCGTCAAATACGGTCGCAGGTGGAATCAATATCTCGTAAATATGTGAAACAAGGTCAGACGTGTTGCCTTCTTGTTCTCGTACTGCATTTTTAGGAACGATTTATTGAAATAAAAAAAAAACGATTCCAGCGGGATTCGAACCCGCGCCTCCACGGCTTTTCAGGCCAATACGGGCGCTCTGTCTGTTAGGCTACCAAGTCCTATGCAAGGGCCATTGGATTTTTCGACCAGTTACTTAATTTCCTTTATGCCACCATGTGTTCAATACCTTTGGTTTACGCTAGCGGACCTTACTGCTTTAAAAAAAGATTAGATTCTTTGACAAATGATTATTATTAATGAGCGTATTATGTACAACTTCTGGGCAAAGGCCTACCTCTCCCTATTCCTCCTTGACAAATAATTTATGAAATCTATAATCATTTCTTACATAGTAAATTCTGTTTTTTTTTGGGCTGATGGCTTTCCTATTTCAGACCTATAGAACTATAAACTTGTAATAAACCGGAAAAATCTTCATTTTTACATACGAAAATTACTAATGAAGGTATATTATTAGACATTAACACGTCGAACGACAGTGAATGATGAAATAATTTTATGATTAAGTATCACTGAATTAGCTTTTATGATGAATATTAAAGGAAATTTCAAGATTCAAAATCTAATATCATCATCTGAATAGACCTTGTGAGACTAGAATAGAATAGAATAATTTATTTGTAATAAAATGACTCAATTCAATTGTCATTCTAGCTCTACACTACTCGCGAAGTTTTTTTTTTTTATTTAATCTATTAATTAAGGAGCTTTGATCATTTTATGAACATGCCAGCTCCTCGCGAAATTGACCTAAGTTAACCGATGTATGGGTTCCGCAGCGAAGTGCCCTACACACTATCATATTCGTCCAACTTTGGTCAACTTGGCGAGTAGTGTGGAGCCAGAATTAAAGTTAAAATCGTAAAAAATTATATTTAAATATCTAAAGAAAATAAAATCAATTACAAATTGTATACAAAGAAGCCAATTCAGCCAGAAGTCAAATTAAAATTATAATGTCAAGAATAAATATCTAGAATTAAGGGATTCTCGACACATTACTAATTAAGGAACTCTTTGATTGAGCACTACGCTTTTTTAATGCAAAAGGTTTACAAAACGCCAGGCTTATTAGAGAATAAGAGCAGAGGTTGAGCAGAAGCTCAACGATTTACACAAATCTAAGGCGATCGAGATGTGGGTGGCTGTGAAAGGACAAAATCACTCGAAAACCCTTATAAAAGGCTTTGATCAAAAGCTATCTAAAGAGTTACTACAGCTCAAAAGGTCAAAAGTCTGTGCGGTGACTAGAACTCTGACCGGTCACTGCAAGCTGAAAAAACACCTGTCCCTAATGGGTATGGAACAGGACGCAACGTGCAGGTTCTGCTAAGAGTCAGAGGAGACAGCTATGCATATCCTCTGCTCCTGTGGACCACTTATGCACAAAAGAAGTATCCACTTAGGGCAACACTTTGTGCCCCCAGAGGAGATACAACAACTCACGGCCCAAAGAATCTGGGAATTCCTGGACTCAACGGGCCTCAGCAGTGAGCTTTAAGTCAGGGCTGCCACAATAGATCAATTTTGGTCGATGCGGCATACAAAAGGCCCAAGTGAAAATAATAATACAGCAGAGCGATTAGGGGCATGCCATGAAAAGGTCGGGCACGTGTCACTATTCCTTTCATACTTACAAAGTTAGAAAGTAAATTTTTAGTAAGTATATAAATTAATATTTTTTGTAGTCCCATTTTTAGAAGAAGACTAACATTTATTGTGAATTAATTTAGTATAATGAACTGGAATAATTAAAAGAATTAGGTATTCTAGCTTCATACATTTAGGGAATAGGGTTTCGCGGTTGAGACGTCATTCAGTGGCGTGGCAATTTGATTGGCATCACGCACCATTGTACCTATCATCGATACTCTGTGCACCTGCCCATTCTATTTGGACCCCAAGGGTTTCAATTCGTCACTCGGTTTATTCATCAAAACGCTCCTTCACTACCAACCGCCTATCATCAATAACTCATTAGCAATGTTCGATTATGTATCTGACTGGGTCTATTAACGAATGATCTTTTTCACAAACGGATTAATTTCGCCAATTATTTAAGATTTTCTCTAAAAACCATTACTTATCATAATTTTTGTTTAGCATCTGTAACGTTTCGCTAAAATTACGTTTGACGAAAAGCCATTTTCGTCCAAAACTGTTCATATTTCAGATAATTCTTAAACAAACCTAACCTAAAGACAAAAACATAAAACAAATGCGAAAGTGTGTCTGTCTGTCTGTTACCTCTTCACGCTTAAACCGCTGAATCGATTTTGATGAAATTTGGCATGGAGATAGTTTAAGATCCGAGGAAGGACATAGGGTAGTTTTCATCCTGGAAATTATCCCTAAAAAGATTGAAAAGTGAGTAAGTAATTAATGATGACATTGATGACCCTGTAGGAAGTGTAATTATTAGACCAAAAGCACAATTGCTCTTACATTTGTTTAGGCGCTTTTAATAATCCCTTCTATAAATTAAGGTGATTAGGTAGATATGGATATCTATCGTGTTGGACGAGGTTGCTTCCATACGTCCAGGTTCCACGCGGACGTAGTCGCGGGCAAAAGCTAGTCTTTTATATATCAAACTTAATCTTTCACGTGTTTACGGGTTCATGTTACTTGGAAATAAACAAAATAGCTTAAAAAATTCCATTCCAAATAATTGTTAATGGAAATTGCTCAGAAAAATAGTTTTACTTACCAGAACGAAGTGAACCTTGTAATTATTTCATAACTAGCTGCTCCGCGGGGTGTTACCCGCTCATTCCACGGGAAGACTATATTTATTCGGGATAAAAAGTAGCCTATGTGTTAATACAGGGTGTCAGCTACCTTCATACCAAAATGTATCAAAATTAGTCCAGACCTTTGAAGCGTGAAGAAGTAACAAACATACACACAAATACAAACTTTCGCCTTTATATTATTAGTGTGACTATTTACAGACCACTTTGGATTACTTTGCATCACGCTCACGCTGGATTATTCAGGGCAAAACCCCTTACCTTAAAGAAAACACGATAAAATTTGCAAAAACACATTGCGGGTTAAAAGTTAAAATTAAAACACACGTTTATGTTGCATTCGGATAACCATTACAAAACCGACTTAACTCTTAAATGGGCAGAATGACTTAGCATTTCTTAATTACCGAACAATTAAAAGTCAATTAAAATTCACGGGCTGTATTCGGAGCGAAAAATTCGCAAATACTTCGCAATAGAGAGAGGTTCTGTCGTTAAATAGAGTGTTTACAGCGAGATGCGATTTGACTTCAATGCAAGATGGCGTAACTCGGACTGAACAGCTGTTAACTATTTAATGATTTACAATGAGCATTATAATTTGTACCCAATAATGGGCTTATGAATGTAATTAATAAATTATTGCTTTGTTTTATTACTACTTAACGCGACGATGTGGTAACTTTAGGGCTAGTGTGTCACTAGTTATTCAAGGATTCTAGGGCCGTTCCACGGCAGGTTCGGTTACCTGACGGTTATGACAGCAACCTTAAAACATACAGAAAGTCTAAGAATTCACTATCAATACAAAAGCCAGCTTGTAAAATATTAACATACCAAAAATGTAGGTACTTTCTGACTTCTTTATAAGTATGAAAAGAATAGCGTTACGTGTCCAACATTCAGGTGACATGCCCCTCTCTCAAAGAGACCTTTACTTAACAGAAGATGGCCTCTTAAATTTCACGCTAATTTGCCCGGTCTTGTGCTGGTTTGATCCGCAATTTACCTGGTACCTTCCAAATACTATCGGACCATCGATCTGGTACGCTGCTCACTGATATCTGGTCTAGTCTCGGCCTTTGAACATACAATCCGGATTGCCAAGTGCTCGGCTTTTCTCTACTTCTCTTATAGTAAGAATCTTTTTTTGAAGCCGAATTCACTTCTCTTTTTACTAACAAACATCGGAAGGTGGAATGGTGTGTATAAACTACGCCCACAAACTGGACCTGTAATATCTTTCGTTAATTTTTTTTCTGGTTTTTAAAGTAGTTTGCGGTTGCAGGTCAGACAATATCCGTTGAGTCCCATTAATTGATAGAACAAGGCGAAGGAAATTCGGCCTCAAAAAGCGATTCCTAGTATAACTCTTTCAGCAACATTGGTTACTTTGGTGTTATCTTGGTATTCGGAACGTATAGGTGTCTCCATAGTTGTATATTATATTAATTTAATGCAGTATAAATAGCGTAGTACATTACTCGGACACTAATGCCCGAGAATCGTCATAGCCGAGAAGCCGTGTAGTGCGTCCTTAAAGCGGGGAAGCCTGTGAGTGGCTCGTTTAATGACGACCACGTTCATTGATACTAATTATAATTTAAGTACCTACAGCCTAGATGTGCGTTGTTATCTATGTTTTGGGAAATCTAAGTATTGTGACAAAAGTAAGCGATGCCTCAGGTGCATCCCAGGTATGTCGCCTTTAACTGTCATTAAAACGCGATGTTTGTGATTCAAGCTGCATATAAAGTGCCATTTCACGTACTACCCCAAGTAAAGTTTGCGCCTGATATCTATAGCGTCGTAAATGATTGAGGCGCAAAATTAACTTATACTAGGACACTTCGAAATTGTCTCTGAGGTATCAAAACGATGTATGTGGAATTATGGAGTGTAGTCGTCTCTCGGCAAAAAGCAAACAGAAGTTTCAGTCAACTTATTTTTGGCGTCCCGCAATCGAAATTTGACGAGTAAATAAAAACGCGCCATTCATTACCGAAGTTTATCTGGAATCAGAGCATCGCACAAGTTTGCCAGTTCTAAGGTCGAGGAATACCGTGGGAGAGGAATCGAATGCCAGTATCGGAATTAAGCAATTGCGGTTTGTGGTAGGAAACAATGTCACTTGGCGACGAGTAGACTGCACTTGGACATGTTGTAAGTGCATTTCGGACGGTGTGCGGTGTCTGTTGAGATTGCTCGAACCTGCTATGCGTTTTGAGTCAAAAAATAGTATGTCTATAAAGAAAGAAAAGGACTAGTTGCCTAGTGTTAATAATGTTCTATATACTTATATTTATACTAATATTATATACTTGTAATATTATAAATGCGAAAGTGTGTCTGTCTGTCTGTCTGTTACCTCTTCACGCTTAAACCGCTGAATCGATTTTGATGAAATTCGGCATGAGGATATAGTTTAAGATCTGAGGAAGGACATAGGATAGTTTTCATCCTGGAAATTGTCCCTAAAAATATTGAAAAGTGAGTAAGTAATTCATGATGACATTGATGACCCGTAGAAAATGTAACGATTAGACCAAAAGGACAATTGCTCTTACATTTGCTTAGGCGCTTTTAATAATCCCTTTCATTAATTAAGGTGATTAGGTGGATATCTATCGTGTTGTACGAGGTTGCTTCCATACTTCCAAATTCCACGGGGACGTAGTCGCGGGCAAAAGCTAGTGTTCTATAAAATGTCTCATGTTATAGCAACAAGTGCCGGTCCGGCCCAGGGATAGTGGCGCTGCTAATAATTTTCGTATGACAATAATAGGTATGCATAGGTCATATATTTGCATTATTAACTGTCAGTAGTGATTTGTCGCAGACTTTCAACGTCAGTTACCAAAAATTTGTCGTTTCCTGTTAAATAAATTTAGTTCCATTAACAATCCGCAGTATGGCGCGGGTTGTCAAACCCTGTTGGGTTATAATTTACGTACCAAAAATCTGCAACTGGAAACTATCGAATTGTCGGTTTCTATTTCGCATTTGTGACGCACTTTATCTTGTTGAATAAAATAGCGACCATAAGAACCGATTCCAATGGCTACACCACCACATTTGGCACAAGGTCTTAAAAGAAAATCTAATCGGCTTGTCTCCGGCTTGTCCAACGAAATTTTTGACGCCACTTATGTCTTACTAGCTCTTACCCGCGACTTCGTCTGCATGGAAATATGAATAGTATCCTATGTCGTTCCTCGGGACTCAAACTATCTCCATAGCAAGACCAAACAGACTTACTTTCGCATTTAATATTAGTATGGAAGTATGGATTTATCACAATTGAAAATACCAGGTACCAGGCTCCCATAAGTCAAGTGACAGTGAAAGCATTTTTCCGAGCTATGCGGAGGCTCTCACGGTATTGTCGCTCAGTGTTCCGCATACTGATAGCACCGGTCACCGGTCGAAAGCATCGCTCGTCGCAAATGCCGTCTCTTATCTATGTTTGCCTGGTACATGCGAGTGCGTAATCAATTGCATTAGCTATTTCCATTTCGGGCTTTACATATTTTACATTAATTATAAATTACACCTTTAGCATCATGCGGTTTCTCGCTAGACAAGCACTATCTCTTTCCAACACGGTGAGAAAGAGATGAGTGACGATGACGACGAAGTCACAGTTATGCTAGACCCGACCAAAAATTTGCATTAGGACTTATTACTGTACTTTATTGTTTTTTACTCCATGAAAAAATGTCTTCTTTGTAACTTGAAATGCATTATTTTCAAAAGATGCTCACAATTTTGCATTTACACTCGTTCGTAAACCGCTCGTTTAATTTCCGGTTACTGTCCGCCGGCATTTTCACACTTTTCATTTTACCGAGCTTAAGCAATGTCGCTTCCAAAAAGTGCAGCATGATGGCAGAAAAGCCTCAAGTAGTGCGGTCCCTTTTTTGTCGAAGTAATATTAAACGTCTAATTCAACCCCGTGTCGTCAGATGTCGATGTCGTTCCTATTAATGCATAGTAATTACTACTAAGCCTAAGGTACTTATTTAGTCGAAAAGAAGTTCTGTTTCGTGATATGAATTGTACATAGCTTCGATAGTACGATTACCCGAACGATCATCCAATGCTCTAACTTTTCAACATACTGAGCGTAAGCTAAATTTTATCATCCTAACTGTGCAACGTCATGGTAACGTTCGATTTTTTTAATAAAATAACAATAGTGCTACGTAACCGTCCGTTTATTTCCCTAAGTGCACCGTCACATCACATTGTGGCGTTCGATTTTCAAGAATGGAACAAAACTGCGAGATTTCTTAACGTTCGATTTTCAAAAAAAGGCGCCAACTAGTGCGGTCCCTTTTTTCCGCGGTGGCCGGCTCGCGAGCAAGTAGCACAAAGGGCTAACAGGTCTGCTAGACGAGCACTTTCACTGTTGACGCAACCGGCCGCGGCCGGGATCGACTAGGGCCGCGCACACCGCGATGTTGTTATCGATTATTCTCGATTATCCCTAGTAGGGATCGAGGTCAATCGATATTTGTGTTTAGACATAGCATCAGAACGTTGTTTGGTCCTCGGGATAGAACAATTAAGCTATGAAATAGAATAGTAATAGGTACGTTTTTTTTTGTTTTAAGTTAACGAGCAGTATTGACTGCTAACTGAAAACGTTAACGGTCATTTGACCGACGATTCCCGTCACATATTTTCACACAATTGGCTGGTTAGGTAAATTCCTGTTGTGTTTTACTTTAATATAACAATACATATTTTTAATATTACATTACAATATGAAGATGGAACCATTATTTCGAGTATCGAATAGCATAAAATGCAAAAAAAACGTAGAAACTATGTAATCACACTTATCACAAATATTATAAAGGCGAAAGTTTGTTAGTGTGTTTATGTGTATTTGTTACTTCTTCACGTTCAAACGGCTGGACCAATTATGATAAATTTTGATTGGAAGGTAGCTGCCACCCTGGATTAACACAAAGGCTACTTTTTATCCCGAAAAATGTAGTGTTCCCGTGGGAGCGGGTAACACCGCGCGGGCTAGTATAAAATAACAACAATATTACATAAAATTTTGGTCTCCATTAAACTTTGGATACTAATGCAGATGAAGAAACCGTAGTTATTTCGTAATAATTTCTTAAAGAACCTCTACACGACCAGATTTTCACTCTGGTTATAAATAGTCCGCAATACCTTTTAAGCAAACAAAGACTATAGAGAGAATTCCGGAAAATGGAAGGAGGAAAATAAACAAATGCCTTGTCATTACTTACTTATTGCTACCTATACCTCGTTGGTAAAGATGTGCGTATTATTCGGAACAGTTTGGCAAGGTCACATTACCTGGCTCGGATTATTTAAATAAAATATCATTTGCATAATAAACTGTAACGTGGCTTTTTCACCTTTGAGATTTGGACCAATCCGCACTGAAAACGAAAGGAGAAATTTTACAATAACTTTCGTAAGCACGTCCACAATCTTTCATACATGTCGTTGCGTAAACATATTATCTATGAATTGATTTATTAATTTTGATTCATATGGTAAAATCACAATTTGAACGCATAATCCTGAAAAGTTATTTAATGTATTTAATCTTCTTGTACACCAGATGAAAAATAATTAAACGAAGAAAATAACAAAGTAGAGTAACAACAGGTGGTCTTATCGCTAAAAGCAACTATCTGCCAGACAACCTTTGGGCAACAGAAAAAGGTAAAGACAAGGCTTTTATTTTTTGCTAAGTTTGCGATATATATTACTATTAAATGTGCATCAGGACCGATTCTAAGACCTCGCCCTTGACAATCCAACGGTAATTCAAAATATATCAACGCACTTTTTTGTCCATATTTCGATATATATACATTTTCTAATACCTATTACGACATTTTGTAAACCGTTAAGAGTTGAAAAGAAAAGTAATTTTCCCGGTGGATTGACATTGACAGCCAGAAAATCCCGCCAAGTTTTTGCATTGTCGTTCGTATCCCTGCATTCGAGACTTCAGAACTTGAAGCATTTTGACAAGTTTTTAATTGAATTGGGAACGCATTTTGTTTTGAAATTACACAAGTCTTCGGGATTACGATACCAATAACAACTTTATTTTCTATTTATTTGCCATTACAATCTTGTATAACACGATGATTAAGAACGAATCTAGACACAGAGGAATAACATTCATTGCTCTCAATCAACATAATATAGAAAAGACATTAACAACTATCATGGCTACATGTAATTAAATCTTATTCAATCGACTCGTTATTTAAATCACTACACGTTTTTTCAACTATAAATCAAAGCCACTTTAAAAGCCCTCCTAATGTCGTAAAACAAAAGAGTTGACCAGCATTATAATTAACAAGAATTTAAAATGTCAATCAGCCATATTCCACATACCAGACATACCGCTAGAATATACCGAATCGACTTTCCGAGCACACATTAAGAGCGGAGGCATACGCAGGTGTGAGTTTGTTCTACAAATCGGCATTCACAATAAATAAATGGTTATATACAAAAGTGAGTGTCCCAAGGCTGACTGGTGTTCACGCCACTGTCGTATGCTCGAATTTGCCTCGTCGATCTAAAATATTCTTTATGATATATACATAAAGTCTACTTGTGTTTTACTAGAGTTAATAATATTTTGTTTCGCTCGACACTCTGTTGCCTTATAAAGGAGTAGCTTTCCTTGTCTTAAGTTTGTATGCGTTTGATTTATTGGTAGTATTTTAAAATGTTGCGTTTAGTTTTAAATTGATTCGGTATGTAGGTGAGGTTGATAAAAAGTTTTTGTTTATGGGTGGGCCGGGGCTGTGTCGTTCAACGTTCGGTTATCTCGATTCAGGCATTCGAGGTTTGTGATGCATGATCTTAAGACGAAAGTTTTTAACAAATGTGTGTTGCCAGTGATGACATTACGGCACTGAAACGTGGTCGCTCACAATGGGCCTCAAAAAAGGCTCAAAGTTACTCAAAGGGCAATGGAGCAAGCTATGCTCGGAGTTTCCTTGCGGGATCGAATCCAGGTTGTAGATATAGCTCAGACAGTCACCAAACCTTAAGTGACAGTGGGCGGGGCACATTGCTTGTAGAACCGATGGCCGTTGGGACAGAAAGGTTCTTGAGTGGCGACCGCGGACCGGAAGACACAACGTGGAAAGGCCCCCAACAAGGTGGACTGACGTCCTGATTAGCGGGCAGGCATTGTCATGATCGTTGTGGAGAACTTTGGGGGAGGCTTTTGTTCAGCAGTAGACGTCTATCGGCTAATATGATGATGATGATGATGCATGATGTTGGATGAATGAAGTGTGAGCTTTTTTACCTACAAAATACGTGAAACATTGCCGCTCGCAGCTCAAAATTGTCTTAACGATCCTAGTCTTGTCGCCTATAGTCCTTGTTGATTGGGGTGACTTGGAATTCGGGCTACGTTTGTGACTTTGTTGATAATACAATTATTATAATATGTAATAACATTATAGCAGCAGATAATTTCACAAAAATGATAAGAAATGTTTCGAAGTTGTGATAGGTAACCTCATCCATACCAGTGGCGTGATTTTGCTCACCTTTTCCTTAGTAGCAAACAGAACGGTGCTCAATTGTCTTAAAGTGGGCAAGCCAGTGGTAATCGAGTTCTATAGAGGTCACGCAACTGATACAAAGTATTGTTGTTAGACAGTATTCAAAGTAGGACTTTTCCTTCCTTCGCGGAAACAATCGTGGGACAATGGCGTCTAAGGTAAACGTTTCTTACAACCCAGCCTATACCGTTATGAAGCCCTATATTTTTCTTCTTTAGCCAGTGAAGGAACGTTGCATAATTTTCTACAAACAAGATTCTTACTTTGTAATGAAAATTCCTCGCACTATAGGTAGTTGCTAACTCGCTAATTAAGAAATTATGGCGTGGCCCTATCGAATCTGATTCCCCTCGACTTGCGTAACTAATTTAAGTTAAACATTAGACTGGCATAACTCGAAATGTGTTGAAAATTCATACTTGATCTACTACGTGCCCGCAGCTTCATCCGAGTGGAAGGAAATATCATATACCTCTTAATTGTTTTTCCGTAAAAGGGTAAAAAGTATAAAGTCGTAAGATTTTCTGAGCAGGTTCAATCATATCGTTTTTTGTCGAGTCAGTTTTACGAAATTTTTCAAAATTGCTGTGATATGGAGTTTGAGAACGTAAAATAAACAATAGGTATATGTTTCAGCCATTACAAATGATTTCGAGGTCAATAGCTCACAGAACCACCATTTTAAAGGGTTCCGTTTTCAACGTGTCATTTCCAATACATTACGCGCACTTTTTATGCTAAGAATTAATTGATTTTCCAGTTACGGCCTAATACGGCGAGAAAGAAAAACGGATTGATTGCGTTATATTTACTTTTCTTCGTTTGCTACGGCGTCACTAAGGAATTTAGGGTTCCTTGTTCAAAGGTGTCAGTCTGTCTTAACTTTAAAGGGTAAACCACAAAACAGTTGAATTTCTCAAACAGTACCTAATGTACCTATTTACTTACCTACTTGATATTCGTGGAGCGAATACTCTTATGTAAAAACACCATCAACGTGGTAGCTTGAACTGTATTTTTAAGTGTAAAGCCAAACGAAATCATTTTTCTAGTTCTCTATGCCTAATGCTCATTGGAATAACCTTAAACGGTCAGTGGTCAACCGCCAATCAAAATTAAACTTCATCACTGTTTGTCAAAGTTTTAATAACGATGGTCACCATAGTAACTACTGACTGATAAAGATTAAACCATGTGTTAAAGTCAAAGTTTTAATAGCAAGGGCGTATAGGCAGTGACCATTGACCAGTAACAGTGACCACTGACCATCAACAATGGTCATTGTACTGCTAATGATTATTAAAACTTGCAGGGTTAAGAAGCGGGTGATCCTTTTAGAATATCAAACATTCTAAATCTGTTGCCAACCCTGTTAATACTTATATATGGTAGGCTATAGAACTCGAATATTTTAGTTTATTTTGACTTTGTTAAAACTATGCACGGATACTTATCACAGATTTTTTGTCTAGTTCTTGTTTCTAGACAGTTCCAAGAATCCCATTAACCTAAGTATGAAACAGTTACATTAAATAGAGTCAGCAGAATAATGTAATTGTTCACTTGAGCTGACTACTTGTTTGCACATCGCATGCCTATTTATTTTGCTGATAGTTGCTTTAGTTGCGTATTCAGTGACCAATTTCAAGTAATATAATACCTACTGTATTGGTAACATAAATAATAATTGTCGATGTTCGGGTTGAAATAGGTTGTATGGCTGTAGAATATTTAATAGAAGATAGACTTTCTAGCTACAGTTTTAGCGTGGTCATCATCACGACCGACTGGCTCTTCAGAGAATAGAGCGTTCCAGAAAACTTTGGGCAAAAAGATAAATCCAAAACTATATCTAAACCATGAGACCCTGATTAAATGAGTTGCATAAAAAGACTTATAAACCTGAACATAACCACAAAGTTAGGAATCTTACCTTCTACCTTCTTCTTACCTTCTCTGTTACATGTTTCAATGAAATCTTGGAAACGGCTGCGGTTATTTCATTCATTGCGGTTATTTAAAAACCATCTCGACAGAAGGCTTTCGATAAAAAAACGCATCCGTCTGGGAACTACGATGCCATAGACAGACACACAGATACACATGTTATTGTTAAACTTATAACACCCCTCTTATTGGCGAGGGTAAACACTGGCTAAAAGTGCCCTTACGTAATTGATGATCCCTTAAACCAATGGGTTTAACGTAGCAGAAATTGACAGAGAAGATAGTAGATCGATCTGAAAACCCTGAAATGGGGAAAATTAGGCCACCCTGGTTAACATTCAGTTATATCGAATAAAATTTCACCTTCTACTATAGTAAGTACAGACCAAGAAATTCTTATACAGGGTATCTCAAGTTACTTCCAAGGTACGTTTAGAAGGGTTGTTAAGACATTTTTTTAACATTGGGCCAGGGGAAGCGTTTAAGTAGTACTGGCGTCGGATACCCAACCTCCGCTGGAATCTAAAGGTCAAATTGTAATACTTTGCACCGGAAAGTTGAACGTAAATAGAAGACTTGCACCGCCAGCCCGCCTTCAAATTATGAGCACCTTAATAAGCCACATTAGCCTGACGAGTTAATACGCTGAACAGCGCATTTTTATGAAACGAGCCGTTCTTACTGAGACCACTGGTCATTAATCGCGGCAGTGTCATTACTGTTTCAGTTGTGGTGTGTCATGCTACGTCTGTAATCTTTGCACATGATAGCGCTGTTAATGGTGTGATTTATGGGAGCTTCTAGTCAGTCAAACGGTTCCAGGGCGAAAGGTCTTGATCCCCCAAACCAAACTGATATCTAACAAATAGACGGTTAATTCATCTGATTAAAGTCCCCACTCTACCTGCACAAAAAAGGAGACC
Organism: Apotomis capreana; assembly: GCA_947623375.1. Taxonomy (NCBI): domain Eukaryota; kingdom Metazoa; phylum Arthropoda; class Insecta; order Lepidoptera; family Tortricidae; genus Apotomis; species Apotomis capreana. Next base: position 4,525,021 of record OX392505.1, on the reverse strand, counting down.
TTCGAGTAATGGGGATTACCCCAAGGTCTCATTTGTATTCAGGGTGTCCCAAGGAAGAGTTGGTGAATGGTTCAGTTTTGGTGTCCGATCAACCGTCAGTTCAGGTCTAAATACTACTGGTTTTGGGTTACCTATCTGAAACACAAATTTTTGTTTCCCATCTGTAACGTTTCGCCAAATTTTCATTTGTCTGAAAGCCATTTTTTTCTAAAACTGTTTATTTTCCCGAATAATTATAAAACAAACCTAACCTAACCTAATGGGTTCTTTAAAAAGACGTTTATAAAATCCTGAAATATTACGGGTATCAGGAAAAAAACACTTTCGGATAAATGAAAAGTTACCGGTCATTTGGTCTGTCATGCTAATGCTATAGTGATGTCTATGATCTTTGCACATGGTTTCTGTAAACGTTATGATGTAATGGGGTCGAGGGGTCTGTGTACTAATAATACTACAAAAACTGTATTCCCCAAGGACTTTGACAGGGCGCTAGCTCCTAAAGGGCGTTTCGTTAACCAGGTTTAGGGCACCGGATAATCCCCCTCCCCAGGGCGTCTGTGCGGCTAAGGTCGGCCCTGAAGGAAGGCACCTGTCACTGTCATGTCACAGTTGGTAATTGAAATGCATCTGCAACTTTAAATTATTATGCAGTTTTCCATTGTTCCCTCTTATCACATGCACTCGTATTATTATGTGAATGAAGGAAAAACCAACAAGTACTTACCATGACCAGTTGATGTAGTAATGACAAATCCAAAACCCAATTCTAATGCGTGCAAATGTTGAATCTATGCTCAATGTCATTTGTGGTTGTAAGTGATTGATTGTCTAATGTTTGTCTTCAATACAGTTTAATTATACGCTAATTGTTGCAGTTTTAAATGCATTTTCTATTAATATTTCTAAACTTATCTCGACGCATCTCCTTTCAGAATTTACCCTAACATTATGTGGTCAGTGAATCTTCGTCTGAATCAAATGGACCTTGAGACTCAAATGTCGCCATTACTGACACATTTTCTGCAACAGACGGAAGAACAAAAACCATTCTAAATTGCAGACAATGTACAGCCCAAAGTCGGTCACAAAGTCCAGCTCTATTCACTTTTTGCAAATCCTTGCATCATCGTGAATCAGTCAGTTTTGGATGTATTCCTAGCACGCTTCGCTAATAATGTGTTCGATAGTTAATTATAATTGGTTGCTGAGATTGGTTAAGCGCCAATTTGGTACAAAAAGTGATGTTGGTAAAAAATGTGAGATGTTCATTTTAAAGTACGCACCGACAAAACATTTTATATTCGGTAAATCTATACGCGATTCACAGATTTTTTATAAATTATATTACGTGATGTATTTGTCGAGTGTTAACCGACTTTATTGATTGTTTTTTATTAAATATACCTTTTTTAGCTGTAAAAATACAATTACCAATAATATATGTTCTCTTCCACTAATTGACTTTCAATTTAGCATTGAAGCTTGGACATGCAATTCGACCTAAAGTGGGCCTATTATAAATTATACATTGACAAGGAATCAGTTACTCCCACTTTCATATAGTGTATGCTTTATCATTTCTCCATCGCTTGACAAACGCAACCATATAAGCCCGTTACCTCGATGTTTTACCATAAGACGACGCGTTTGGCGCAGTTTGCAGACACCTGCCTACTGAGCCGGCGGGTTCGAATCCCGGCCAGTGCAAATATTTGTGTTTAGAACTCGAATAGAGTGAGAGAGTGCTTGGATCATGGTTTTCCTACTATGTATGGAAGTGTATATTTATCTATATAAGTACGTATATCGTCGTCTAGTACCCATAACACAAGCCTTCTTGAGCTTAATTTGGGACTAGATAGATTTGTGTGAGATTGTCCGATATTTATTTATTTCTTATTTATTATAAATCGAAAATACCTAATACTTGCAGAATTTCACTGAATCGTAAATCTGATAGTTCTGTGGAGTCACAGAGCAAGACTAGCGTTTGCGTACGCGATAAATATAAACGAAAGGCATTCGATGCGTCACTTTGCTGTGCATTTCTGCACCTCACCTAGTTTTAGATCAAAGCAAATAGTTCACGAAACAGCGGCAGTAGTGAGTAGTATCAACGGTACTTCACGAGTAGACACTTACATGGGTAGGGTTTAAGTTTATACGGGCTAGGTTTCTGTCGGACGATATTTAGGTATATATATTTTTATATTAAGGGATAATTTTACACGAATATAGTCCTAAACTACGCAATTGTGCTATGATTGTATAATTATCAGACAAGTGCTACCGGGCTGTTCCTACTTAATATACCTACTCGCACGCTAGTAAGCTGTTTTGGTCTAATACATAGAGTCTGGCAAGAATGACGGCAGGGTAAAACACACTTTAGCTTAGGTTGATCTTTTTTTGTCAGAACTTGGAATTTTGAAATAAATCACAAATTTACACGTGTGGATTTTTCAAATTGTATGAAGGCATCATTTCACTAATGGAAAAACATTGGCTATCATTAAGGGCCTCGGACAGAAGAAAAGATTTTGAGCCCGTGTAACTTAGAGAGTCCTGGCCCATGTGAGTTTGGCCAAGTACCCCCACGGGCTTAAGGGTACTGCCCTGTTTAGCCCTTCGGTAGCTACACCACTGCTGCCAGAACAAAGTACAGGGAAATCTTTTTTTTTCTCTTACAACTGTAAAGTAAGTTTCACCTTTAAATATTTTTAACACGTGGTCTCCCCCCACGTGCGCGCATTTGTCACGCCGCCATTAGCCACGCCGCCATTTTAATCAGCGCCATTTTGTAAACAGCACACTGTCATGGCCTTATCGCCGCGATTAGATGGCGATAAACGAAGTATCGACCGGAAGTGGATGGAGCGTGGAAGGTTACTCCTACGCGCGTACCAGAGCATGTGGTTAATATAGTGTTTTTGTACTACGCTGGATAATGGCCCGAATTTCGTTAGGCTCGAGATTCTTTGACCAACGTTTGGCTTCGTGATAGTGTGGTAGTGTACTAGCTGCCTATGAAAATGGCAACCCTGGCACGTCCGATCTTTGAATCCCGGCAAAGGAAAATATTGATGTGATCAGAGAACAATTGTTCCTGGGTCATAAATGTTTTTAATGTAATCTTTAATCTCTCTCTCTCTCTTTTCGCCTAACCTAATCCCATCATTTGGGGTCGGCTCTCACAGTAATTCTTCGCCAGGACGTTCTGAAACATTTGCATATTTCATGTCTTTGTTTAATGATTATATGTACAATTATAATTAAAGAATAAAAGAAAGAAAGAACATAAAACAATAGACAACTATACTATTATGGCTGTGCCATGAAAAGGTCCCACCTCAGCATGATGCTAGCTCGAGAGCCAGCGCTGATCTTCCGGTGGGAGCATAATATACCATAGATGTTTCTGTTTTCTACATGAAGCTATTCAGCACTTTGTTAATACATCAAATGTTGAAAATTGTAGAATTAGATGCGGATAGCGCAATTTGGTCCTATTTAAGAGTATCTGATATCGAGAGGAATGGCATGCACCGAAAACTTGAAGTCAAGTTTCTGCAGCGCGTAACTCCGGCGTAATTTCTCCTTTAGCTTCTTGCCTTAGGCGGTGGTCTGCAACAAACGCCGTAGGTCGCGTCCGGCGTGACGCTGTACGCGACGTACGAATGCTTACTATGGAAATGCACTATAGTGGTCTCTCTCAGACGCCAGACGCGGCGCACGAACGCCGTGCACGGCGTCCGTAGGTCGTACGCCGCCTACGCAGTCATTTCGGAGCATTCTGGCGTCACGGACGCCGCGTTTTTGTACGAAGATGATGAAATTTTCAAAGGAACAGGACGAGTTATTAACTGAATCTGTTTAATTAAACAGAATTTTATTTGACGCTAGTGATAAAGTTTATAGAAACAATGTATTGAAAGTAATTATTGACACAAAGGTAAATTATGAACGAAAAATTTAATGCGATCTATCATCCTCCTCGTCCTTTTCAAGAAGGACTTAAAATTGTCTGTTCATCCATATTTTGATCACTTCACGTCCGAAAAACTGATCGAAGTTTGCGTTGGAAGCGGCGTCCTTGAGTGACCATGCGCGACGTGCGCTGCGTAGGCCGCGTCCAGCGTCTGCGTTCAGCAAACGCTGGACGCGACCTACGGCGTTTGTTGCAGACCACCGCCTTACAGCAGGAATCCCAGAAGGCCTTGCGTCAATCATCAATACCTTTTAACTCGTCTAAAGCATCTGCATAATTAATAAAGCGACTGATACCCGCTCGACTCAACTCCAAAAGAGTAAAACTTGGTGGGAAAATTAGGCCAGTTACGTCTTTGTTGTTGTTCTTTGGATGTTTCGGCTTGGGATCCCCAGGAGAACGGAGTTTACAAATCAATTACAATTTAAAAGGAATTTCGTTAGCAGTTTTGGAGAGCGAATAATCTATTAAGATCTGTATTCGTTTCATTTAAGGAGTATTGATATGAAGGATTACGTTAGAAGGAAAATATTTTTAATTTGAACGATAATATCTGCCATATTACGGACGTATCGCAGTGATTATAGCTATGTGAAATCGATAGCAAAAATTGATAAAAATAACGCTGTGTTATGTGACATTGACAAGTTGGTCACCCTGCTGCATGATAATTTGTAATAAATAACTTAACTAACTTAACTTAACTTTATTGCCGATAATCAGGAAATACCCTTCAGTTTATGCTTTAACATAAAAAACATCACTCAAGGCGTGAGAAAATAATTATGCAAAAATTAAATTAAAAATTAACATTGACAAACACATTTTGTTGTTAATGGACAGTTATAGTGGACGTTATTCACAACATAAAAATTGCAATTGAATAAAATTAAAGATGGTTCTCTTTCTCATATATCTCTAAGGGATTCAGAAAGTTCACTTTGTCAGAAGAGATCTCTCGTTTATATATTACGCCGCAGAGTAGAATCAAGCGAACACCGGCCACTATCAACAATTTAAAAGAAACCTTTATCGATCTATTATACAATCCCAATTTGTATTGAAAATATTTGTTCTATGGTATTGCATGGTGTTATTTCCTGAAATAATGACCCCTGTAGCCATTATTTCAGGAAAAATCCCAACCTTTGTCTCATTCTCAATCGTAGATTTGTATGAACGCGCGTGCCAGCCGAACAGCGTCGATTATCTAATTATCTTAATCTTAATTTCCTTTGCCTTCTCATCACGCCGAAACGGCTGGACGGATTTTAATCAGTTTGGTACAGGGATAGCTGGACATCCAAAGATGGTTACAGGATACTTTTTACCCGACGGCGGTAAAGAAAATAGTTTTACTCGGATAAAGTTGCGAGCACCCTGTAGTGCACTAAGATATAGGAATGTAGGAACAACTATCAGGTAGCTCACCTCAGCGACCTCTTGCCGATTAGCTGCTATTTCGGATAATCAGCCAATCAGTCGTGTGGGCTAACCCGGTCCGTCGTTTAGCTGTTTACGACTAATGAAGACTCATCAGTCAAATGAAGATCACTGCTGGATAAAGGACCCTTTGTCCCTATCGTCAGTCCATCTTGTAGGAGGGCTCCCTATGCTTCGCTTTCCGATTTGTGGTCGCCACTGAGAGAAAAACTTTTCGGCCCCAACTTCTACGCACCCACTACCACTTCAGCTTGGCAGTTCCTCAATTACGAGTAGGAGCATAGCATTTGTAGTATTAATTTAATTCTTACTATTCTCAATGTTCAAGAGTACTTATAAATTTTGTAATGGGCATATAATATTTATAGCATAAAATATCGCGAAATTGTATTCGATACATGTAAAATAAATAAATAAATATTAAGGGACAATCATACACAAATCGACCTAGTCCCAAACTAAGCAAAGCTTGTACTATGGGTACTGGACGACGATATACATAATATATAATATATAAATACATATATAGATAACATCCATGACCCAAGAACAAATATTTGCACAAATATTTGCCCCGGCCGGGATTCGAACCCGGGACCGCCGACTCAGTAGGCAGGTGTCTACAAACCGAGCCAAACGCGTCGTCAAAATGTCCTTTTGATTCGCGAGACTGTTCTAGTTTAAAAATAGTCAGCAACTTGACACGTCACAGCGGTCATGCGCTCCGCCACGCTCCGCATAGTTCCTCTAATTTGCAGCTCTAAAAATATCTAACTAAGTAATTCGGTGTCTTCCAAGTCTTGCAACTCTAATGATACTGTGTGTATTACTCAAATATTCAAATGGTCTTGTGATGTGGGTGCAGGATAATAATAATAATAATTTATTTATTTAAAAAGCAGTGGTTACAAACAAAACAAGGTTGAGGTTTCCCAGTAGGTATATATACACGATGATTCTTAATCGGTGATCAGGAGTAGAAAAATATTAATATCCAGCTAAAATTAAACTTAATAGGCGAGGTCTCACGCAATTACCTCACTGTTTAATTAATTTAAAGTTAAAACATAATTATAACTAACAACCACTAGATACATGGTCATCGTACATAAATTGTTAAAGTGCGATACCTACGTCAAGTGTCATCGCTTTGGCGGGAAATTTTAAGAAATTTTCTACGACTTTGTATGAAAATGACAATGACAAGTAATTACTCATAAATTGTCATGGCCATTAAATTATTAAAAAGGTTGTAAGCTCACAGATACAGATTAGTAGGGTGACAAGGAATTTAAGAAAAAATAGGTTTCAAAATAAAAATTATCATAGAAAAATAAAAGTTTGTTCTCATGTAATTACGACTTCAACGTGACCGCCATCATTTACTGAGTTAGAAAAGTTGGTACCTGATCACCGATTAAAAATCATCGTGTATATATATACCTGTGTCGGGATGTCTCGCAGGATGGAAATATTCTAATTTAAACAAACCTAGATTCTTGATTCTCGATTGCTTGAGCTATTGTCTAACTTTTTGAAGTATGTATAAATTAGTTTTTACAATGGTACTACCTATTTATACTTTTACGCTTTGGCTAAATCAAAACGTGCAAAACTAAGATACTTTAATGCACAAAAAATGGCAGTAAAATGGTGGATTTAATGCCAAATAGCATTCTGTACCAGTCAACCATAGGGCAAAACAGATATCTGATGAAACAAAAATAAAATAATAACACTAAACTGTCATTAGTGATTGCCGATTTGTGTAATCTAATCATTTATCAACTGCAACCTGTTCATTTGCGAAGGTAAAATCGATTGCATTTTCTTTACAAGCCGTATTTTTTATTCGTGTTCCTAAAACTCAATGTGATCTGCGTGCGAAAACCGCTTTTATTTACGTCGGGAGCACTTCGATTTCTATAAACTTATTTCGTCGAAAGTGTTTGTCGCCGTAAAATCATTTCGCAGAATTTTTATTCCTCTGTAAATATTTTTTTTTATAATTCTTGTAAATACCATCCTGTTGATTAGGTTAGGTTAGGTTTCTTTTATAAGGATGTAAAATAGTTTTCATCACACTTTCTCGTAAATAAGGATTTACTTGCTAGAGAAGCGGGTGATATGTCGTAAATTACGCCCTAGGGCGGTAAGTAATTTTTATCACGGTTTAAGCGTTTACGTGCTAGAAAACCGGGCGGTAAATCGTATATTACGCCCTAGGGCGGTAAGTCGTATATTACGCCCTAGGGCGGTAAGTAATTTTGGTATTGACTACTACTACTTTTGTTTTATTTCTAATGGACACTCGTTTGTAATTCTTCGTTTACCACCCTTGTTACGTAATAAACTATTACGGTAGCAAAAAAATGCTTTCTACGCAATAAAGAATTTTGAATTTTGTATGATTTCTCGGCGAAATAAAACACTCGACGAAAAATAAATCGAAGAGTCAACATCATTCACGACTCCTATGTTGGAAATTGTAATTGTATCCCTTTCCTTTTTAATTTAATGTTAATATACTTTTTCCAATACAAAATAAAAGGTCGTGTGTTACAAGTATTACGCGCGCAAACTTTTTGCGTCTCATCCCCTAAAGCACCCCTGCAGTCGACACAGATAACCTCATGAACTGAATGAATGGAGTGAATGAATGCAACAAGTGACTCCGGGCGACCTTGAGCATCTGCTCGTTTTCGACACGCCAATGTCAGGGCTGTCACAAATTGCTGCAATTTAATTAAGTTTTTATGAATAAACGTAACTCTTGATCCGAAATAAATTATTAGAATTGAATTGAATTGAAAATATAGTCTACGTAAATGGGTTTTAAAAACGATGAAATTGCCTCTACATGTAATCTTATTATCTGTGCTGTCAGTATTTTTGTTTTATTCAAGTATGCGATAGAAAATATTGTAAGTGTATTATGCTATTAGGGTAAATAGTAGTTCAAATAAATAGTTTTCACTAGGCTCTGCCATAGGTACTCGAATAAATGGTTTCAAACAATTTATCGACTTTCCCACAGTCACAATAACCATCAAACTTTGATCTTAAGAGCTGTGTCACCTGCAATGCACCGAGAAGTGGCAAGCTGCCAAATTATTTATGCGTCGCACATGTGATACCTCACGCCTAGCGCACGGTAATAGAGTCGAGGATGGTACGCACTAATGGGCCGATACGGGCATAGTCTAGAATTAGACGATTGTTGTTGAAATGACAACGAACTCGCTGGCAAACAGCCAGGGCGTAAAATATAAGCCGTTATGGTGACGATACATGAATATGGAAAAAGGTTGCGAAATATGGTGTGCTTATGCTGCTCAATTATTTAACTATTAGTGGTGATTCCCGCTAAAAGGACATAATTATCACTGGTGATTTTCCCATACTATCAGCTTATGGGTAACCATATATAATATCGGATAACTATAGCATCGGGTACAAATGAGGTCTAAACTCAATGTATCAAAACGAGGTTTCGTTCTCGACTGTTTCCTTCTCCAGAACTTAACCAATCGTCATACAATTTTGAAAACTGAGTAGAAATCGTATATTCTGTGTCGAACCGTTTCGATTTGATTAATATCGTATTACAAACAAATATTTATGTAGGTATTAAGTAAAAAACCGGTAGCATATTTCACTTGTAAAGTATGGCGAAAGGATATCCATTTATTTTGAACATAAATATAAAACATTAACGTTGTAATAAATTATATATGTAGTTATACATTATTACACTGACTCCGCCCTCCGCCAACCACGAAATATATGAAGAAAAACACCAGTAAATTCACAAGCGTATTTACTGAAATATGTTTTGATACAAATTTTCCTATTGCAGTGTACTTACGTAAACATACAAATGTTTCCCCAATTCCCGACAAATATCAAATTCCCCATCATCGGCGCCACTCCAATTTTCCCGCCGTATACATTCTTTACCCTCTAAACCCCCTTTAAACCAATTTCATCCCTCCCCCGTAATACATCAGTATTAAGCGACTTGTTGCTTGGCATGACCCTGACCTGTTTTGCGGGTCAGCACGGCGGCGCCTGTTGCGCAGGGCTGCCTCATGTTAGTGAATGGTGTGTGGTGTCTTATCTGTGGGGGCTGGGGCATTTTTCTTTGTGCTAGATTGCGGTGGGCTGGCATGTGGACGGTGTCTGTGGTTATCTGTGGAGGCTGAGGCGCTTTTCTTTGTGCTATCGATTGCGCCGGGCGGGCATGTGGACGGTGTCTTATCTGTGGAGGCTGAGGCGTTTTTCTTTGTGCTAATTATTTTGGGTTTTTTAATATAATATTTGGTGTAAAAGAATGTCACAGAGTGAAGAGAGTTTACATTGTATATATAGGTTTTACTATATTTATACGTAGGATGTAGGTTTTGGGCTTAGTAGTTGTGTTCCATGTGACATTATCGTTGTTTGTAAATAGGAATTCGTTACACTCGAAGAGTCATGTTGAGAGTGGGTATGTATCTTCTGCAAGCATGCTCCATTTTAGGCCATATTGTCACTTAACATCAGATGCAATCTAGGTCAAATATTGGGCTAACTAGAATAAAAAAATATTTTTCGAAACAAAAACATTATGTTGTGCAGACATATATTATCTGTGTGCCATTGCAACACAAACGAGAAGGCACGGGCTCTCAGCGTCGATTCCAGACTGCTCCAACTTTTTTAATCTCAATTTTTAACCTAGGCCGGTGCGTCACATGAACAGCCGCTTTTTTAAATGGCTTCGCGGGATTAGGTTGGGTGTTTATTGTTTGTTTGTTAGTTTGTTGTTACTGTGGTAGGAAGGTTTATTTTATGCGTGTTGAAATGGTCGAATAGAAATCGGATAATGTAAAATAGCACCATTACAACATTAGTGAAATCAAAATAAATATTATGGGACAATCTTACACAAATCGACCTAGTCCCAAACTAAGCAATGCTTGTATACTAGACGACGATATACATGATAATATTTAAGTATAAATATTTATAACGTCCATGCCCCAGGAACAATAAATATTCGAGTCACATTCGAGTTAATGACACCAATATTTGCCTTTGCCGGAATTCAAACCTAGGACCGCCAGCTCAGTTGCACTACAAACTGCTCCAACCACGCCGTCGAAAATGTAAAATCCTGTGTTAGTTAGATAATATACAATCTAGATATCTCCAAGTATATCCGCAACACTATTCTGAAGAAAATGTAAATAAAAGCGCCGACAGTATCTTCGCCAACATATCTATTCCATGATTCAAGCAAAACTCTCAGTTATGTCAATGCAGAAGGGCTTGCAGCCACGGCACAAACATGGCGGCCTTACTACGACACTTAGGGATCCAACACGTCGTATAACATTGCGTTTTATGAGGACATACGTCCTTGTGGAGCTGGGCATTCTGTAACAAGACGGAACAGCATTTCATTCCGCCCCTCGTCACTACGCTGACAGCAACGAGTTCACTCGGAAAATGCGACCAATATGGTTCTATACTAGCACATTGAATGTTAAGTCGTTTTCATGAAATCCAATAGTAGTTCAATAAAATTAGCTGAAAATTTGGCAAAATTAATGCGCTCCGCGATACATTCGATGGCGCGCGGGGGGAGGGGGGACGCTCGCCCCTGAGGGGAGAATAGATAATATTTAACTTTTCTCTATAACCTACATTATCGCGATAGAGAAAAGTTGTCCATTAATTATTTTTTTATTTATTTATCCATACATTGCTTGCCAAGCTTTCCATACATTTCAATCTAATTTTCTTTAACAATAGCGATGACGACTGATGTTAATTCTACCATACCGTATTAATTAGTTTAAAATCAAATGTAATAAGCGAAACTTTTTGAAAATGTTATGATTCAGGCGGGGTAGCATTTGGTTTACGCTCGCCGATGTTAGTGTTACTGAAATAATAAAACAATAATGAGTTTAAAAATCTTATTTGAGTAGTGTTTTTTTATTTCATTGCATATGTTTGAGAAAAGCACAATACATGCCCTAACCGTGAAAAGGGCTTGCCGGCTTCGTGTTACTATCCTTCTACTCTACTCACCCGGCAAACCTTTCTTTCCCGGGCGTCTGTAGTAATATATGAAACGGAGAGCGCCTCGTCTGCGTTAAGTACTGCTAGTCTGTTGCAAGATCTCATTACATTCCGACACCTCAATCCAAGTTTACGTACTCTTTCACTTTCCCCTCAGTGTCCCTGAAACTAATACCACGCACCGCTGACACGGCCTTGATTTGATAAAGTATCTCTCATATTTTGTGCGAAACAGCGGCTTTCCGACCTTTATGTGAAGCGTTGGGGCGTGACCACAATGGGTCGGATGAGTCCGCCATTTTTCAGATTTAGTGATACGGGTGGGTATGAGTGGTCCGGTTTCGGGCAGAGTACCTTAGAGGGTACACGTTAGAGTTAGAGGAGATGTGTAATTTTCTAAATATACTCGTATTAAATATTATTTACAAAAATATTATTATTATTACAACGACGACGCGGTTGGCGCAGGACACCTGCCTACCGAGCCGGCGGTCCCGGCTTTGAATCCCGGCCGGGGCAAATATTTGTGTGATGAACTCGAATATTTGTTCTTGGGTCATGGATGTTATCTATATATATATATATATTTATGTATTATGTATATCGTCGTCTAGTACCCATAGTACAAGCTTTGCTTAGTTTGGGACTAGGCCGATTTGTGTATGATTGTCCTATAATATTTATTTATTTATTAACTATATTTTCGTGACGTTTGCGGTAGAGACTCTAGGCCCATGGGGCCCAGCCGCTCACAGTTTGTTTGATTCCATAAAAAAAAACTAATACGAACTACCTGTGATCCCAGAGCTGGCGCGTTTCTCGGACAAAGGCTCAGTATTGCTGTGCAGCGGGGAAACGCCGCCAGCATCTTGGGATCATTTCCGCCAATGACAGACCTTGGCTAGAGTTAGGTTAGTGTAGTTTTTAGGTTTTTAAATTGTTTTACCACTTAATTCGAATGTTTTTTTTTAATAAATTTATTTACCTTTATTTATTTTAATTTTTATTTATTACTTTTGTTCTTATGGATTCACAATCTGACTTGTAAAAATCCCCATGTAGCCTTCTTACTGAATAAATTATTTCATTTCATTTCGTATGCATAAAAATGATTTAAAATTCTATGTGTATAAGGTAAAGTAGAGGGACAATACAATACAAGTAATCTTTATTGCACACCTTATAAAACATACAGGAGAAATAGAACTCAAGAAATTATAATTAAAGGCAAACAACAGGCGATCTTATTACTAAAGAGCGATCTCTTTAAGACAACCTTTGGGTACCTAGTGGAGACTTCTTGGCAAAATATCTATCCGAGTCTCGGATTGACATTCGAATGAGATTTGAGTTCAAGATTCGGCATTCAACATCGCATTTACAATAATATTGGAGTGGAGTGTTTCTCTATTTTCGGTGTTTCGCTTGTCCCCGCGGACTTTTCTTTGTTACAGTACTACAGTAGATACCTACAGTTTTATAGATATATTAGAGTACGCTTTTGGGTATGTTTCATGAATGGTTCCAACATTCATTGTTTGGGTATGATAAAATAGGTTTTGGATTATGTTGACAAAGCAAAGCAAAGTTATTTCTCGACGATAATATGTGCTACCATACCAAAAATTTTGCTTAGGTTATAAATCAAAACTAACATCACTTTTTTGTCCACAGGGCGCCGTAGTGCAAAACAGTGTCGCGAAACAGTATGTAGTGGACAGTGGTGACATCAAAACAGTGCCACGATGACCGACATAATGACCGACAACGACTTGACCGACATCGTCGACATCACCGACATCACCGACATGGCCGACGAGGACGGCTACGAGTTCGACTCGCTCAAGATCCCTGAAATCGTGACTCCCGACGACATGAACGAGTCAGGGTATCAAGAGGGCTCGGAGAAGAGTTACGGGGACAGGAGGGATTCGAAGGAAGGGTTCGGAGGGGAGGGGGATTCGGATAGCGGGGTGGATGGGGTGTCCAGTGGATGTAGTACGGCGGACGATTGTCCAGTGGTGTCGGTGAACGACGTGGTGGCGTACTACGACGACATCAGGCCGCGCCGGCGGTATGTGCCGCAGCTGAACTTCTACAGCGTGGATATCGAGAAGATGGCGATGGATGCTGTTGCTCAGGTGAGTGCCCTTCCTTAGACATGCTAACTAGATGATAGATAAGCCTTCGAAAGAAGCTAATATACAATTATGTAGACTTATGTGCCGACATTTTGTGCGTAAATTTATCGCGAAGATCGGCTACATCAGCCGTCTTCGAGCGCATGAGCGTCAAGCAAATTATGAGTGGAAGTGGTCGTCATGACCCAAATTGGTCGAAGATTGTTATTATTATTAACTAGATGACAATACTCTAGTACTATAACCTTTACACTGGTCACATTGGTTGGCATTGATTTTCATTTGTGGTAATCTGCTGGTGCAAAGTCATAGTTTCAGTGCGTTATATTTTAATGGTTGCGAGAGTAGAACATTCTTAAATAGGTAATGTTGATATGAGGCAATTGTAATAACGGCCACCCAATGCAAGAACTATGGACTTCGTCTATTGTGGGCTCGGATATGGCTAGCTAAGCCTAAACTCTCTTTTACACGTGTGGCAGTAGAGTTGGCCAGTAAAATTATACGTGTACCTACGCGTGTACGCGTTAGGACGCTGAGGCAATTATAACAAGTAGGATATGCTTTTTACCAAACTTTTTGTGAGTAATGCCAAAGATAAACTTTTTATATAAGCATTCAGCAAAACCCTATTAAGAATAAACTCAAGCATTCCAGGATTTCCTTTATGTTAATATACATTTTATTTCATAAATATAATTCCCGAAACAAAACACTGCCGGTACACAGGCGATGCCTCGACGAAACCTATTGAACTAAATAACTCCGCTTTCAATAAACGCGAACATGAACCTTCAGGTAAATACACGATTATCCGATGTACACATATCATTCCCTTATACATAATGTACACATATCATTCCCTTATACATAATGTACACATATCATTCCCTTATACATAATGAAGGCCTCGACGACTCATTTAGCTGTGGCAGTAAAGTTTATGCCGACTTAAAAAGACTAACGACGGAGGGTGGTCGTTCGGACGCGAATGTTCCGGAAACCTACTACAATACCGTATTGTTCGTTGACGAAATGGTTTCCCCTTTAATCGTGATCATTAAATGCAATTCCCGAGCGGCAGATTTTACAGGGTAAATGAATAAAATACTTATATCATCAATTGGCCGGTTCTGATTTCTTCAAACGCAACTTGGAAAGTTACCAAGTAGAAATCAGATATTTTACTAAGAAATATTCACGCGTTTGGGGAATATGAGGTCACTAGAGACTTTGATGTTCGATTTTTTCCCGAATTTGTCTTGCTAGTAATATGAGTAGACACGGATACATAAAACAAATAACGGCTTCACTTTTTGTAAATCTATTTTAGAGAGACTCTCGTACTCTACGTATTTATTCTAAGGATCACAGAGATACTGTAAGAATCTCTTTGGTTGTTGACAGCAGAACTGGCAACTAGATTTTATATTAAGAATATATTTAAATATTTAGAATTATGGCCATTTCTGTCACTCGTCAAGGGAGCCGGGCATTCGTGCTTAAACCTTGTATCATAGCTGAAGTCTAAATAAATTCATTTCTAAGTCCTATCCTTTGTTCTGCACTTCCACTGAGCTGCACCCCGTCACATTTGGTGGGGGTGCGGGGTACACACGTTAAACTTAAAATATCTCATATATTGCGTCCGTGAGTAGAAATTGACAAAAACTGACGATGCTATGTAATGAAAATAAATGTGACCAAGTGCGAATATTTTGATGTTCCATCGCACCTTGCCTGCGTGGGGCTAGCATATCTTGACGCGACTTCGCTTGTCGCGCGACTAGGCGTCACCTGTCTTGCTCGCACTGTATTGTCAGGAAAATGACGTCAAAGTCGCGCGACAAAGAGTTGCGTGTCACAGTTATGCTAGGCGGGAAGGTTAGTTATTTATTACACCTGTCAATGTCGAAAATAGGCTTGGTACGATTTTTCGAATACCATTAAATTATATATTTTATCCTGTCTGTAAGGATCTACAAACTGCAGGTTCATTAGTTTTTATTTACCATGGTTTTTTCTAAAATGTTTTTGACAGTTCGCAATAGTGTTAACTGAGGGACCTTTGCCTTCGAAACCCAATAAAAAACCTAGTCGATGGTTGATACTTGTCAATGTTAAAATTTCAACAGTTTCACATTGACATGTGTCAGAATTGGAGTGGTTTGACACTGACGTGTGTCAAAATTTCAACGATTTGACATTGACAAGTGCCGACCATCGACAATTTTTTTTATTGGGTCTTGTTAAAGCCCAAAGGAAGTGTATTTAAAACTGAGGAATTTGATTGGTCCATTTTACACATTTCTACTCCTGTGAACAGGCAGCCTAATACCGGAGGCGGTGAATATATTAAGCGGTAAGGCTATAAAGTGAGTCCCTTTTGTTACAAAGAGACACTGTCTATTATACATTTGTCAAATAACGGTATATCAGGAAGTGAAACAAAGCACGATCTACGGATGACGTAATTATTAGGCGATAGTGTAACAAGTAAGCGGTACATCGCCGCTATAAAGATATATTATGTCATAAGACTAAGGCCGCTCCATTAGACTGTAGAGACGATGGGTGTAAATTACTATTGGAGCCTAAGGCGGTGATATGATATAGATATATTTGCCATAAGGTACTTAACCTTTAGAACTTCACAATCTGTGGTCATAAACTAAAAATCCACAGTCCGTGGAGTTCTAAAGGTCACAACTAAAAATCGTGCCACAGCCGACGATAACTTTTGGATCAATTTTATGTTTAACCCTTTTAGGACTACTATACAGTGCAGTGCGTCTGATTTCTTGCCTGGTGTGTGAGGAACAGTTTTTAACTGTGGGCTGGACGCTCAAAAAGATGTCTGAGATTATGCAAAAGTGATCCAAGCAGCATTACTTCGAAGGACCAAGTGTGAGCCGGCACAAAACTCGTAACATGCACTATGAAAAATGCTTACGTTTGTACGCATGACCCTTTGATTGAATATCCTGCTCGATAAAGACCTTCTTTCCTATGACTTTTAATCAAAAGATACTCGCAGTCTTGTTCCTCATTAGCGAAGGTGGTCCTTGAAAACCATTCCTAGAATTACGTACGAGCTGTTGACACCACAAAAAACTTTTTTCTTGCATTATGCACGTTACATTATGAAAAAAATATATAATTGACAAGTACCTATTGTTACTAGCGGCTTACAAGCTTTAAAAAAAGCTTATATCTAGGTCGACCTTTAGTCTTCAAGTTATTAAGTTTGCCCGTTCTAGAAAGGCATTAGAACAAAATGGTTGCGTAATAAGCTTCGGTAACGACTGCCTTTCTCTCCGGTGTCGATAATAGTGGTCCAGGAAAACTTTACCGAAAACTATTAACAATGATCCAAGGCTTACTTCTTTTAAAAAGCAGGCCCAAGCCCGTCTAGCATAACTGGCTACGACTTTGCTTGACGTGCGACAGCATTACACGTGAAAAGGGATAAATAACATTGCTCGTGCGATAAAAAGTGGTTTGTCGGTCACAGCTGTGCTATAAGTACTAATTGACCTAAAGCGACGGGCTTTTAAGATATAATTTGTAATACTTAGCACTAAAATATCCTGTAATTAGTACAAAAAGGTGTGACGCGGAACAAAGCCTTCAATAATGATTAATGACCCAAATAGTCTGCCTGATTATGGTTTATTCTCTAAAATTATGTTAAACGGGTCCAATTGACAAAATACTTTATACTTGTAGTGTGGTAGTTTTTCACTTGTACCAGTTTGCCATAATTTGCTCTTATACCTAATCCATCGAAATGGGTTCAGATACTTCGAATAAATACAAAGATTTGTGTATAAATTAAAAAGCACGTGTATCCAAATGGCATAACCAAAAGCGTTTAATTTTTTAATTGGCAAAACTCACGTGCCAGTTTTATGTAACACAATAATTAGACGGCATATCAATCAAAATAATTAGACGGACTTCAAATGTTAGATTATTCAGATTTTGCATGCCATTATACTAAGTAGAGATGCGACGACTATGGATTGGGCCGACTAGCCAACTAATTGGTAAAAAATTGCCGATTAGTCGGCCAACTAGTCGGCGATGCTGATCAAGCTTATACTCGTACCCGAAAAAAGATTCCCAAATGACAACTGTTGTATATTTCAATCAAAAGGGTTGTAACTGGCTGGGTAAAAGTAAAATGTAGATCGGTTATTTATATTACAGGAAGACCGGGTTTGTTAGCAAAAATATTATGAATAGCATCAAAATATCGAGAAAAAATCTATACTTAAAGATTTTCAATCAAACTAAATTGCCTTATGGAAATTCAATACAACGAACTGACCAGACTTTGCTTGAAACGTCAAATATGACGATAATCGCCGAATTTGGCTAAAATAATGGTAATAATATTTTATATGTTCTCATTTTCCAGTGGATAATAAATTGCCGATTATTTGGCATTTTTGCCGACTAATCGGCCGACTAGAAATTAAATGCCGATTAGTCGGCTTTCCCATTTGCCCATCTCTAAGCTGTCATGTACATAAAGGTAACCGCAACTTATGCAAATAAACTTTTGACTTTGACTTTCACTTTGACAGTGATGCGGCCGCCTCAATATTTTGACAGCGTTGAGCAAACGTAATGACTACCTTCTATTGTACGGAACTTTTTGCGGATTTCGAGGCTCATTACCTCAAACAATAAGGGAACATTAACGTACCTTAGGGTTCCTTGTCGTAAAACAGAAGTATTATGTCTTTTGAGTTCATTTATTTGTCCGTTTGGAGGAAAATGTTGTATTAAATACCTACGTACATTTTATGAGACGTCGCTTTTTACTGTTAACGTAAATATAGCTTTTTGGAGTGTTGGTTTCGTTATTGGTATCCCAAATTGCTCATAAGTGCAAGCCAGTGAGAATTGGCTAATGGACACATCAACACATCAATACTGTAGTTATATTTATTTCCTATCTCTACTCTGATATTTTACCATGACTTTTTTGTTCCCTTCTCCTAAACTTCATACCCATATTTTTGTTACGTATATTTACGTATTCATACACAGATTTAGATTAGCGTCTTTCCTGGGGATATATGTAATTTATAAAGTTAAGGACTTCGTCTTAATTTTCTTACTACTAATCTTAGTTGGACAAACGAGGATCCTTCTTATATTATTATAAGACCATAACTTGCATGCAAACAAGCCGTAGCTCTTGGCCACAGGAGAGACGAATTTTGTTTTTAACATTCGTTTATAAATGCACAAATGACATTACGTTCCCACTTTCTACACTAAATTTTCACTGGAAGTCATACATTTTATACATTTTCAGAAATACTAAAAAGGTCACTTATACATTAGGTTAGGTAAGATTTGTGTTATCACCCTATTTTTCGTTATAGTTAAATAAAAAAATATGATACAACACAATACAAGGATTTCGGTAGCGCGACGCCGTTTCGCCCTTCTCCATTTTTTCGTTCAAGACACAGTCAATTAGGTAAAATAAATAGTCTCGAGACAATTGGGAATGGCGAAAATTGGTAGCCATTTTCAGATAATTACAATTAACATTAACTTGAGTCCCTTTTATTTTTATCTCTC
Source organism: Apotomis capreana (assembly GCA_947623375.1). Lineage (NCBI taxonomy): Eukaryota > Metazoa > Arthropoda > Insecta > Lepidoptera > Tortricidae > Apotomis > Apotomis capreana. Next base: position 4,505,770 of record OX392505.1, on the reverse strand, counting down.
ATTATAATATTATCTACGGTTGTCGATTTTTATGATATAGGATTTAGATGGCATCTTCAACCTTCGTTAATTGTACGTCTTCTATTCAAATTTGAGTGTCAAACATTAGGCATTTACCTTATTTCTACAGTATTTTAGTAAATACAAACAAAATGCACTAACATCAATCAATCTATAAACGACACAATTAACACCTGACACAATCTCGTGGCTCGGGACCCTGAATGTAGACTTATATTTAGTTATATGTAGACTTATAATCTATACACGATAAACAGAACTTCAAAATACTCATTCATTTATAATTTATTGAGTAACGATATGACCTGGAATGTACTCATACGATGTGAAATCAAACATAGTTAAATAAACTTTGATTGATCATCTTTGATGCCTAATACATAATGCACAGTTTACGTAAAGTATTAAACTAACTAGCAACCATGCTCGAAGCGAGCATAGAGACGTTACTCATGCTTTTAAATCTTAACTGCGATTTCAATTAGGTATTGCTTAAACAGCTGAGTTTGGTCCAAGTGAGGGGCAGATGGAATGTGGAATTTTAAAAATATTCGACTTTGCACACATCATTATTTAAAACAATAAACGTTAAATGCTGAATATACCTATGCATCTCCCAAAGATTTCCATAGGGTTCACCCAAATTTATGCAAATAATGACTGAAACGATTTAAGTTTTTAAAAACCCACATAATTTTGAAAAACCTTTTCGTTGACATCCCATATCCTATCATATCATTTATTTGTTTGTATTGGTCATACATTGTCATAGTTGTAAATTATTACATGTCAAATAAATTAAAATTAAAATTCAATTATAAAACTAAAATATTACCTACCACCATAAGATACTACTATTACCATACCAAATGCTACTTTTTTTTATACCTTCCTCACTCCCATCGCTGAACAGCTGCCAGGTGCCAGGATCAATTAACAATGACAACAAGAACACTAACTAGAGGGTTTCGTTACTCTAAAATCTTTCATTTGCAAATTACCAAATTTGTACCTAGAAAAAAGAAAAAAAAAATAGAAAGATTTTAGAGACCGTAAAGTTACGGTACTCTACAAAAACAGTAAAATCCTTATCGCTTTTCACTTTTGTCTTGCGCCACCTGGTCCCAGCGCTTGCGCAAGCCCCGCGGATCGCCCGGATTGTCTTCGTTTCGGCAACTCTCGCTTTGTCAATAACCTGCACAATTTAATAATTGGGCTTGGGTAAGAGGAAATGATTTATTAAATTGAAGATTTGATCATTATGTGCACCGCGGCTCCGTATATGGAGAGTATTGGAAATGCGAGAGTGATTGTTCGATTGTATCGTAAAAGCGTTCACCAAATCCGATTAATTTGACAACTTAATTCGTTGGCACACTTGGTTGGCACTGTCTGTTACGTACTAAATTGGATCCCTATATTAGATAGATGTATATACCTTTTCTTGCAGCAGTGTTTTGAGTGCAGGTAATGAAATTCGTGATAATTTGAACAATCAACCCATTTTTTATCTTATCGATATTGGACCATCAACCCAGCTCAATCACTGTTTTTACTTTAAAATAAGCAAGAAGCAACTTGTTTGTTATAAAAAAACTTCATAGTTAGGGCCTTAATTTAATCTTTTCTTTAATTACGTGTACCTATTAATCTTATTGTTTATGGGTAACTTTTGTTACACATGAGTTTAAAGTACAGATTTAATTAACCCTGCCATCTACCGTTTTTAAGATTATTAATCAATTCATAATTAGTTATGTTATTCCCACTAAGTATTTACACATTTTACTTACTTGTCAAACACAAATTGGTTAGAAAATTACTTCAAGTACTTCCAAGGTAATATCTGCCGATGTATCCAGCAAAAAGTCGACCCTGACGAAAACAACGGTGTATATATTATCGCTTGAAATTTTCAAATTACGCTTTATTAATAATCTATCAAAAATATGAGCAATTCACGCGAAGAAAACGAATCTTTGTCAAGGACAAATAACTGAACACTGCCTATACTTAATTACTAACTCTTGGTCAACCTTTCTGAAAGAAAACGTAACATCACACATTACCGGACAATGCGATAATGAGTTGTGTAACTAAGTTGCAGAGTTGTTTTTCGTTTGTGTTTCACTGGTTGTTGCGTGGGCGAGGAAGGGAGAGCGAAGCCTTATTGTAGTCGAATCTATGTGCGTTGAAAATCGATTGGCGCGCGGATGTCGCTCAAGGGCGATGGTTGCTTGTTCTTATGCACTTTAACTATGTGTCTGATAGATAGATAGAGAGATAGATGCACTCCGACTCGCGAAGCGCAGCCAACTCTAGTCTCAACTATCGTATACACAACATGCAAATGTGGGATCAGCGCTTCTTCTTCGTGTGAAGGGACAACATTTCTTACACTAAATGCCAATGCGGAACTTCTATCAGGGAGCCTGCCTTTTATGAGGTCTTCTAGAGTGCTCGTGGTTGAACCTAGAAGGTAGAGCATGTTTGGTTGTTTGTTGTACGAACGCCACACTCGCAGGATGCGCCGCTCTCTTCAGAGGACCTAATGATGGTTGCGTTTATCACGTGATAAATAAGAGACCAAACATCTGTCATTCACACTCGCATCTTTGTTAAAACGTGACGGATGCTTTGTCACTTATTAATCTATCGCGTGATAAAAGCAACCATCATAGGCACCTAAATCTGATTCCCCATCTCACCAGATTGTCCTTTGACCGCCCGTTCTCAATCTTTTTAAGGATTTCCACGTAATCTATTCCTGTTCAGAATCATCGATTTTGTAATAGTGGAATTTATTTCCTCTTTATTTCGGCAAAAGGTACAACTGCATGAATACAGCGCAGACACGATTTCATGTTACAGTATAACATTACAAACGCCGTAATGCGAGTAAGCTACGCCCGAGGCCTTCGAAGAATTTCAGTATTAAATTTCGTCGGTGCCGATGATGCAAAATTGCATTCTGTCGGGGCGTAACTTGAGTGATCTGCCAATCTCATGCAGTCGCTGGCTGTATATAGTGTATGTGAGTACTTGGGATCTTTGTATTTCATTGACAAAAATTTCAATTACTAACTAGTACAAGTATGTACAATGAATCATCACAGCTTTCCACTGAAATTTTTATTCCTTGGATTTTTCAAGTTGAGTGAAATGGCATTTTCTAAGTAGGCAAACGTGCTTCGTCTTAGGCTTCATTGACTCTTCTTGTTATATTCTTCATGGTTTTTGACTTATGGCTTTGCTATCATTCGGCAACTAAATTAAAAAGGTACTTATTCCCTATTTTAAAACCTTTGTTTTTAGTAGACACCGGAACCACCATGAGTTTACAGTGACCGTACTCGCTTAGCGACTGCGTAAACGATTTGTATGGAGAATTGTAGTTCTACAAAGTATTCGCTGGGGCGCTGTACTGTTCTCCATATTAATCATTTCCGCAGTCGCTAGTGAGTACGGTCACTTTAACTCGTGGTAAAGGTACAGACAGACTTCTTTGCCAAAATAGTTTCTTCATCAAGGTTGCGACGTTCTCTGTTGTAACTCCCACCACGAAAGTAAAACTCTAGACTGTGTCGTATTATACAGTATACAGGCTTAATAGAATACCGGCATTGACATTTACGATGATTTATCCCGTGCCCGCGGGAATCCCGGCCCACACGGCATTCAATTGACTTGAAATTGTGCACACGTAGCTACGGAAAGTTTGAAAATCTTCGCGAATAAGTTTGACTTGACTTCCGAAAACAATTCCCACGAGGTTGTTGACTATTGTTCTCTACATTATTCATGTTATGTCATGTCATGAGTTGCTAGCCTTTTTTGTTTCAAGTTTTTTGTGTGGACGAAATATTTATATCTACGCCACATAGTTCATAAAGGCAGATGCACCGCAACATAAAGTTATATTTGGTCATATGTGTAAGCATTATGTCAGTTAGAACACGAATAAACGTATTTTTTTCTTTCTTTATTTCTTAGTTAGCACTCGAATGATAATATGGAGCTGCCAATAATTTGTAAATATATATAACCCAAAAGGGTGCCAATAATTTAGAAATATATATATATATCCAAAAGGGTGTTTTCAGCCCGCGCCACAAAGCGGATTTTTAGTGGTACTTATTTATTTTACTGGTACTGGTAACGACAAATTTGCTTTTGCGGTAACTGTCGTTGAAAGTCGATGCATGTCACCGATGTAAACAAAGAGGAAACAGGACTAAATATTCTGCAAAATTCATTTAATTTTTGCATAATAAAGCCTAAACTGTGCACACTATGCACACATGCACAGTGACGAAAGTCAAGTGTTTTCAACAGGATTCAGTATTTATTGCAAGAAGGACGAGGGTTTGTGTTGCATTCCGATAAACAATGTTTTGAATTTGGATAATGAAAAATCGCTACTGAAGTTTTATAATGCAAATATATGACGTATGCTCATTATTGCCTTAAGCAAGCTGCTTGTAGCGCCACTGTCCCGGGGCCGGACCGGCTCTTGTTACGCTATGCTTATATGCGTACGTAGGTATTTTTCTTTGTTGACCGCTGCATGAGAGTTTCGAAATAATAGTCGTCATTCTTAATATACAACCCGGTTACAATATCTGTGGACCTGGCGTCGATGACGTCACGTCGGCTCTCTGGTACGGTGCGCGACGCGACGGGGCGATCGCGGGTAGGTACAAGGGTAGGGGGAGGGGCTTCACATTCCAGCGAGGTCCACAGATATTGTAGTTGTACATTAAAAGAACCCTTCGTATAGATAGATAAACCCATAAATATGAACAAGAATAATGAGTAGAAATGCACCCTAATAGGCACATGGTGATTACGCTTGTTTACATACACGAGTCCATACTCTATGGATAGGATTTCAGCAGCCTAGCTCACAGCAAACACCTAGGTACCGTCGGCAATCAGTTCGATTTAGACATTAGGGTCACCATCAATCCGACTTCGTTTAGGGATTTTTAGGGGACCATCTTACACAAATCGATCTAGTCCCAAACTAAGCAATGCTAGTACAATGGATACTAGACGACGATATACCATATATAACATCCATGACTCAGGCACAAATATTCGAACTCATCACACAAATATTTGCCCTTGCCGGGATTTGAACCCAGGACCGCCGGCTCAGTAGGCAGTTGTGCTACCACTGCACCAACCGCACCCTCCGTTGGCTTCATGTTGGCTTTGATTTAATTTGTTTTATTTTGTCAGCCATCTCGTTATTGTGGTGTACCCACATTAAAAATAATGAGACATTACATGTTTCATAATTTAGCCATCTCGCTATCAAGGTATATTTTTGTGAGAAAACTAAGGCAGGAATTTTATACGGGAATTTCCAGGTGTAATTGAAAGCCTAGACGCAGTACAGTACAATGCAATCTGTTGTGGTTAGTGTTTGTGCCGCTACAGCTTATTAGGATAACAGATGCATCATGAACTTTTTAAACGCTTAAATTGATGTGGGATATCTATCTGGGCAAGTATATGGTGTTATCTGGGTAGGTGCTAATATCCTCTTGTTTGTTTCTTTCCCAAAATATCAGTGAATTGCACGGTGTTTTGATTTACGGATTAATTATTATTTAAGAGTTTCACTCTTGTCGGTGCAGTTCTCTCTAGTCCGTTCTACTTAACGCCAGTTCTTTGACTTCCCGATACGACCCGACGTCTGCCTTTTTCTTGATTTGGTCCAAATAGCTAATCCTCGGCCTTCCTCTTCCTTTCCTTCCTTCAATTTTCCCCTCCATTATCTTTTGAAGTAGGTCGTCGTGTCGTATCAAATGACCTGTCATTTTCCCTCTTCGAGTTTCTATTGTATGAAGTATATGACTCTTCTCCTTTACCCTTTCCAATACTTCCTCATTGGTGACTCTTTCTGTCCAGCTTATTCCCTCCATCCTTCGCCAGCACCACATCTCGAATGCCTCAAGCTTTTTACGGATTAAGTCAACATAAATTACAGGCTCCTCATAATAATCAAATCAAATCAAAAAGCATATGCTTTATAACTTTTATAAGTATCAATAGTGGTTAGTAAGGTTTAGTAAATCGCATCCCTAACATTACGTAATAGAGAAGATGAAAAGGAGATTTTGAGATTTACTCAAGCGTAACAGTGTAATTTTAATGGTTGCATGACTGTAGTTTCCGTCGGATGTGAAGGCTGCGTGTTACATAAAAATGTTATTTAATTTATGTCTAACAATCAACTGATATATGTATGTTCATTTACATAAAGCTAAAATAATAATCAAACGTTCGATTCGGGTGAGAAATATTATACCTATATAAAATACATACTCTCGTGTACTCATTTCAGTGTCGTATTGATTGTCAGAAATTAATTACCGTAGTGAATTAGTTAAACAAGCTAGCTTTACATATAACGAAAATTGTACCTTCCCGTGCGCTTAGCAAAATAATAGATCATTCAGCGTCCATCGTTGATCAGATCGATCAGCGTTGATAATGTGCAGTGATCGCGCTGCTATTCTCTACGGCGGTCCAGTGTAAACAAACACGAGCTGTTTGCGGAGTGCTGCCACTGGTTTGCTATTCTGTATTACCCTGGAATCGAGAATTTACGGCTAATTTACCCCCGGGGTTGTGTGACACGGTAATTTGTGAACTAATTTTGGTTCAACCTACGCAATGGCACGTTTCAGCGAAGTAACGTTTGTAATGTAACTCTGTGATAATCACCTTACAGTTACTTTAGCGTGGTATGTGCATGCACTAATAGCAGTGGTGCCAATAATGTTAGCACTTAATCGGTTTAGGTGCAAGATAAGATATTTACAACATTATAGATTAAATTCTAATTGAAATTGAAAATAGAAAATAAAAAGTATTTATTTCACTAATTAGAGGCATAAATAAATGGTATATTATAAGACCGGGACTTCCTAGTAAGTATTTAATACTTGTGATAGGAAGCCCCGCTCTTCCACAATTTTTTAGTCAACATAGTAAGCAGTTTTACAATATTATGTTACGTTATAGAGGAAAAAAGAGAAAAAAAACAATTTTTTTTACAAAGTAATGAAGTTGTATCTATACTATGTTACGTTAATGTTAACGCTTGCGTGTGTGTGTGTTGTATATAGGTATGTGGCTGACAAAATATGACGCGTGTTTGAATAAGGATATTTTGAATATTAGATGAAAATAAAGAAAAAAATATGTTTCCTCGTTCAACAGTGAGGGAAGCGTACAGCATTTTACACCTGTACGTAGTTAACTTTATATACGTTTTTGTTTTTCCGGCTTGTGGAAATCAGCTGATTACTACGACAACAAGTAAATAAAAGAGCTGAGAGTTCAAATTCTTAACTCGTGATTACATTTATGGTAATCGCTGTTATAAATAAAAGTTATTCAATGCGGGTAGGCCGAGGTAAGTTGTTTCTATTGCGCTTATAGCACTCGTTACAAATATTCGCCAATTTGGGGAAGCCGTACAAGTGGAGTGAATAGCCGAGATTACAGCAAGGTCACAAGTTTCACTAGGTTAAACATAATTTAATTAAGGTGTTTTCCTTTGAGGGTCAACCTCAGAAACGGATATTTTGCGTAGTCCCGTGAACGTCCGATGAACAATTGAAAAAAGGTCATTCTGAGAAACAAATGTAATACATTTATTTTGTCTGTATATAATTCAGTTATCAAGTTCTGGAACCTTGCTGGTCTATTATGAATATTTTAAAAGTTTTCAAACTTAGATTGACATCACCTAATATAATGAAACAAATTGTATAATATAGAACCAAGCATAACATTGAAGAGTTTTTAAGAAAATACTTTTGAAATGTGGAAGTTAGTCGGCTTAGGCATAGGTAAGGGGAAAAGTTAACAAGTTGAAATATCCAGGCTACATGTCTGTACATATCGACTTTTATGACATTGCCTAAGGCACTCTCTCTATCTCTTTAGTAATAAATGGGGCAGCAAAATAGGAGTAAGCACAATAGACAGACGTTATTTAATTGATCACAAAATAGTTTATTTATTAACTAGCGTTAACCCGCGGCTTCGCTCGCGTGCTTATATAATATATATCATCCAGCGGGAACAATGCTCCTTTTTTTTCAGGATTAAAAGTAGGCCATTTGTTAAGTTAGGGTATAATCTGCAATCTGCATTTCCCTCATGCATATCCGTCCAGAAGTTTTAGCGTGAAGAAGTAACAAACATACACAGACTTTCGCTTTTCTAATATTACTGGGAAATACTTTTTTATGTTATCACAACTCCACTTTAACAAATCAAACCGAAAACTTAAGCACTCAAATCAAGCGAACTCAGCTTTTACTGGTATCCAAATAAAGTTCACTTCAAAATTTATAACTCGAAATCAAGCTAAGACACCGGGATATGTGTGCATTTTATTTGTATAAAGCTTTTATAATGTCCCGAGCCTCCGCTTATCGATTTGGGATATTCGAGATGGGTTTAATGATTCTTACCCATGTTCTAAGTTACGTCATGTTCTATTGTAAGATATCGAGGTTGTCTTCGTTGATGAATGAAAAATGTATTATTCTGAGCCAAATGAACGTAAGTAATTCAGAATTATGAAATGACTTAACATAATTACTGAAAAGCTTGAATGTATTTATTACGGATGCAGGAAGTTTCCCGATCATTACCTCTCCCGTCCCAACGCGCCGCCCGCCTAGATACCGAATTACCGATTGACGACGATCGAGATGCCACCAAATAGGTACTATTTTTTTAATCTATTAGGATAACGCGGGTCTCGATCCATACCTCAAGAGCAAAAATAGAACCCCCTTATATGAGCACGTGTAGCTGTCTGTCATTCCGTCTGTTACAACCGATTAAATTGCAATTTGGCGCAACTGCTTTCAAGAATTTTCATGTCCACAGTATAAAATTTCAAAATCGGTGGTATTTTTGTAATTAACGTCCCAAGAAACCATAAACATTACACCCATACTCATATTTAGTCATTTCAACCCCATCGCACCCCAACAGGCGAGACGGGATTTCACGTCCACCACGTTTGTTTTTCAAATTTGGCTAAGTTGTTGTGGTACTCAGCGACCCGATAAACCATAAAAGCATTACCAATGTTGATTTTCAGACTTTGTCACCACATTTCTCCCTTTTAGAGGTTGAATAAAAAAAAAACAGAAATACGTGTTTTTTCATTTATCGTTAGAAATACTCCTGTGAAGTTTCGAATAAAGTAGTCTAACAATCTTGTTTCCCCATACAAACTTTGGACCCCCATTTCACCCCTTTGGGGGATGACTTTTGAAAAATTGTCTCTTAGTGCACCCCTACACCTTATAAGGAACCTACGTGCCAAATTGGACTCTCTGGAACCAGCGGTTTAGTATTTAGACATTTCAACTCCATTTCCTCCAGTTTAACTAATCTTGTTTCCCCATACAATTGAAAAATTATCTCTTAGTGCACCCCTACACCTTATAAGGAACCTACGTGCCAAAATTGAACTCTCTAGAATTTAGACATTTCAACCCCATTTCACCCCAACAGGGGGAGATGGTACTCACGTCCGCCACGTTGGATTTTAAAATCGTTGTAGTTTTCGTAATCAGCGATCCGATAAACCATAAAAACAATACCCATGCTGATTTTCAGACTTTGTCATCATATTTCTCCCTTTTAGGGGTTGAATTTCCAAAAAACCTGAAACACGTGTTTACTCATCTATCGTTAGAAATACTCCTGTGAAGTTTCGAATAAAATAGTCTAACTAATCTTGTTTCCCCATACAAACTTTGGAACCCCATTTCGCCCCTTTAGGGGGTGAGTTTTGAAAAATCCTTTCTTAGTACACTCCTACACCTTATAAGGAACCTACGTGCCAAATTTGAACTCTCTAGAACCAGCGGTTTGGGCTGTGCGTTGATATGTCAGTCAGTCAGTCAGTCAGTCAGTCAGTTTCTTCTTTTATATATTTAGATAATTTGACCTATGTTCAACACTTCTTATACATGAGCAAGTTTACTTTGCAGGAATAAAAAAGGGACTGTAAATACTAGATTTTACGCCATAGTTTCGTTCATTTATAGAATGCTTGTAATAAAAAATTAGCTTGAACCCGTTATAGTTTTTGTTATAATATATTATAAATTACTTGGTCTTTCCTTTCTTATTTAGCTAACTGATAAAAAACGAGACAACCTTTGTTTGTCTCATTAATATTATAACAATGGTTTCAGGTCGAGTTCAAAGACTTGGTCGGAAATTATGACATTTTAATTTAATTAAAATAAAAGCAGCGCATTGTTCGCAAAATGAAAACATATCCTTTCCATGAAAACCTTTGGTCGCCCTACCTTTTACAATGTTTTAATCCCAACAAAAACATTATCCGTATTACACCTGAAAATGGGCGTATGTTGATTTTTCCTGCTGTGTTGTGTTTTGCAACAATTAAAGAATGTAAGCCCTAATTCGACGAAACATTGCCATATCTCTGCTTAATCACGAATACATATCGGACGGTATAAAGATTTTTGCTGTGGAGTTACATTGACAACCTGAGATATTAAAGGATATATGTTTCAATATATTAAGATTAGACATTGCTTGCGCTATTTTAGTTTTATCGATATGTCACTTGATCGATGTGTGCACACCTATCAAAATTTCAATGGGAAAGATGATTTCAAAAGGGTTACTTAAAACATAAAATAGTATCCCGGCGATCAGTCTACTCGCATGCTTGCTATATAAAAAAAGCAAATCGCTAAAATATAAATAGCATTTATAGTGTGAAATCTCCTACAAACGTCGTGTCGTTAGCCCCCGAATGAAGAAAGAAGATTAATTATTAAAGCAGTAACGTCTGCCAGCGTAAACTAAGTAAATGTTTATATAGAAGCGAACAATTTAAAAAACTACGATGCCTCTTGAAGGCATGTAGAAATGAAGCAACTGGTTGAAAGATTCGATGCTCTGGCTAGTGGCTTTGATAGCATAATTGGTAATGCACCCGTCTGGCCCGGAAAACCGTGGGTGCAAATCCCGCACAAACTATATAAAAAAAAACGCGTCTATTTATAAACATTAAGAAGGAAGATGTAAATGTCAGATAGATAACAATGACATTGTATCTATAATATCGGCATTTGTTATTAAGTAAACAAACAAAAGATAACCCTGAACTGTTTCCATGCGAAGTGTTTTATCTTTTTATAAAACCACTCGCTTCCGGAATACTCGAATAGTTTTGGAGTCACTGCGCTGAACTTTGCCATTAACATTAAAGTGCTTTTAAGTACCAAACCTACTTAACAATTATGGTAGAATGTAAGATACAATTAATTCTACGTATTAGAATAAATACGCCTGAAACTTAGTCAGCCCTTGAAAGAGGAGCAATTTTTGGTTAGCACGCCACGGGCTAAGGTTCGTCCGTGTGCGTATCTGTCACAACGTCAGCGTCACAAGCAACACGTCTCTATGATTGGTTCGTAGACACGCACACATAAAACCATATTGTTTTATTATTTTGACATTTTAAATCATTTTACGTTAAATTCCACAATTTGGTGCAGGTCTTCATCGTTATTGGTTGTAAAAGTCTAGTAGTGGGTGTTTTGGTTAAAATAGTGATGCAAGGGTTTTTGTTTTATAATCTTTTGGCTAATTTTACAAAGTCCGAAGAACTACCAATTTTTAAAATAAATAATGTATCATATTTTTAATATAATTTTACCGGTTTTAGATAAATGAAATATATTAATAGAAAATCTTATTTCGGCGTATAAAACAGTGAAACACGAAGATAGATATTGTTTACTAATTGTTCATTGGCCCTAATATCCTTAGTCTCCCCTATTACGACCACATTTCTGATGCTTAATTTAATACGTAATTTACATCATTTTGTAAACGTTCATGGATATTTTTGTAATTGAATATAATTTGCATCGTTCAATGGTGGGTGCAGCATTGCTGGCAGTTGCATTTGGATATAAGGAATAAATATTAGGTTTTTGGTTTGGTTCAAGTAAACTGGAGTAGTATTTCAATTGCCTGATTTAAATATTACATGCTTAATTAGGCATGGTGCAGTATTTCTGAAAAAAAAAACTTGGTGACAAATAACTTGGAAATTCAATTCTATACCATCAACTACCGAAAAATTGTCTGAAAGAGATCGATCTTTGAAGATAAGTTATCCACCACCATTGGATTTACTTACAGTAAACCTGTTGTAGTTCTTCTGCATGATTTTCTAACCATGTCGCCTACGCTTTTTCAGATTGAAATGGTTTTTACCATATTCTCGGTTTATTTACGAAATTTATTGTATCAGAAAAAAGATGATTACTAAATGAAGTAAATACAAGGAACAACACGCTCGCCCAGGCCGTCTAGCACAACTGCGCTTTGCGACTTGTCGCGCGACGTATCGTCCCCCGTCACTCTCTCACTGTATAGTGAAGAAAGAGATAGGTAATATTTCTCGCGCGAGAAAGAGTCGCGTGTCTCAGTTGTGCTAGAGGTGCAGCACTTCGAGCGCAACTGTAATACTCGACTCTTTCTCGAGATATACCTATATCTTTCCACCTATTGAGAGAGAGAGAGTGATGTCTGAAGCTACGTCGCGTGACAAGTAGGTACCCCGTAGCACATACTATCTACCTATCTCTTTTTAGGGTTCCGTACCTCAAAAGGAAAAGAACGGAACCCTTATAAGATCACTTTGTTGTCCGTCTGTATGTTTGGCTTTCAAGACCCTTTATCTCGTTACCGCGTGGAGCTATCGAATTGAAATTAAAACCATATACTCAAGTCTACTGTCCATTGAAGCTGTGAAAAAAAAAACTTCTACGACAGAAGCGTCGTTACAAAAAGTTACGGCCGTTTATGTCGCAAAAAACGTATATTTCGCCGCTCAAGGGAATCAAAACTTATAGGGCTCTTTCCGTTGACCTAGAACTAAGCGTATTTGTGCTAGCCAGCAGGTTATGCTAGACGGGCACCACAATCTTGGTCGAGATAATATTTCCGGGCACGCGACGGCAATATCGGCGGAATCAAAGACGTCAAGATATTGTACCTCATTGACAAACGCCAATATTGTGCCCCGCGGCGCTCCGGCTAGTATATATATCGAGTTGGCACTTTTCCTGGCCACGATTGCCAAATATATGAGCTAATCTTTTGTTTGATAAGCTGGTGCAAATTTGATTCCGAGTTGAAACAATTTTAGGTATTTTTTTTATACTACGACGGTGGCAAACAACAATGCGGCCCGCCTAATGTTAAGCAGTTATCGCCGCCTATGTACGCTTGCGACGCCAGGAGCATCACACGGGCGTTGCCGACCCTTTAAGAACCTATTAACTGCCCTCTTGAAGAGAAAACCTCGGCAGGGAGATCATTCCACATGCGGAGCGTGCGCGTTAGCGAATGCCTCTGAAACTGCACAGTTCTAGAGGAATTTCCTTCCTACTAGTTATTAAGGACAATCTTACACGTCCAGCCTAGGCCTACCTTAAGGACATCTTACACGTCCAGTTCGTCTTACACAAATTTCAGAGACACTCATTTCATTACTCCTTCCTGAAACCTTCCTTCGTCACCTGTGTCTGTCCTTTGCATGGTAGAGATTATCTTTGTGTTCAGCGACTGCTTTGTGTGCATTGAAATTTTGTGTTCGGCCATGTACGGACGTACGGACTTACGGTGTCTAGTGCATTCTTCATAATTATCTGTCACCATTTGTTGCTTCAGATATTTTTCGCCTTTCCTAGCAGTGTTAACAAGGATTCAATAAAATTTTGGGATTCACAGAGACATACAAATTTGATAGTGTCATTAGTTTTACTGAAAACTATTTATTTTTATTTATAAAATCTAGTTGTTTGTAGTAGACTTCAAGTATTTATCGTGAGGATATATTTTTTGAGTTAATTTAGCGTTTATAAACTGGTATAACTAAAATAACAATGAATCCCAACTTCATGCAAGTTCCCTATGCTATCAATATTACCAGAAATGGTAGCACCTGTCTCTTTTAACAAGCAAACGAACCTCTTACCCCACTTAAACTTATCACAAAGAATAATGGCATACTGGAAAATTCCTTAGCTATTAATTAATCTACGTACGCTAATTAGACGACAGTCACTTTGACGAGAAACCGCCGCATACAGCACCGTACGTAATCAGGTATATAGTTTGCGATAATTTTCTATCTTTCATAATACGCGCTATCAGGCTGAGGCAGTCAAATAATATTAACATATTAAACCTGTGTGCAAATCACCTTTTTGTCTGATACTGTCTCCGGTGTAACTTACTATTTCTCTGAAGCTACCAAGAAATCGGGTTTCTAATATGTATACAGATTTTCGTTATTAGGTTTAACAGTTGGGAGATTGAACGTTCATAAATCATAAATCATTTATTTGCTTGAATAGGGTCATATTACAGGTGTTTAGTATATTACATTGATATCTCCTAATTCAGCTGTCCACAAAACAGCATGCAAATATTAATACACTTATTAAAACATTTTTTAACAGTAGTAAGTACTAATTTACAATTATTAAAATGTAACAATTATTAATTTATATTGATCATACACTAGAATGTCATTATCTACCTACATTTAAAGTAACAAAGTAAAAACTATTATTACATTAAAGCTTTGCAATTATATTATTATTACTTATCAAATTGATTATATTAGTCCAGTCCAATAAAATTACAATTAATATTATAATAAATTATTATGAATATGACAGTACAAAAAAATTACATTTATTTTATTTAATACTTTTATTCATTATTATGTTGCAAATAATCCTTAATCGAGTAAAACATTTTAGATAATAGCCATTCATTCAGATTCTTTTTTAATTGTTGTAGTGCTAAGTTTTTCATTTCCTTTGGCAATTTATTATAGATTTTAACACACATTACACTACATTTTTTTTAAACAGACCTGTTTTTTGTTGCTTTCCGATTTCAAGTCGATTACAATTTCTTGTGTTTCTGGGATATAATTCCCCTGCAGTCGTAAATAGGTGCATATTTTGCTTTACAAATTTGACAACTTCGAGTATATACAAGCAAGGTAACGGGAGTATTTTTAATTTGCTAAACATTGGTTTACAGGTATCATGAGGTGCAATCCCGCAAATTGCACGAATACATTTTTTTTGAGTTCTGAAGACTAATAATGTCCACTCCATTGCCCCATGTGATTAATCCATACCGTAAAATTGATTCCACGTAACCGTAGTAAGCCGCGATTGCAGTTTTCTGGTCTGTCACTCTACGCAATTTATTGAGTACGAATGCAAATCTGCGTTTTACCGTACACCAGATAAGACATAATTTAAAAGTGGAATTTTATAACGAAGTTGACAAGTTATGGACAGATATGTGTCGGTCAAAAAGTTGATTAGCATCTATACGGGTTTGTCACTCTAGTCGTTTCCTCGTATCCGAGGTCAACATCAACATCATTGGTTATCATCGAAGGATGATTTTTCTTCTTTGAATTTCATGATCAAATATACTCTTACAATGTGGCAAAACTCGAAGATATACGACGAGTTGAGCCTTTCCTTGATCGAACTATGTTCTTTGAGCTTCGGACAAATCCTCCAATTGAGTCACTACGCCAAGCCACGAATATCTCTATCATAATGTATTCAGGCACAGTGTCAAGTAGCAGCAAACAGACAAGAAAGTTCGCTCGGATACTTCAGATAATAACAAATATCGGACAACCTCACACAAATGGATCTAGTCCCAAATTAAGCTCAAGAAGGCTTGTGTTATGGGTACTAGACGACGATATACGTACTTATATAGATAAATATATACTTAAATACATAGAACAACCATGACCCAAGCACAAATATTCGAGTTCGTCACACAAATATTTGCCCTGGCCGGGATTCAAACCCGGGACCGCCGGCTCAGTAGGCAGGTGTCTACAAACCGAGCCAAACGCATCGTCAAGTGCCCTAATTGCCCACCCTTTCTGCGTTGTATTCTGTACGAAACTAATATCTAAATTGAAAGCGCGGCTTTTTATACATAGAAAACCCTCGTGAGTCTCAGACATGACTTGTAAAATGTCTATTTTATCAATAAATAAATCTAATCTAATCTAATCTACATATTAAAATCTACACTTCGTTTAAGTCGAACAATTCTTGACAGGTTTCGAATCGATTCGCGGTTCTTCAACAGGATCAGAACAGGAAGAGGATTTTTTTTATCTTATGTCATATAGAGGGCAAACGAGCAAACGGATCGCCTGATGGAAAGCGATTACCGTCGTCGCCCCACAGACCACCCCCACTAGACGGAGCATGTAAGGCGACCCGTAGGCGACCCGCGCGCACCAACGATATGGTACGGCAGAACATTAAAGTATCAACACGGCGGCTACCGTTTAGTTGCGTCCATGTTTATGAGGTCTCTCTACACCACTTAACACTACAATTTACCATGTTATTTATTTAATTTCTTTTTTCGTTGACGTACGCATGGATCATAAACATGGACACAACTAAACGGTGGCCGCCGTGTTCATACTTTAATGTTCTGCCGTACCATATTGTTGGTGCGCGCGGGTCGCCTTACATACTCCGTCTAGTGGGGGTTGTCTGTGAGTCGCCCATAGCCACCCGCAACACCAAAGGAGTCATAAGTGCGTTGCCGACCGCACAGGTGGGAGTACGCTCTTTTCTTGAAGGTCCCTGATGATGAATCGATTCGAAACATATCAAGCAATATTCGACTTAATCACGCGAGTAAACCAGTTTCATGTGAATTTTAATATGCTCAGCGTGAAAAGGATTACACGACAGGATACAGGATTGCATACTGTATCTCTGTCGAACGTGTTGACCGCAGTGTGGGTCACGATTTCTGTATTAATATTGACTCGTGATTTGAATTCATTGCTATAGGTCTTCACTATAATATTTATGCTAGTAAAGTTTGTACAACACAACTAATACAACTATTGGCAGTAATGTACTCAGGCGTCACTTTGCAAAATCTTAAAAATCTAAATTGATCCACGTGATAAAGAACTAGAAGTATCTGACATTTAAGGAATTAATTTGTTTGTTTTTTGTTCACGCTGAAACGGTTTAACGGATTTGCATGACTTTACTTTTATCTCAAAAATGGTAAATATCAACGCCAGCGAAGCCGCGGGCAAAACCTAATAATCCGTAAGAGTATAGCATATACAGCGTAAATTAGAGTTATGATCGCTACATATTATAGGCTCTTGTGCAGCCTATCTGCTACTTGGGATTGAAAACTCTAATAATTCAATTGTAAAACGCGCGTTAGCAAAGTCCACCAACCGCGAAAAATGAAAAACTCTGCATGCCCTCACAATAATTGTATAATGACCGGCTGATGAGCTGCCCCACGGACGTCACGCGACGCGCAAGGTCACTGAAATGCGCAGGTTTTTGCGCGGAAACGTTGGAAATTTCATTTACAGATGTGTACTTGATCCGAGGCTTAATTCTAATGACATTGGCTATTTGAGTGAATTGGCCGTATCGCATTTTACATGGGAAAATATTGCAAAAAATTTGTGGTGATGCTTGGGACATGCAGTTAAAATCGATGAATTAGTTGATGAATATCAGCAAGTTGGTATAATGGTGTTAACAGTAAACGGTTTATTTTACTAGTTTTATTTTACTACTAGTCTCCTAGACAGTATGAAATAATCGGAATTTCGGTCTACAGCCCGTTTACTATAAGTTTGGACCGTATTTGTGTATGACGCTATAGATATCATGTTCAAACTTATAGTAAACGTGTTGTACTTATTTTTATTATTTTAAACACAATTTCAGACTTGTGGCAAGACATTTTAAAAGAACTTATTAATTATCTGAGCTATCTCATCGTTAATGCTCTTGACGTTCAAATAAGCAACGTTTTCTTTTATTCGTGTCAGGAAATGTGCAACTCATATTCATATACCTCATTTATTTATACTTATGACAAGTAATATTCATACATGTGGTAGCCAAAATCGCTATGGCAACGGCGCGGAAACCAATGGTGCCCTGTCAGTTGACACTGCCAGGTCTGCAGGTCTGCGAGATGCCTCTTCACGTTCCGTTTGAGGGTCCAATGTTGAGGAAATTAGGAAGGAGGAAATACGTATGCTGGTAAAGAGTTCCTCTTTTAGGGTTCCGTAGTCAACTAGGAACCCTTATAGTTTCGCCATGTCCGTCTGTCCGTCTGTCCGTCCGTCCGTCCGTCCGTCCGCGGCTTAGCTCCGTGATCATGAGTACTAGAAAGCTGAAATTTGGCATGAGTATGTATATGTATAACGCCGACAGAACGGTAAAATAAAATTTAAAAAAAAGTTTTTTTTTCGGGTACCTCTCGAACACCTAAAGTGGGGGTGCATTTTTTTTTTCTTTTCAACACTGATGTGTGGGGTGTCGTTGAATAGGTCTTGTAAAATAATCTAACATTATTTTTTGATAAAGTCAGCAGTTTTGTAAATATTCGCTCCAAAAACAAAATAAATACGAGTAGTGTCCCCCCCCCTCTAACTTTTCAACCACGGGTCAAGAAAATTCGGAAAAATTCATGTTAATGAGGCCTTATAAGTACTTTCAATGAAAACTATATTGAACAAAATCGGTCGAGCCGTTTTTGAGTTATCGCCAAATTTCATATTTTTTCTTAAAAAGGACGTAAGTTGACTTCCAGAAGGTAGTAAGTGATTACAGTTTCTAGGGCGTTTACGACCTTTTTATAGAGCTTAAAATTTTTCTTAACTTAAACCTCGGGCTTAAAACAGCAGTTTATTGTGAAGGATGAGCAATTACGGAACCCTACACTGAGCGTGGCCCGACATGCTCTTGGCCGGTTATTTAATAGTACGGCAGATGAAGGAATTGCCGAAGTTCTTATTGGAACTGACTGAGACATCGAATCAATTTTAATTGCCTCATGGCATTAAGTTCAATATTAACTAATATCTGATATTAGTTAATATCTGTCAAATAAACAGTTAGCCAAAAACCTCCCATTATTTCTATATTTATATAGCGAACTTAATGCCATAAGGCAATTTCTACCACTTTGCCTATATGTGCATAATTAATTTGTATACGCGACGAAACTACCACAACTAGACTAGTTTTTCCTTAAACACTTAAAGCGTTAGAGAATTTGAGTGTTAGCGTTATTGTAGCATGTAGGTACAGTCAACCAATTTGATTTCTAGGCCACTATAGAACCTTGTCACAATGACAATGACATGAGATTTCAAGCCGCTTTCATATTGACGTTCACTGTGACAAGGTACGAAATGGCCTAGGAACCAAACCATATCATTTCGTGAAAAACATCGCATGTGGAAAAACCGGCTTTCGTTGAAAAAAAGAACAATAAATGATGAATTGATGACAATGGGGGCTATTACCGCGCGCACACCGGAACATTGGCAAGGACGCGCGTCCGCGTGAGTCCGATACGATTCAGTTTTTTATTAGAACGGAGCCTAGAAGAAAGTGAAGTATTTGATACGTATACGTAGGCATGTGAGTTGCAGATTTGAAGGGAAATGAATCCACAAGGCCCACAAGATGTTGAAATACAAATTATTATATCCTTTGGGCCTTTTCGGGCATTTTTCCTCTAGTCGTCCCTATTTAATACACCAACAGACGAATCCCTTCCGAATGTGTCTAGGTCATCCCGCCATCTCCGTAGGTATCGCGACGCCGAAATCTAATAGGAGCAGTGATGTGCCATTGTCGAGAATTTGCGGAAACGTTCAACATTTCGTATGGGAAATATTCTCGAGAACATTCTCTCTCCATACAAGTCGAGAAACGTTCTTGAGAACGGCATCTATTCTCTAATTAGAGGGGATCTAGTCAGTGGTATTCTTGGCCCAGAGTTTGTTCGACCCTTTCGGCCCTTATCTTTGACGACGCGGTTGGCGCAGTGGTCAAGCAACTGCCTACTGAGCCGACGGTCCTGGGTTCGAATCTCGGCAAGGGCAAATATTTGTGTGATGAGCTCGTATATTTGTGCCTGGGTCATGGATGTTATTTGTATTTAAGTATGTATTTATCTATATAAGTATGTTTATCGTCGTCTAGTGTCCATAACACAAGCCTATTAGAGCTTACTGTGGAACTAGATTGATTTGTGTGAGGTTGTCCGATATTATTTTTTTTCTTTTTTTTTTTATCATAAGCCAAAGGGGACCCACGCCCATAGACAAAGGAATAGCTTTATACTACGGGGTTTTCTTGTTAACAATTAGTATCTAATTCGATGTCTTATGTGATAAGAGGCAATCGAGTAAATTGTCACATCATCATGAGTTGGGTGGTTGATGTATAATCGTCTTTATGTCGTTTCTACGTTTGTCGGTCTTTTCCAGTCACTAAAGACAATGTGTTACGGACTTAAATCTGCAAGTCATCTGTAATAGACCGAAAGGCATATGGGACGAAGAGGAAGAAATTTACATTTTAAAATTATAGTGAGGGTAGAAATTCTCTGGAAAGAAGTGCCAAAGAAGAGGCAAATTGAAAATCAGTTCTCAAATAACTATTTGTGTTGTGAATTCACAACAGGTAAGACAACATTGTATCTGATCTGCGCATGACCTTTATCGAGCAGGTCGCGGGCATTATGAAACGCTAAAACAACCGCACGTCACAGCTGGGCGAGCAGAAAACTCACAAGCGGCGCCATATTGGATCGCGGGCTCTTTATTTATTAATCCCATTTGCGACGGCGCACAATATCACAGAAACCCACCTTTTACAAAATGACGTGTTTTATTGGGAAACGTGTACCACTTAAGCCCTTTTCTCTTGGGTTTTGCTGCAGCGGGAAATGTTTCCGTTACGTTGCTTCTACGTCTTTATACTCAGTGATTTATCATACCTGGTTTACTGCTCATTCTGGATTCGACACGCTCCAATGTCGTTAGACTGATAAGAGTTTGCTGCGTGTTCCTTGTGTGTGGTAGGCTTAGCGTAATGGACGATCTGTGGAAGATCACGGGAAGTTGTTGAATGAAAGCAACGCGCGACTGGTTTTTGTGGAAAACCTTGGGAAAACCTTTTGTCCAGCAGCGTGGCCGTCTTTCGCTTGACATGATGATGCTAATGATATTATCATTTTCATCGTAAAGTATATCCTCCGTACTATAAACGCGTATTTCTTTAGACCAAATTGGTTGGAATTGAATCAGGGTAAGTAGGCGCGATGTGAACGCAAGCAACCATCCAAGTAACAGGATTTTATAATATTACTAGCGACCCGCCCCGGCTTCGCACGGTGCAATGCTGATAAATAATGCATGTGTTATACATATAAACCTTTCTCTTGAATCACTCTATCTATTAAGAGAAACCGCATCAAAATCCGTTGCGTAGTTTTAAAGATCTAAGCATACATAGGGACAGACAGACAGACAGCAGTAAGCGACATTGTTTAATACTATGTAGTGATTTCACTATCTTTCCCAAGTAGACATATTCTTCCTTGGCTGATGTTTTTCCAAAAATAAGTATGTAGGTATGTTATTACCTAACACACAAATGAGAAACTCTAAGGTCTATTTCAGTGCCTTATTTGAGGAATGTACTATTGCAAACTATTTGGACATTTCTATATGAAATACGTTGACAAATTGACATTTATAGGTAAACATGTTCCTAAAGACGTACCTATAATGACAATATTTTGGACTGATGTTTTTAGAACCGTCGGATTTTTCCATAGAAGTTGTCATCTCCAAATTAAGGGCTACTTCACAAACCGTGTCAAGTGCCATTAGAAGCCAACCTTTCTTAAGTGTGCTATCCGACTATATTTAATTCACGCAC
Source organism: Apotomis capreana (assembly GCA_947623375.1). NCBI lineage: Eukaryota > Metazoa > Arthropoda > Insecta > Lepidoptera > Tortricidae > Apotomis > Apotomis capreana. The sequence goes on along the minus strand of OX392505.1, from coordinate 4,483,829 downwards.
GGTCGTCGCAAAACAAGCAACACGCATCAAAAATTTAACAGCTGGCACGTTAGTTCGCAGATGGCGCCACAATCGATGGACCTGTTGCTCGGGGAGGGGTGCTCTACTAACCCCAAAGGCCTAACCCTTTGGAAAACCGACTCTACCCAGGAAAACTAAGATTCAAAGTCGATTACGCATTTCTATTTCATTTTCCGTCTCGCCCCGTATTTCCATCGCAATAAGGCTTATTTTGTCGTAATGTAGATAAATGAACGTCTAAGTGAAACGGACAAATAGACGAAATGATTTCTTATTGTTTTATTGTCGTGTCGCCCGGAGGACTGTTTGCATGGAGTATTTTCCGGGCTGTTATTGGGATGTCTTCGGATATTTTATTCTGATATCAGGCTATTTGGAAGCGTTCTGTCAATTTGCACTTGCTGTGTACTTTTCTTTCCAGAGAATGTATTATTTAATGTCTTTTGTGTTTTAAATTCGTCGCTCTTTTGTGTAAGAGTAGATTCAGTGTTGATGGAATATATATATAATCTATGCATTAACCAGTAACTTGTGTGGAACTTTTATTTTTAATAAAATAATAAGTCCGTTTTCCAATTAGGCTATCTGTCCACTGAAACCGAGCGGAGAAAAGGATCCAATTAGGTTGTATTCTTTGTGAAGCCTGAAAGAAGAGCACTTAACTCTGAGAAATGGGATTGGTCGATTTTACACCAACGTCCATCTTCGCTCTGCCCCGCTTCTATGGACTGGTAGCCTTAAAAACGAATACTGACATGTTCGATTGTTTTCTAGATTTTTATTGCGTTTTGGGGTATAAAATATATCCCGTGTCACGCTCTGGCTCATATTTCCAGTGGATACCAGAAAAGATCCCGTGGAAAAACGACAAACCAAACAACCTATTCCCATTTACAATAAGGATATACATTTAAACGCATTATCATTCAATTATCAGCACCAAAAGCGCATAAAGAACCAAATATTGACCATCATAAAAATACAAGTGATACATACAAACGAGACGAGCATACAGTGTGGTTAGCGTGTCACGATCCAATAATCGTGTTAGCATGGAGGGTACAACATAAGGAGCACAATCTCTTAGGGGAGAGTATTGAAATAATTTGAAAAAGTGTCCAGTGGGAAGCAGTAAATATTAGTTCCAAGCTGGAGTAGCAAGAGTTAGTGGAACTGACTACCCTCAAAATTGCAGGATGTAAAACTTCAACTTATGAAGGTAGAGGTAGAGGTACCTCAATTGTTTGCGTAGTCCAAAATAATTGAGGTAGATAATTTAATTAAATTTTCATGATCTTACAATAATTATTATTGAATTTACTTTTATAAACTAATAGAATAATGGGTAAAATGGTGCTGTAAATGTGGGAGTTATAGTAGCCCGAAAATGTAACCACTTGCTACAGTAGCACTACCAGTAGCACATTCAATGTTTCAGCTGACACTTTTGTATAATATTGACGACTCAGTTGGCGCAGATTGGAGTGCAGCCTATTAAGCCGGCAGTCCTGGGTTCGAATCCCGACTAGGGCAAATATTTCTGTGATGAACTCGAATATTTGTTCCTGAATCATAGATGTCATCTTTATATGTATTTCAATATTATATATGTCTTTATCTAGTACCCATAGAACAAGCATTGCTTGCTAGGTCGATTTGTGTAAGCCCTATTTATTTATTTATATAGTTTGTCCTCCTTATATTCTACCCTTCATACTCGGAGCTCTCATTGGGTGCCAAGTGGAGATGTATCTTCGCAATGAAAGTGAGATGACGCTAATTGGGATTAAATTACATGTAACAATTAGATTGTACATGTAGATGTTTGTGTTAGCTGGTAATGAACTGTGTGTATGCTCCATAATTATGAAATAATGTATTTTCTACTGCTAGTCTACCAGCATTTCTATAGGAGAGGCCTGTGAAGATATACACTGTACAAGAGGTATCAAAACGGATGGGGAAATTGAAAGCGTATGTACAGTGCGTCTCTGGCACAGGCGCGACAGCGGCCTATCGGTGTAACTCGGGCGTCGGTGACCTTGTAATGCCGAATCCTTCGACAAGGCATTCACGTGAATGCCTTTCCCCACCTCGCGCGTCCCGCGCTCACCCATCGACACGCACACATGGCTGCGAGTTTTGTTACACACGCACACAAGTGTCGCTGTCGTTCCTTTTTACGTTAGTATATATATTCTTTGTCTCTGGTCGAAAGCTTAAGACGTTGGACCGGTAATCTAAAAAAACCGATGTTTAGCATAACTGATTTGGATGGCGAGAAAAAGTGTGACATCAATTACAATCAGTAGTCACCGTCTACACTAATATTCCTGCGTTTCGGCTTCTTGTTCTGTCTCAATTATCGCTTTTAGCGTTTGACTCCCCGAACTTTTTACTACTACATATAATCTCACGCCCTTTTGCCTGGTTTTCTGCAATTTTAATCTACAAGTAAGTAAGTTCCTAAATACAAGACTTGAATAACTCCTTAATAAACGATAACCACGTCTTGATCGCCACCCTATAACAGTCTAACAGTCTGACCAAAATGGGTCTATGGAACATGACGTCATCGTCATCGAACAAAATTACACATGTGTCTTCCCTATTTTTTATTTTTTTCCTGTTCTTTGCGTGGTACTTTCAGGAGGACTACGCAGTAGTAGAACTACCCAGTAGTAGGACTATGCAGTACGCAGATCAATATCATGAATAGAACCAATGAGAACTACACGTCTGAGATATTCTCGTTGTCTTGCCCATCACTTTAATTGAGTTATTCTAATGAACAATATTATTATTAAATTTAGGATCACGTTACGATTAACCAAATTGTGGTTGTAACCCTGTTACCCATATCAAGATAATGCCTTTACCAATAATTAATGTGATTATACGACGAAACGGGCTGACATTTTCCGATATTTAATCGAATCGGAAAGTAAATAAATCTGATTGTGATTTGATCTAGAGCATATACTACTGCTTCACGCGGATGTTTATATCAGGGTTGAACTGAGGTGGTTTTAGCGGTTGTGCTGCGGCCAAAACACTCAAGGGCCCTGATTCCACATAGGTATATCACTGATATCTGAGAGAAATTGCCTTAGTTTTTTTTTTGGTAAGTGAGGTGGCCTTATTCTTTCGACTGGGCTAGGCGGTCGCGTAATGCGGACGGGGTCACCGAAAGGTTATTTCACAAAGAGGCGTTATACCTGAAATATACCTCAGACATCGCTTATTTGGCGATATCTCAAAGTACACTCGAATTAGTGCCCCGTACATGTTGACCGCGCAAATCGTTGCGTGCGCCGCCATCATATCGACTTTTACACGTCGTATTTTTTCTTGACACTCTTATTAATGTCTGTTACATATTTATGGTCTTAAATTTAGTTTTTGCATTACTTGACATATTCCTTACTAGGTCGATGCAGAGTCAGCCACCGGCTAAGCTTGCACCATAGATTGGAGCGGTTTTTTTTTTTTTTTTTTTTTTTTCGAAATTTTCTCTTCGTCACGACCTAGCGAAATTTTATTTGTGCATTTTAAAACAAAAATTTCTAAAATCGGTTGAGAACTCGCTGAGATCTGCGCATTGTTACAAAGTCCATTCGAGTCGATCCATGGGAGCTTCGCTCGCTTCGCTCGCTCCGCTCCAATTAATAACATTTCACTTCAAAATAATTCGTTTTTAACAATAAATAAGCTACCTCAAAAGGGTAAAATCGTATTTCCGACTGCGCTCTATCGGCTCCATTTTTAGGATAAATTGGTGTTTTGGCTGTAGTTTAAAATCAAGTGAAATAGTGTATTTTCTACAGCTAAAGTCTACCAGCATTTCTAGAGAAGAAGCCACTGATAGTAGATATAAACTGTTTTGTTTAGCATAGCGGATTAGGATGGATCTTGCCCTGGGATAGTACGGTACAAACAGCTTTCATATGGCAATAATGTGCATACGTCATATATAATTGTATAACAAAATGTCGCTAGCGATTTGACGAGGATTTGTCATCAGCCATATTCAAAATATTGTTTACCGAAATGCTGCTCAATCCTTCGTTCTTCTGATATAAATACTGAATCCTATTCAACAAAACTTGACTGTCGTGGATACTTTCTGCTTTATTATGCTAAAATGACTTGAAATTTTCGGAATATTTAGTCCTGTTTCCTCTTTGTTTACATCGGTGACATTCATTGACTTTCAACGTCAGTTACCAAAAACTTGTCGTTGCCAGTCAAATAAATTAGTACCACTAGAAATCGGCAATATGGCGTAGGCTAAAAAATTGGGCAAGTGCGAGTCCGACTCGCGCATGAAGGGTTCCGTATACGTAGGTACATAATCTATAACAAGTTTGTTGTATGGGAGCCCCCCTTAAATATTTATTTTATTTTATTTTTAGTATTTGTTGTTTTAGCGGCAGTACAAATACATCATCTGTGAAAATTTCAACTAGACAGTTGAATCACCGTTCTTGAGATACAGCCTGGTGACAGACGGACGGACGGACTGCGAAGTCTCAAGAAGTAATAGGGTCCCGTTTTTACCCTTTAGGATTAGATAGGGTTTTAAAAACACTTACTTGCGCTTGCGTTGAGGAGCAGCCTTAGGCTCCGTCCACACTTGTATCATTTCGCCGATCCGATCCCCGTCGCGTATCTTCACCGCGTATCATGAACGGTAAGTGTGGACGTCGCGCCGTCGCGATCATGCAACGCTCGCGCGAAATCCATGTTGATACGCGTATCTTCAGTACCCCGCACACTCGCGATCAGGAAAGTGTTGCATGATCGCGACGGCGTGACGTCCACACTTCCGTTCATGATACGCGGTGAGGATACGGGGTGAGGATCGGCCGTGATCCATCTCGAGTGGGTTTTTGCCCGATCATCAAAGCTATTTGAGTCATCGATCCACGCTGCGGTCATTGGTTTTTAATCCTCAATCTTTACGATAATTAAAAAATACCATAGCACTTATGGACTGTCTACTTTGTTAGGCGTTTCCATGCGGTGTCTTCCGGCACGCGATTTCCACTCGAGAACCTTTCTGCCGCATTATGTATTATAAAACGAGCACAGTCATGTGCTAAATCTCCATGAGCAGATAACAAAAATGAAGGCCTTCCTCGCTGCGACTTCCGGTACACGGCCCCCACTCAAGAATATTTCTGTCCCAAGTTTCAGTGAGCGATCTCAGCGAGCGACATTTTTAAATGGGACGCAACTCCACACAGAACAACGATCACAAACGAAATGAAATGTTCGGCGAAAACGAAATGCCGAAATGATCGGGGCGGTGATACGGTGCTACGATACGGATAGCGTCCAAACTACTGCACGCCGAAATGATCGGTGCGGCGATACGCAACGAGGATACGATACGGCAAGTGTGGACGCGTTTCTTCGCGCGACGGCGCAAATGATACGGAGTGCCCGCAGTGAGCGTCCAAACAGCACGATACGCGGTGGAGATGCGCAACGGGGATCGGATCGGCGAAATGATACAAGTGTGGACGCACGCTTAGTCGATAAATGGTTATTTAGGTTGATTGATCGGTTTATCAGTATATCGTCCAGCAATTTCCGCGGCGTGCGCGCTGGGCTCACTTGGCGCTGAGACGAGTCGAAAGCGCGCGATTTCTTGACGAATAGCGAACTAACGTCACAAATGGTGAGTAATGAAGCCGCCGTACACACCGTGACCATTGGTGATACATTGTATGTATTTTTATTGTGCAAAAAAAAACAATATTACAAAGACTTAAAACAATAGATATTTAAAAAGGCGAACTAATCCCTGTAAATTGATACAGCATCTGTCCCGTAATTATATCGTTGAAAAATGTCATACATATTGAAATTTAAAATCTTTATATCATACATATATTACAAAAAATAAAAATAAACTAATATATCGCTTGAAATGAAATGAAATTTTTATTTGCTTTAGATATGGTACAGATAGATGGATGAAAACATATAAAGCACTAATGACATATCTAACCCTTTCTTATATAAAGATGCCACAAGATCAAAAATATCTTTAAAATTTAATGCAATTTCGCAAGCATAAATTATATTTGAAAGGTGAATTGTGACTGTGAATGTAATATAATAAAAAAAACCATATACATAATAGATAATAAACCTAAAGTAATAAGGCACACATTCTGTCTCAATGTCTGACTTGGAGTCTGTTCCTTCATTTTCGTTCTGAATATGACATTCACACATGGTCTACTTGAGTGTACACTAAAAGTGTCATAGTTGAACCTAGTACGCTACGGTGTGACAGTCGTCCACACCAGCGCCACTTCAAGCAAGACTCTCCGTCCAACACTTCTAGGTCCACAATACAACAGTTCTCATTCACTTTCTAAAGACGCGCATGTGACAGCAAGGTCAACGGATCTGCATTTAATTGAGTTTTTGCTCGATGCCGTGATACGTCGCGATTATTGTTTTTTTTCTCAGTCCGCGTGTACGCGAGACTTCCCTCTTATACTATGTTGTGTTGTTTGTTAGTTTTAGTGCTATTGTATTTGTAAAATATGTACTACTCGGTCGCTTTATCTGTCCACAACGCAGGAATGCAATGCCCCGCAGAGTTGTAATAATGACGTCACGAGTCTAGGTGCATAAATGTGACGTTTTTAAACTGAAGGTACCACTTTGTCGCTTACCATAAGGATGCATCGACAGGTTATGGGTATACAAAGTCGTGCTTATGGTAAGCGACAAAGTGAACTCTTCTGTTTGATAATGTCACAAATAGAACTCAAAGGCATATCAATTTGCATCAGGCTTTGCATTTTTTACGAATTATTATATTTTGACCTGTGATCGAGTACACGTACTGCAATTTCCCGTGTCTGCAACTACATATGCTGACTTCTATTTTCCGTTTTTTAACCGACTTCAAAAAAAGGAGGGGGTTCTCAATTCGGTTACCGCAGAACTCCATCATTTATGAGTAGATTTGGAAAATTATTTTTTCCATGCCCTAATAATGGAAAGTAATAACAATGAAAAATGTATGTGTATTCTAGTATAGTTTTCCTTCATTTTAAATGCTAATGTTAACATTAAACAAACATTATATTAGATCCACAGCCACACTTTCTTGATTTAAGTAGGTAGGTAAACTTAAGTACCTATTTTAAATATTTCATGAATTTCTTTTGCTACCTTTACATTTATGCAATGCAAATTGCAGCATACGATGTTTGAAATGTGGTCTGCACTCTTAGGAGATAATTTAACGATTTGAATAACCCTAGTGTCTGATAAATTCACAAACGTATGCGTCTTGGACAAAGAAGGTTTTTATTCCACTCGAATATTTTATTAATACTAAAATTTAATCAATGATTGAGGACATTCTTAGAACACTCATGAGGAGACTTGCTGAATTCATTCCTTACTTTAATTCCAGCTATATGGGGTCGCTTGCACGGCAGCACTAGGACTGAATCATATTGTTCATTTGAATCCCAACTTGTACTATGATCAATTCTGTGCCTCAACTCAACATTAGACCTACATTTGGCCGGGTGTCTTCCTCAAATCTCTTCCTCTTTTCTGGGGGTTGTGTTGGCAAATTCAAGAGGGTCTGTTTGTACGATATTATTATCGTTACTTCTCATCATTATGGGTTCATATAAAGATCTAACATTTTATAATTGTTTAGATTTTTAAGTCAATTATATAACTAGTGATAAAATCCACTAAATAAAAAAAAATGGTTGTAAGGGCAAACGCAATATGAGTGACTTATGGTAATTTTCATTGAATCGATATGTAAATTTTCCTATAAGTAGCGACATACTTCTCAACTAAATTTAAGTTGCGGTTTTAACCCTCAATCATTTGTAGGCCACATAAGTTACGAACTGTAGAACCCTCAATTATTTAAAGTACAGTCCGTCAGCCGGGAGCTTGTATCAAGTTCCCAACTTAGTTATAACTTTACCAAGTTATATTTAAGCCTCGCCGAAGAAATACGAGAACTAACTTATTAAGTATCGCGATACATTATGATCGTCGTAATAGTGATTAATATTGGGCAACCCAGCGGGCCTAGCATATCTTGCCGCGATATCGTTTGTCGGGCGACTTATTGTCACATGTCTTGCTCGCACGGTATTGGAAGGAAAGTGACAGGGAGTATTTTTCGCCCGACAAAGAGTCGTATGTCATAGTTATGCTAGACGTATGGGAACGGGTATAGTACTCATAACGAGGGTTTTCTTTCACAACTTTTTTGAAAAAAAAATCTTGATGTGGCGCCCCTCTTTTCAATAATTTAAATCGGATCAAAAATTATGTGGCTCCTTTCTCGCTGCTAGACATTATGAAGATTTATCTTCCTAAAATATATGAATGTTGGCGCCTTCTGAAAATGTCGCCGGGGCAGGCGAAATCTTTCCATCCCTAGATCCGGGTTTGTAATTTTTTTTGATAAAGTAAAGTATATGATTATATGACGGTCTGAATCAGGCCTGATCTATGACTTTGTTTTAAATGTACCTTGTTACTAAAGATTTCTTGACTCATAGCTCAGAATCCTCTCACAGATAGACAAGGCCCAAGGAATATATTTTTTTATAAATGAATATATGAATGTATGATATTTTTATCCCTTATAAAATAATTCAGCTCGCAATGCAATACATTGCTGCTCGAAAAAAATAGAAACTATTTACGCTCTGGTACAGTTACAGTTTGTGGCTATATCAACAATACACGCTGAATACATAACTATACAGCAGGCAGGCAGGAGCTTAAAATGTCCTATTAAGAATATACTTAATTTTAAAATTGCTATTCTTCTCGGTTTATTATTGCTAAAAGTTTAATTACGTAGTGGTACGTTAAAGAAAAATCGTAATAGACTTTAAAAATAATTATCATTTAGGTACTTTATATACATTGATTATAGCGGAGTCTGTCGGCCCCAGAACTTAAAGATAAATACTGTGTGGGCGTTTGTTATTCCTTGTCGTTACATCTACATTGTAGGTACTTATTTGCATAATATTCAAAGGTTTATAAAAGCCGTCTAAATATTTTAACAAATGTCACTTGTCTACTGACGATTACGAGCAGATTGCAGTATTCCGGTCGTATGGGTAATAGCGGGAACTTGAGATGATGTCATACTTATATCATTTGAGCAATTTATACAGCCACATCATCGGTTTATGGAGGTTTTATGGACCTGTTGGCATCAACTACAAGGAACATATAAACATGGATTGATTGTTCTTGTTTATATATCTATACTATTATAAAATTCTACATTTATATTGAAAATCTGTTTTCTATTGAGAAGGGTCATGATTTCAGGGAAAATCTTAATAGCGTGATGCTTTTGCAGGATCGTCTTTTGTTCTGTATCGCGCGGCGTCATGCCAGTGTGGCGCCATCAGTTGGGCATAATTTCCTTGGTCCTCGCATCACGCCGAAACGGCTGAACAAATCTTAACCAATTTCGGCACAGGGATAGCAGGACATCCAAAGATGGTTATAGCATACTTTTTACCCAGCTACGGTATAATAAAATTACGCGTACTAAGTTGTGGGCACCTACTTTTTTTTTCTAGTTTGTTATCTTTTCCTTCTAGTTTTAAATAATTCGTTCAACAGTGGATGTCTTTCTGAACATAACATGAGCATTGGATGAGTGGTTGAGTGGTTAAAGAATGCCGCACAATAGGTACACGTCGGGTCGATTTTGCCGCCATTACTGAATTACGGTAGAAAATCGATAAATAATTTGCGGAGGATTAGAGTGGATTGGCGCCGCGGAAAACCAATTTTATCAAATTTCAATTTGAGTAACAAACGATTTCGTTAATTTATTTTCAGTCTGAATTTTATAAAATAATAGTTATTATTATAAGTTAAATAATGAAATAGTACTTTCTGTCAGTTGGTGCGCTTAATGTATCGCATTATTGAAATATATCAGCTACCTCTGTGCCAAAGTTGGTTAAAATGCGGCCAACCGATTCGGCGTGATATAAATATAAAAATAAATAAAAAAATTGGGCAAGTGCGAGTCGGACTCGCGCACCGAGGGTTCCGTAAAAACGCTTTTCATCCTTAAGTGGTTAAGTTAAGTTTGCACCTGGTATGTATAGCGCCCCATACAAATGAGGTGCAAAGTTAACGCAACCAACCCGTTTGTTGTATGGGAGCCCCCCTTTAATATTTATTTTATTTTATTTTTAGTATTTGTTGTTATAGCGGCAATAGAAATACATCATCTGTGAAAATTTCAACTGTCTAGCTATCACCGTTCTTGAGATACAGCCTGGTGACGGACGGACAGCGAAGTCTCAGTAATAGGGTCCCGTTTTTACCCTTTGGGTACGGAACCCTAAAAATAAGGCATAGTCTCACACAATTCGACCTAGTCTCAAGTAGAACATAATATATTATAAATATATACATGTATAGGTACATTAGGTACCATTCATCACCCAGGAACAATATTCGAGTTCATTTTACAATATTTTCGGTACAATTTTAGAATAGTATAGATGGGTACATATAAGTCGCTGTGTATAAAAGTTTATTCTCAGCAATCGGTCAGAAACTCATTTTGTCCAAATACAGAACAATAAAGCCGAATACGCCATGAAAATTGTACCTAGTAAAAAACGTATCAACTACGTATGAATCTCATGGGTGGACGAGCCGATATTGCCTTTCGATTTTGGCGCGGCATATGTCAAATAAATAGAGTAGCTCACAAAACTAGAGTAAATACGAACAATAAACAAGCCGGGAGAAGGGTCGGTCCTTCACATTTAATCCAATAGCCGGCCAACTTACCCTTGCATTCGCATAAAACACTGTAAACCTTCACGCCTAGGATTAAAATACAACTTTGCATAACTTGACATTTTGGGCTGGCACGTGTGAAGTTGCGAAACTTGAATGTTTTAAGCAGAAGTCGTCAATTCGTTGAGTTGGTGTTTTTTTTGGGTTATTAGTTTTTGACGAGCTAGGACTAAGTAAGTATGTGTCATGTTTTCGGCATACTATCTCTATGTACTCATTTGCTAGGTATATATTATATATTTGCAATTTTATTTATACATCGGGGACAATCTTAATCAACCTAGTTCCAAACTAAGTAAGGCTTGTACTCTGCGACCTGCAGCTGCTTCTGTTAGTCTGGGTACTGGATTGATGGGTGTCGATCGTGATTATTGGAAATGGTGACTTTGGGTGCTCGTGGGTAAATGGGCAAACTTTGTCGGGTAATTTATTATACCTAATTGGCGTTTATATTTGAGGATATTCGCAGAAAAACGTAGCCGAAGTAGCTCCCAGAATTGTACGGTTGAAGTGGCAATCAATGGGCGCAATGGGCGTCGCAGGTAGTCGATGGATGCACAGGATCGCACCTTGTGGCGAGCTATGGGGGAGGCCAATGTACATTGGCCTACGTACAGTCAACCAATGTCATTATCCTAGGCCATTTCGTAGCTTGTCACAGTGAACGTCAATATGAAAGCCGATTGAGTTCTCATATCATTGTCATTGTGACAAGGTTCTATAATGTTCTAGAAATCAAATTGGTTGACTGTACGTAGCAATGGCCAGTGGACGTCTGTAGCTGATAAAACAATCAAAGGCCTTTCAGCCTTTTACAGACTATACAAAGCAGTCATGTAGGAGAACAAAGCTTTTCATGGCTGTGAGCCAATACGAGAACGACATACGCGAACACAGGCTTGGTAGATGTTGGATGGCGCAGGCTGACAAATAGATATAACCAAATGACTATGGGGAAGATTGGGTACGGAAAGATTGGGGTTTACCCTTGTTTTACAAATTTTTCATCAGATTTTCATTTCATAGAAATTTAATTTCATCGAAAGCATTTTTTTTCTGAAACTATAAAATATTTTGGAATGTTATAACACAAACCGCACCTAACCTAATCTATTAATTGAGATTTCCAAGATTTCTGAGAAATGTATGAGTTCTGAGGAAAAAATTGTCTATAAAATGAAAATTCTATGAAATGATTCGGTGAAGTGATTTTCTATAGAAAAGGAGAGGACACCGGGATGATTGGTTATTTTGGCCAAAAGAGGCCATGTTTAATTAAAAATGCGTATGCAGTCTTACAGCCAAGCATCGCCTACACCAACTCGTGACCGAATCGCGGCTCGTGCCACGACGCCCGTCTAGTCGTGCCGGTGCGATGTCGACGTCTAGTGAGCAGCGTGTTGGTATCTGACATGTTGAGAACGTTCCAATGTCTGCGTTGGATGGTATCAATGAGCTTATATTATTGACTAATTTTGGCATTAACAGAGGTTTTTTTGTCAATTTAATGTTTGATGTTTTTTACAGATTTTCTCATGTAAGGAAGAATTTTGTTAAAATGCCAACTTTCCAATGATTCATAGTTTATTATAGCTAGCTCTACACTGTACCTTTTTGACCAATCATACGACATACAATTCAATACAATAATACTTTATAGCACACCAATATAAGTTTACAAAAGGAAACAAAACAAATCGTCTTCAGTCGTCTAGTAGGTCACACACACACAAGCCTTCTTGAGCTTAATTTGGGACTAGATCGATTTGTGTGAGGTTGTCCGATATTTATTATTATTTTAATATTATTAAATACAAGTTTTAAATAACGGTGGACAACAGGCATCTTGATATTAGGGTTTCTTTTGGTCGTTTTTTATCTTTAGGATAGTTGCTCCTTATTGAAACTAATCGAATCGTTATCAATGGGATAAGGGCAAAAGAATGATGAAGAAACGGATTGTTCCACCATCTCCAAAGCCGGTGATATAAAATGAGGACAGCATGTGGAATTCTTCATGTACTAGTCAGAACCAGTCCGGCTGATCTAATTGAAACATCTCCGCTAGGTACGGCACAGTTCTCTTCAAAAATGTCCATATTTAACCCTCACAAAATTTCGGTATCAACTGGTTTATGTATCTTTCGGTTGTCAGTGAAACGCTGCCCCAACGAGTTGAATTCGGCTGCCTCTGAAAAACCGTAAAATCGACGCTTTTACTTAATCAATTAAATTTTAATGTACACACATACAAATATGTATAGCTGGCGTTATGCCTACCATCTTTTACCGGTCTACAATAGGGCCTAATAGATAAGCATAAAATATATATAACTAGCGACCCGCCCCGGCTTCGCACGGGTGCAATGCTAATACTAGCTCTACTATACTATATTATGCATGTATTATACATATAAAGCTTCCTCTTGAATCACTCTATTTATAAAAAACCGCATCAAAATCCGTTGCGTAGTTTTAAAGATCTAAGTAAACATAGGGACAGACAGACAGGAAGCGACTTTGTTTTATACTATGTAGTGATGAGAAAATATGTACATCTCGAACTATAATTGCGTTATTCTGCCATGTAAATAAACGTGACCTTAATATACAGGGTGGAACAGATCGAAGAGGACTTTTAAGCAAACAGGGAATTGTTGAGACTGACTACTTCATTTTTCACCAATGAACTATGTAAATATTTCTATCCATTTTTGAGATACAGTTTGTTAAATATTGGTGTAAAAATCTGCATATATCAACGAATCAAGTTAGACAGGTGTCAATTTAAAATGTAAATAAAACCTTTAAATTTGTAGGGTTGTCACTGATATTAAAATATTTTATTTTGGTGACTTTTTTACTATTAAATCCAGTTTTACCATTATAATAGGTCTGTAGCTCAGTCTTTACAAATGTTCCACCCTGTATAAGCGCTATTAAAAATGTTTTATACGGATGAAATATTTGTTATATTTCCCAAGTCGGTACAGTACCTCATCATGGGTAATTTTCCCAAAACGGCTCCCGTCCCGGGCCGGGTTTCCGTCAGAGACAGTTGGCCCCTAATTATACCCATTCAGATTGAAATGGATTAAATATTCGGCGTTTGAAGTTTTCAACGTTTAAGTCTGTTTGATAGGTAATGCCACGTAATGCTTAAAAATCTCAATTTCTTTAACGAGTTTGTATTCATGAAGACTTATTTTCAGACCACTATTAGGGATTCAAATTCAAATTCAAAATTGTTTATTGTTTGAATGTGAGTGGTTATAAATGGTGGTAGGGTTAATATTTGGTTACATCACAATCAGCCAGAATTTGGCGTACAATACTTTGACTCTCAATATGCATGTCATTAAAAGCAATGGAAAATAATCAAATTATAGCAAATAACAATGTCGGACTAAAAATACGTATTGAAAAGATTAAAAATATATAAATAATAAATTAATGTCATGCATACAGTAAATAGCCAATTACAATAATTAATAATTCTAAAATGTCTAGACGATACCAAAACAAAAAAAAAACATGTAAAACAATGATAATAATTATAATAAAATGGAATAAATTCATAGGGCGTCAATTGGTGGTTGCAAAGTGTTCATTGACAGAGTAGAACATTTTTTGTAGACACCACTTGAATAATTTGGTTTTGAAACCTTGACAATCCAAGGATTTCAAGTAATTTGGCAAATGGTTAAATATCTTGATTGACATGAAAATTATACTTTTTTCAAAATGAGCAGCGCTATGACATGGATAACATATATTGATTCCATGGTGTTTAGAAGTTGACCTATGGTTAAATTTCATAATATTGTACTGGTTAATATGAGCTTTCACAAAGAGACACATTTCGTAAACGTACAATGTGGGTAACGGAAGGATTTTTAATTTTTCGAACAACGGTCTGCATGAATCTGTCGGTTTGGCGCCACAGATCGCTCTGATGCATTTTTTTTGGAGTAGAAACGCTTGTTGGGCCAGTGTGGAATTTCCCCATAAAATAAGACCGTAGCGAAGATTTGACATAATGTGGCCATGAAACGCCAAAAGAGCAGATTGTTGAGATACCACCTGTGATATTCTGCGCAGAGCAAACACAAATCTGTTTAGCTTTCCGACCAGGTACTCAATATGCGCTCGCCAGTTACAATGGCAATCAAGCATCACTCCGAGAAATTTAATTGTTTGCACGCTTTCAATGGCTTCTTGATTATGTTCAATTAACAGATTTTCAGCGCTGCTTTGGGGAGCGTAAAACTCCATGTATTTTGTTATACTAATGTTGGCTTTCAGTTTGTTTCTCAGCAGCCAGGAGTTGATATTGTTGAAGGCTAAATTTGCCTCTGATTGGTAAGTTGCGGGGTTTTTACCGGGAATAATCACGGAGCAATCGTCAGCGAAAAGAAGGACCTTGTTGTGCGTAACATTGGGGAGGTCGTTAATGTAAACTAAGAATAATAACGGTCCGAGTATGCTCCCCTGAGGTACCCCCATTTTCAAATAAGATTGGTCTGAACGTATTTTTGATAACGATTTCGTCTTCGCACAGTATGATGTAATTTCAGTTCTCTGTTTCCTATCAGATAGATATGTTCGTAGCCAATCGTGGCAGTTCCCTCGTATGCCGTAGTGATAAAGTTTGCTTAAGAGTATGCTATGCGAGACGCAATCGAAAGCCTTGGACATATCCATGAAGATCGTTGTTACAGGTACTCTTTTGTCTCTATATAGTCTATATATCGTAAGACGGATGGAAGTATAACTATCTACTGTGGGTTCAGCGAACCAAAATGAGTCTTGGCATGGATTCTTTTTTGAGGTTCTGCCCCAGTTCTAACCAATTGTTGTGTAAGTTTTTGCTAAGATGAAATGTCATTTGCAATACCTATGTCTAACAATGTGTCGTCGGCTTGCCAAGCCAGATGCTCTTAAATGTGCATTGAAAACATCCTTTACGTTCTGATCTGAATTCGTACTCACAAATACGGAGGAAAAACTTTATGTCCTTATACTAGCGCTTATAATGATTCATCATCGTCATATCAGCCGATAGACGTCCACTGCTGGACAAAGGCCTCCCCCAAAGTTCTCCACAACGATCAGTCTTGCGCTGCCCTCATCCAATTTCTGCCCGCGATCCTAACCAGGTGGCCAATTCACCTTGTTGGGGGCTTCCCACGCTGCGTCTTCCAGTCCGAGGTCGCCACTCAAGAACCTTTCTGCCCCAACGGCCATCGGTTCCGCGAGCAATGTGCCCCGCCCGTTGCCACGTAAGTTTGGCGACTGTCTGAGCTATATGTACAATGTTTTTGTCGTGGAGTTTTACTACAGATTAGTATCCCTTATTTATAGTAAGCATAATCCTCAAACCCCGGCCGTTTCGCCTCTAATTCGGCAAATGAAGTCTTAATTACTGGACCACAACATTTTGTAAAGGTCTCATAACAATAGTTCAGAATTTCATGACCTGCCACAGTAGAACCTTTTTAACTTAACTATATTATAAGGTCACAAGGTCTTACTCAGATGTATGTACGAAATGTCTGTGATAACATTTAATTTTCCTATACAATTCCTTGGTTTCTTGTCGGTTGCCATTGCGGCTTGGGCTCCCCTTTTTGCTTACCATATACATACTTAAAAGACATTTTCATAGAGCTTATGCTTACATATTATGCTTATAATTAACACAAATTATAACGGGGGTCTAACGCGATATTATTTCTTATGTACCTTCATACTTATGTACAAACCGCGAGAGTATAAAGTGTCATATTATGCTTATCTACCAGAAGTACTTTAAGTTTGAAGGCTTACATAATTTAAGTAAGAAGACTTTGTTTAGTCGACCAAATAATTTCCGACGAAATATCAATTAAAATGGCTAAAATTCCATATATACCTATCGAAACGTCGTCGGATAACAAAGGTAAAGAAACGTCGTGTTAAACCCGTCATATATAACTTTAAAATAGAAAGAAGTTTGCAGAAATAGGCGTTGTGTAAAGGCGCTAAAACTGCACTGTGTGTCGGTGCTTTGTCAATTTACTCCACTGGAATGAAGGTTATAATTGTCCATTCACAAGACAAAAGTAAAAGGAACCTGGTCTAAAGCTACAACTGCAAACGAAAGTATGTCAATTTGCGCAATGTATCAAGTAGCTGTCAGATTTTTGATGCAATATGTATTGCCTTTTCGATTGCCTGCACTTTAGCAAATGCAGAGCTGACGCGTGTTAACTCTAAATGCAAAGGTTATGTGTGTTTAACCTTATTTGTGGAAGACGTGGCATTCGCTTTATTCATATCACATCTCTACTTTACACTGGCTTTTGCCCGCGGCTTCACGAATGACGGTTTACTTTAATTACATACTAGCGACTCTCCCCGGCTTCGCACGGAACCTCTGAAATTAGGGACAGACAGACAGCAGGAAGCGACTGGTTTTATACTTTGTAGTGATATATGTAAAAAAAGTGTTTATTTCATAGAAACTTCTAAAAAATACAGAAAAAACTTAAATATTTTTGGAGTTAAGGAGCTTTTCATTGCACTTTTGACTAATTTATTACTATGTTTCAGCATTGAGGGGTAAAACTGTCCTGTTTTTAAATATATATTTCTTAACAATGCACGCACCTTGTTTGGTCACTCGTTTTATTTTCAAAATCAGGTTATTAACCTATAATATATGTTGTTATAGAGCTTAGGTATAGTAAATACGCCTAGAACGGGAGTCTTCACACGAACCGAATTGCGAAGGATAAAGACGCTTTTGGTCGCTATGTCTACTGTTTGTCGCTAATAGTTTTTATGTCACCCTAGGCTTCGTAAGTTGGATTTTCTGCTCGCTACGCGGGGAGAAAATATCACTTCCTTTCCTGCCCAAGGCAGGACGTAAAACTTTAGACAAACCACGGGCGGTAATTCGTAAAGCCCCAGCTCGCATATTTATGACCGTCACCACAAACGCCTGCGATCTGGGACATTCACAAATTCACCACCCTACATGTAATGTATATTTTTTTCTCATTGATCTGAATACAATACCTTTATTTTGTGCCAATACCTCAACCATTTTACTTCCTTAGATTTTACTTCCTCGGTCTCGGATTCGTCATCTCGATCACAAAACAGATAGGTACAGAAATCAATCTACAGACAAGAGCGTTCGAGCAAACGCACACATAGACATTGCTCACGGACACGATATCTCGGACCAGTTCAGACCAGTGCGAGCGCGAGTGCAATCCGCTTGTCCGTGAGCAATGTCTAGGTATGTGTGCGTTTGCTCGAGCGCGCTTGTATGTATTTAGATTGATTTCTACCTATCTGTTTTGTGCCTCGATTAAGTCCCCGTTTTGTTGCAATAATGTGTGAAATCTTGTAAGTTTAAATCAATATATTGGGATCCTTTACAATACAATACAAGTACTCTTTATTGCACGCCTCACAAAACATACAGGAGAAATACAAGGCAAGAAATTACAATTAGAAGTAAACAACAGGCGGACTTTTTGTAACGAAGAACCCTAAAATCACTAATTAGTTAATTACCTAACAGATTACAAAATAAACTTATAATGTTTTCTTTTTCCAGGTAAGCTTGGCACGAGGATGTTTATCGATGAAACCGGTATGTTTACAGCAGGAATTATCCATGTGAATGCAAGGTTTGATTATTTAATCGTATAATAACATATTTTTATTACCTTCGACTTGTTTGCGTGTGCGATACGCATGCAGATATTTCAGGTGTGGTTTGATATTTTACAACCGGAAATATTTACCCAAAAATAATTTGCTGAATTTTTATTCATCTGTACCTAGTCATAATGTTTTTGCATAATTCTTGCAAATATCATGCGATTGATTAGGCTAGGTTAGGTTTGTTTTATTAGAAGCTTTGCAGCACTCCTGCCAACTCAAGTAGTAAATTCATAATTGCATACCTATTTAAATACATTACATCTTCGTACAACACCGCTAGGTGTACAACAGGCTTCGTACAACGTACAAGACGGGGATAAATAATGTTCCACTTTTAAATTTTTGTAAAGATACAGAAAAAGTTCAACTTTTTCCTAGGAATGAGGACGAATTATTCCTACGAATTAAAAGTTATTTGAGAAATTACTTGCCAAAATTTTAATATATTCGTTAATTTCAGTGAAGAAGCATGGAAGCATATGGCAATGCCTCATCGACTTAGGATCTTGGTCTTAAATCTCCTAATAAAAAAGAAAAACGAGACTTAAAGTCAAATACACCTTGTATCTGAAATATTTTTATCCAAAAGTCAGTTTCTGAAATCTGTCTATGCTATTGTTTGGTAAAAATAGCATAACCGAACCACAATTTTTATATTAACCTGGTGGAAGAGACCGGGTATCGAACCCGGTACCTCTGGATTGCCAATCCAGCGCGTTACGCATTTCAATTTTTCTTTGATCTTTGTATCAATGGTTTA
Source organism: Apotomis capreana (assembly GCA_947623375.1). Lineage (NCBI taxonomy): Eukaryota > Metazoa > Arthropoda > Insecta > Lepidoptera > Tortricidae > Apotomis > Apotomis capreana. The sequence continues at coordinate 4,464,460 of OX392505.1, read as the reverse complement.
GCAGAACAGATTTCAAAACTAACTTTGAGTAGATCTGTACTGTCACGTCACTTGCCCTGGAAATGACGAGTCAAGCCTGTCTCACCTATTTATACTCAAAGCATTAAACATTCACTAGTAGCCCACGCTCAGCTACACCGTACCTGCGCTACTTCGTCGCACTAAAGTTCTAATTGTTCAACGCAGCGGCACAGGCAGTTTGCGTCGTCTAACACCAGTTTACTATGAGCCCTGAGCTCCTACCAAGTTGAGTCAATTGTTGTTATCTGAATGGGTCTTGGTGGATGGTGGGCGAGTCAGTTCGAGTTTGTTGCGGTAGGGCGCTCGCGAAGACTTACATAATGAGGGATGAAGGGGGGAGTTAACGAGTTTAGCGAGGACCTTGGCGAGGGCATGTGTACGTCAGTCTTTCAAGATGTCCACTTGAATGAGTAGTTTGCTGCTTCAGGTTTCTGTGTCATTAACTTTTTTGAATGACGGCTACAGATATATTGGACGGCACTTGCAGTTTTTCAAAATGGCGGATATATGGGGTTTGGAAACGTAATAAATGTCAAATTTCGAAAATTTCGAAACAAACTCGTGAACTTTTTTTATAGCTTTTAAAGCCACTAGATTAATCTATACGTAATTTAGCCGATTTCCATTTTTTTTATAGAATACTATTTGAAATTATAAGTACCTAAGACGTGTAATTTCAATATTCATTTGCTTATTTCATCTATGATCTCGTGGCAAAACCCTAACTCAAAATTCAACTCACATAACTGTCCACTGTAAATGTCCACGTTTCTTTATGTTTGCAGATAGATAGAATAAAACTTATTGAACCGGGTCTATCGCGATATTTTGATTTACCTTAATTGACGTAATTTTAAAAGAATTTCATAACAATTTTAAACTAAAAACGATTACATGTGGTATAGATAAAAAAAAAGTTTAGTGATTGGGCCACTACAGGAATTTATAAGAGTAGGAATAAACTTTACGAGCTTTATGGTATGAAAGAATTTAACAAGGATGAAAATTTTACTAATTATGTTAAGAAATACTCACAAATATTTAAACAAGTATGTACAGTAGCGAAATCCATTAATATTAAGGGTCAGCTCACACCGAGACGCGACGCGACGCGACGCTGCGCGCACATTTCAATAGAGTGACTCAAAATTATACTTTATTTACTACATTAAAAGGGACACATTTCATCGTGAGAATTCAAAATACGTTGCGCCACGCAGCGCTGCGCCTCGCGGCGCCGCGCTGCGCCGCGCGGCGTCGCGAGACGCAGCGCTGCATCGCCGGTACGCGCGGCGTGTATGAGCTGCGCTGCGCCTCGCGACGCAGCGCGACGCCGCGAGGCGCAGCCTGAGGCCGCCGTGGTGACTTGTCTCTACTATTTCCGTCCAGTCTTCGTGTAGAATTTATGCAGTTTGGTCGAGTGCTCTGGTGAAAATAAAATGATAGACTGGGATCTGGTTATAATCGGACTTATTGCAGAAGAGGAAGAGGAAGAAGAATACAAAAATAAGATTAAAAGGAAGACATCACACAGGAGTATTTGGGTGCATAACTTATGGAGAAATAGAATAATTCATGGTGAATTTCATACTTTGTGTTATGACCACATTGCCAATTATCCAGATAAATTTTATGATTATTTCAAAATGGACTATCAAAAGTTTCACAACTTATTGAATGTGTTGCGGCCATTCATAGAAAAACAAAAAACGAATTACAGACCCACTATCTCGATCGAAGAACGGTTATCTCTCTGTCTTAGGTAAGTAGGTAATGCTAATGTACAGTCAGCATCCAAAGTAGTCAAATACTTCGTAACACGTCTTTATTGTCATAGGAACGAGGATGTTTAACGAAGTATTTGGCTACGTTGGGTGTTACTAACTATATGATGGTACTCTTTTCTTTGACTTTTTGTCTCTGGTTTTATTGTCTGTTAATCAACTTGCCTAATTTTAGTTGCTATTTAAAGTAATATATAATGCTAAATAGTTCTTAAGTAGCAAGCACAGGCGCTCTAAAATAAAATAAAAAGTGTGCCAGTTAAGTTATAACTATAATGTACTTCAGTTATAAAAAAACAACACTTTAGTAGATAGGCAAGCTCTTTTATTATTACACTTAATCATTTTTAGCTATAGCTAGTAACATAAAATCAGGTATGATAAGAAACTTAAAAAAAATCACATGTTCTGCCGAATTCACACTTCAGCTCTTTTTTTATTACACTTAATAATTTTAAGCAATAGCTAGTAACATAAAATCAGGTATGATAAGAAACTTAAAAAAAAGCACATGTTCTGCCGAATTCACACTTCAGCTCTTTTTTTATTACACTTAATAATTTTAAGCAATAGCTAGTAACATAAAATCAGGTATGATAAGAAACTTAAAAAAAACACATGTTCTGCCGAATTCACACTTCAGCTCTTTTTTTATTACACTTAATCATTTTTAGCTATAGTTCAGTTAAATTAGCTCAGTTTCATTATTATTGACGGATGATGGCGTGTACGTGTATGGTGCTGATCTTGCGGCCTGAAAGTTGCTCATGTTTGATTGCGTGTACGTGTCGCTTTTATCTGTAAAGTTATAGTTTTTGACGGTTTCGTAATTAGGAAGAGGTTCATCGGTTATCTCAGAGTCATTATTATTGACGGATGATGGCGTGTACGTGTATGGTGCTGATCTTGCGGCCTGAAAGTTGCTCATGTTTGATTGCGTGTACGTGTCGCTTTTATCTGTAAAGTTATAGTTTTGACGGTTTCGTAATTAGGAAGAGGTGCATCGGTTATCTCAGTTTCATTATTATTGACGGATGATGGCGTGTACGTGTATGGTGCTGATCTTCTTGCGCCCTGATAGTTGCTCGTCTTTGATGGCGTGTAGGTGTCGTTTTTGTTTGCAGGGTTATTATTTTTGCCTGTTCGGTAATTAGCAAAACGCGCATTGGTTGTCTCAGTGTGATTATTACCAAACGATGATGGCGTGTGTGTTATAGCACTTTCATCATAAGATGAATGTAACAAATTTAATTCTTCTTGTTCTGACAATTTTAATTCTGCGTCATTAACAATCTGGAATATCTTGCGTTCAATTTCTGCCTTTATTTTATTTGGCATTGCTTTTACTTTAGTTGCCATGCTTTAAAAAAAAAAAATCTGTAGAGTCCTCTTCCTTTTTAGCCTCAATGTAACGGGATAATATTTCGGATGCTTTATGCTGTTGTGGAATATTTAGTGTCTGTGATGGAGACCGCGATATTCGCGATACAGATCCCGATCGTGATACTAGCGAATTTGCTTGAGGTGGTGAATCTATAGATTGCGAATCATCATTCATAGAGTATTGAGATGAGTCATCTAGATTGGAGGTCTGAGGGATTTCTTGCACAACATATTTTTTTAGAAATTCTAATTCTTTCTCAAATTTTATGGGCTTAGCCTTTACTCTGGCAGAACCACTTTTACAATCTTTTCTTAAATTTAACGATCTTCTAAAACTATCACGGATTTTCTTCCAGCGTTTTTGACAGTCTTGTACTGAAATAAAAAAATAAAGTTATAGTATATGTTTTCTAATAGTTATAATAGTTATACAGGATATCCCAGAAATCAAAGTCAACCCGGAAACGACTAAGTCGAATTATTATTGTTATGCCGGTAGGTTAGGTCAAAAACTTCGGAGGTCAATTTCAGTGCTTTAGAGGCGTTTTCAGCAGGTTGAAAAGTCATTTCAGACCGTTTCGGGAGTTGTTTTCAGGCGCTTGAAACATGTTTTCAGTCCTTTTCAGGGCACCCTCTATTAGATGACGCCAAAACCTGAAAACCTGTTTTCAGGCGTTTTCAGGACCCCTTATGGCTCTGAAGCACAAATCATTATATTATGGCGAAATTTCCAGTAGGAGTGACAGAGATAGCACAAGTAGAAAGAGATAGCTATGCTCAGAACATTCGAGAAGTGTGTAACAGAGATAGCACTACTAGAGAGAGATAGCTATACTCACAACATTCGAGAAGGGAGTGACAGAGAGTGCACCATTAGAGAGAGACATCTATTGCCTAGAATGTTCTCGGCGCTCATGCTGGACCTTACTGGAATATTCGCGCTTTATTGTGACAACGCATCGAGAAAGCGGTTCCGCGGGATATAAAAGCCGTAGAGCGGCCGGCGGGAGTTAGTTACATTTTAACTGCGATACAGTGCGAGTAAAGGATAACCGGAGAGAAAGACTCTTAAGTGATTAGTGCGCTTTAAGTACAGTTCGTGTGAATAGTGAGTGCGTAATTTTGGTTGTGTTTTCATTTGTGGATTAATTTGTGCTTTTCTATCAAATACGAACCCCACGCTCGTAACATTATTATCTTCTTGGAAAAATATTCCAAAAATCTTTGTCATATACTTTTAAATTATTCTTAGGTACTATTATTTGAAAAGTATATCACCAATATTTTCTGATAACTATCACGACTTAGCCAATGCCCCTTTTTGGGCTTGACGATGATTTCTGGGAGAACCTATATATAGTAATTTGGTTTATTAAATTTTCCGAGTGGTCTATACAGTGTTAAATCTTTTTCAGGTTTTTGACTACAGCAATGAGCTTCAAGTCTATTGCTCAAAGCTATCGAATGGGTTACAGTACTGCTTTAACAATTATTCACGAAACCTGTGCTGCACTTTGGAAAGCATTGCAACCTATGGTCATGCCAAAACCAACTCGAGAGCTATGGGAGTCGATAGAAAAAGATTTCGATAGCATCTGGAACTTTCCTAACTGCATAGGAGCTATTGACGGAAAACACGTCAACATAAGAGCACCTTGGAATAGCGGGAGCCTGTACTTCAATTACAAAAAATACTTCAGCACTGTTTTGTTGGCAATAGTAGACGCTAAGTATAGATTTGTTGTTGTTGACATAGGATCTTATGGGCGCAACAGTGACGGAGGCATTTTATCTAATTCAAAATTGGGAGAGAAGCTACAAAACAATGAATTAGGAATACCTCCCAATAAATGTTTGCCGGGTACAAGATGTACCGCACCCCATGTTTTTGTTGGAGATGAGGCTTTTCCACTGTCTCAAAATATAATGCGACCCTTTCCCGGAGGCCAAGTCTCCCATGATCGAGAGAAAAAAATATACAACTACCGCTTGAGCAGAGCAAGGCGCATTGTAGAAAGTGCCTTTGGAATTATGCAACAAAAATTTGAAATATTCCAAAAAAGAATAAGAATACAGCCGAAGTATTTAAACAACATAATTTTAGCATGTACATGCCTGCATAATTACATGCTAGGCGACATACCCGAAAACATTTCATTGCCAAGAGACAGCATTCTGCAAGATTTATTAGATACCAGTCAAACTGAAGATGAAGAACCTATGACTATTCGAAACTATTTCAAGACCTACTTTAATTCTGCGAATGGTTCGGTGTACTGGCAAAATGATATGATAGAAAGATGTTAAGCATAACAATAATTTCAAAACAGATGATAGTAGGTACTGCAAAAACCACACCATGCGATTTAACAGTTTATATTATTTACATATACTGTGCCTTTATTCCATTTGTTTGACTAATTGTGTACCTACTTGTACAGGTTCACTTGTATACCAGTAAAACAACAATTTAACAGTCGGACAGTCCAGCTCGCTTGACCGCTCTCCAAAGAGTGAGAGAGAGCATCCCCGGCCCTGCCAGCCATAGTGTCCATTTAGTTGGCAATACACTACGTCTACCTTTCACAAAATAATGAAAATTTTAATTTAAATTATATGAATTCAAAACTAAAAACGTTTATATGTAAGTATGCTATCAGGGCACTTTTTCATATCTCAATTTGAATCTACCGGCATTTCACAAGAGGAGACCGCTGTTGAGAAGAAAGCCGAAAGAAACTCAACGGTAAGTCATTTTTTCATAAATCTTACTTATAACTAACCAGTAGGTATACGTAAAGAGAGATTGTACAGATTCTAAACCTCAATGTAGGTAAGTACAGTAGGTTATATAAAATGTAGCATTTATATATGTAGTTTTAAAATTGTATTACAATGACAACAGAAGGCTTGGAATACCTACATGGCCAGTCGAGTTCATTTACATCTACGCACTTACGAGAACAAAAATATCTGAACACGACTTTATGCCCCTCACAATAGGGTCGTGTTCAGATATTTTTATTCTCGTAAGTGTGTAGATGAAAATAAACTCGACTGGCCCATTGATCATATCAAATGTATTTCCATTTTCTATTTTGAATTAATGACAATGCAAATACACAAGCAACTTATAATTTTGCTCAATAATACGAGTAAGGTAAGTATTATATTGATTGGTTTTAATAATTACCTCAGTACCACGTAAAAGTTTACTGGTTTCAGGCATCGATTATTATATTTACCCAAAACGCCTGATGTTTACTTATAATCATAACCCATAATCCTTATTTAGGTACGTAATAAATCATTGTAAAACATCCTGTTTCACAGATTCACACGAATAATTTGCCATTTTACGCCATTGCAATTATATGTTACTAAATTTCGTTGTTTGTGAAAAGTAAATTCGCATACATAATTTTATTCATTATACTCAGCATATATACCAAAGTATAAAATCGTTGTTAATTAAGAACAATATGGGTCATATTTTGTTGTGGCATTCATTTTGAAAATCAAACATTGTGTTGCGCAAAGACTGCGCAGATGTCATATTTCGATACGTGCAGCACGAATTTTAGCCAATCACAGCGCAGTGCGTCACGCGCTGTGATTCTCATTGGCTGTTACGATCTCGTCGACACATTTGATTCGCTTTTAGGTATCATTCCTTCCAACCTTAACTACATATCGTTGATAAGGCTTTTTGGGGGTACTCACGTATTTAACATAATTAATAAAATTAAACTGGTCTCATTCGTTAATTTACCTCTAGTCTTTTCTGTTGTTGTTTTCACTTACTGTACATTTATTTTGTAATCCTGGCAGGATGGCCAACTGTAGGTACAGGCCCAGTGCGCTTGACCGCTCTCCAAAGAGTGAGAGAGAGCCGGGGGGCCCTGACAGCCATAGTATCCATTTATTTGGCAATACACTACACTAGTTATGCATTTTAAATATAATTTATGATATTGACTGGTGTTATTCAAATCGATTAAGTAATATTTACAAAGTCTTTTCTGTTGTTGTTTTCACTTACTGTACATTTATTTTGTAATCCTGGCAGGATGGCCAACTGTAGGTACAGGCCCAGTGCGCTTGACCGCTCTCCAAAGAGTGAGAGAGAGCCGGGGGGCCCTGACAGCCATAGTATCCATTTATTTGGCAATACACTACACTAGTTATGCATTTTAAATATAATTTATGATATTGACTGGTGTTATTCAAATCGATTAAGTAATATTTACAAAGTTACTTACCCGATAAACCCAATTGTTGACTTATTTTATCCCATGCATTATTTTTTGCATTTCTGTCACTATAGCGCTTTGATGATATATCATACAGACATTCGTAGCGCTGCACTAAAAATATTAAACTCTCCTCGATCTCCATAATTGTCGTTCTCAAGACCAGACTAAATAAGAGATAGGTACTACGTATCAGACGCACAACTCTCATACAGCGTTATTAGTCTGTGGAGATTTCCTGGACTCAACTTTGACAGTATTTTTTTTTAATTTTCTCAGATGTTGAGGCAAAGGAGATAACGGCAAACAGCTTTTGAGCTGCTACCGTTGCTTGGTAAAATAATGGGAATTGGGTTTTCAAGCATAACCAGAAATGTATTTATACCCACCCGGCTCTGTAGTCTGTACCTACTAAGCCGAGCGCGGTTTAAATATTTCTGGTTATGCTTTTATGTGTATAAACAATAAACACAACACATTAAAATTATTTCTTTTTATTCCTTAATTATTTTCTATATTTAATTAATAATAATAAAAAGGCGTAGGGATGTGACGACCCCATCGCCCGCTGGTTTTACCAGCGCGGTCAGTCATCGCAAGGCAGCTTATGGCGAGCTGTTGGGGGGTAGCGACCCCACGTACCTGAGTGCTCCTGGGGGTCCTGATGGGGGGTGATGGGTCGGGGCCTCCGCCTCTGTCTTGCCTTAACCGGCCGGCCAGAGTGGAGTCGCGAGAGTTGCGGCTCGGGGGCGGATGTGGAAACGTAAGGGGTTAGTTGGCTTCGGTTTAAAGCCCAGTATTACACCTCTCCGCCCTTTAGCCTTCCGCACTGGTGTTTCCCTTAGGCCACTCTATGTGTCGCTTTTTATGGGGGCCCATCTAGCGGGAGGCGAGTCATCGTCTATACCAGTTTTTTTTGCTATGAGACACTTTTCTTGGTAGACGTCCGGCTGTCTCAAACAATAGCCCAGTAGTTGATCCATCGCATTTCATGTATTAGCCTAGAACCATGTTTAGACTCCATACAACCACAATAGTTCTTACATCTAGCGGGTGCTGTCTCTGTGTGCGTCCCATGACACAGGCAGGGGAAGCATCCGCATGGTGTACCCCTTACATTTCATTAAATTGTCGAATGGGCCTCTGCTCGTTGGCTCCGGCTCCGTCCACGCCTCCCAAAGGTCCGGGACACTATTGTCCCGTGAAAGGGTGCGACATACAATAATAATAAATATTGGACAACCTCACACAAATCGATCTAGTCCCAAATTAAGCTCAAGAAGGCTTGTGTTATGGGTACTAGACGACGATATACGTACTTATATAGATAAATATATACTTAAATACATAGAACAACCATGACCCAAGCACAAATCCATACTCCATACTAATATACTTAATATTATAAATGCGAAAGTGTGTCTGTCTGTCTGTCTGTCTGTTATTACCTCTTCACGCTTAAACCGCTGAACGGACTTAGATGAAATTTGGTATGGAGATAGTCTGAGACCCGGGAAAGGACATAGGATACTTTTCATCCCGAATAAATATAGTGTTCCCGTGGGATGAGCTGGTAACACCGCGGGGTACAGCTAGTATTATATAATAGTAATAATTGTCGTACTGAAGTTATTCTTTATATCTAGAATGTATTACAAGTGTTGTGTAGACAACTGTGCAAGTAAACGACAGGACGTTAAATTGCATCAGTTTCCCGCATCGGAGACAGGACTCAGACTCATCGGAAACAGTGATCGGCTTCGCAGCTTTACTATACAGCAACTTCGAAAAGTGTTTGTATGTCACAAGCACTTTGAGCTTCGATTTGTCACCGAAACATCTCGTATACGGTTTGGCGGATACCCTACTTTGTTCTCTGAAAAAGAGATCAGAAATGGTGTACCAAGTATTCCACACCGAGCTAGTTTAATTGGTAAGTACGAACCATTCACTAATTAATAATTAACACGTAATTACAATAAAACAGTCAGTAGAGAAAAATATACACTAAAAAATACCACGTGTAGTGATCCCATGACCACCCATAGGAGAACCGCACTCATTGGCTTGGTATGGCACCAGCAGGTCAGACGTCCGTCACAGCCGGTGGCTCTCCCGTGACTGTCTTCCCACCCGTACTCTCGAGACAACGTCATAACTACCCACATAATAGGTTTTATACAGATCCACAAACACTACACCACGCTATTTACAGGTTTATATTTTAAGGTTCTGTATTAAACAGTGAAAAAACAAAGTTACGTCTTTTGTTTACATAGTTAGCAAGTTCCATTGACGGTGACTTTAGTTCTATCTCTGTTACCAAATACTTCTACTTACTGATAAGTTAAGCATGCTATTATGAATATTTTGAAATTTGCGAGCATAAGCCATAAACCCTAACTTTAACATTTGTATTAAATGTTTTTTTTTTTGCAAGGCACACAGTGTAAAATATTGTTTTTGACTGCTACACAAGTCTGTGTATGGGGTGGGTATACGGCGCTGATTTATTTGCAAACAACAAGTAGGTAGATGCACGTCTCACTTACATTCACATATTATCCATTACACTGATTATACCCTTGTGAAGAACTGATCTTGGCAGATCATTAATTATATTAAAAAGTTGATATTGTACTAAAAATTATTATCACTACCATGTACAAACAAATCTAATTCGGGTTTTTGGTAACACAACACAGGATGGAGCGGAGCGGGCCATTCAGTATAAAAACCACTTACAGTGCATTAGCATTTAGATATATGGCTTTGGGTTATGATTTGAATTAGCAATAATTTATTTTTATTAAAGCAGTAACGTCTGCTAACGTAAACTAAATGTTTACAATTGAAGCGAAAATTTAAAAATTCAATGATTCGTTGGAAACGCAGGTTCGAATCCTGTCCGAATCATTAAATTTTATAATTTTCGCTTCATTTGTAAACATTTAGCAACAATTTGTTCAATTTTATGCAGTAAATAATATGCAAGATTCAAATCTCCCAAGTGTATAGAGTCCAATTTACTTTTAAGTTTAAAATAATTAGTAAAATTAAAAAAATACATTATACCTATTTAACATTGTTGTTTTACTTTTCAGAGAATGTGGCCTTTGACCATGACTATGACAGACATTGCCGGCAGCATGTAGATCACACATATGCTAAACCCAATTTATTTTTTTATTTTTTTTACGGACTTTTGTTATTGTATTACATATTATTATTATTTATGTTTTACTATGCGTTACAAGAATATGCGTAGACTTCTTATTGAGTTATTTATTGTAGTGGAGACTGTTTTAGTTTATGGTGAGGAGATGCTTATTCATTCGTTTTTTAGTAAGTGGGGGAGAGCGTCATATCTATGAAAGCTTAGCATACACTGTCATCCCTGCCAAAGTCAGATATTGATTTATAGGAACGAAATAAAAACGTGTCAGTTAAAATATAATGGTGTATTAATTAATTACTACCGAATATAACATTTGGTACAATAATTGTATGGTAGAATACCATGAGTCATAAAATCCATAAAGTTGCTGTCTGTTAAATATTTTTGTCATCCAATAAAAAAATTAGGTTTTCAAATGAAATAGGTACAAGGGTTATTATGACAATTTATGACAAAAACAAAGTACATAGAAGCAATCTTAACACTTTGAACACCGAGAACCCGCTCCGTGGGCACTGTCTAGCTGTCCTCGTAGTGAGTTTCCGTTACATACGCATTTTTCCATGTTATCGGCTCCGCGCGTAGGGCTACGAAATCCTCGGTTGCAAATATAGTAGATTGTTTGACAAGGGGCTAAAACAAGCCATTGTGACACTAGGTAATTACGATTTGGACGAGCGAACGAAGTGAGCGAGGCCAAATATATCTGAGTGTCATAATGGCTTGTAGCCCCATGTTAAACACTCTGCTTTTCACTTCGACTGAAAAAATTAAAAAACTTAAAAATTTAAATAATTAATTTTAAGAAAAATTCAGTTATAATTTGAGGATTTTTTTATATTTAATGTTACAGCCTTTCCTGGTAAATTTATGTTGGCATTGGTGTTATTTTTACTGAAGACTCGGGGGTTATTTTTTTTAAGTGGTAGCAGGTTTAGTCGCGGTGTGATCAGAAAAATATAAGACTGGAATAACATTAAATTTATTGTATCATTTTTAATATTCTTACCCAAGATAAAATGTTTAAGATTAAATTTTGATCATAAAACGTGCTCAAATAAAATTTCAGTTAATATTCCAGTACATTGTAAATAAAAAAAAAATGGTTTATTTTTTTAATTGGGTCGATCTGATCAGGTTGCAGGTTGGTTTATTTTATTTGTAAATAGTATGTAGCTGGCCGGTAACAAGATTTTTTTTTCAGTGTCATAGAAATTAGTATGGGATTATATGGTTTCCTTTTAAACCCTAGGGGCTAAATGTACTATTTAAGCCCCGCTTTGCGAACTTAAAACGACGTACTTTTTGAGCAGGAGAAGTGAAAAAAGTATCCTATAACCATCTTTGGATGTCCATCTAGCTACCCCTGTGCCAAAATCCGTTTAAATTTGTCCAACCGTTTCGGTGTGATGCGAGGACAAAGGAAATTATGCCCAACAGATGGCGCCAGACTGGCTAACTAAGAAAGAAGGCGTTCATTTGACGACGCGTTTGGCTCGGTTTGTAGACACCTGCCTACTGAGCCGGCGGTCCCGGGTTCGAATCCCGGCCAGGGCAAATATTTGTGTGATGAACTCGAATATTTGTGCTTGACCCAAGCATGCAAGCGTGGTTGTTCTATGTATATATTTATCTATATAAGTACGTATATCCTCGTCTAGTACCCATAACACAAGCCTTCTTGAGCTTAATTTGGGACTAGATCGATTTGTGTGAGGTGATCCAATATTTATTTATTTATTACTGTTTTAAACGAAGAGGATAAGCGCGGATAGAAATCAACGACACTTCACTCGATCACGTACAAAACAGTAATAGCGTCAAATTCAAATTATCAAATTTAACAATGGCGCCAATGGAAATGACAGATAGGATAGGAGGGGAAAGGTATGAAGTGGGGAGAGTGAGGTTTATGCAGGAGTGCGAACTCAGAATAAGTGTGCACACAAAATTAAATCTTAGTGTAAATACATAATAGTAGATTGTTCAACAAGGGACTAAAACAAGCCATAATGACACGAGATGTTTTAGCCACCCGAGCTAAGCGAGGGTGGCTAATAGTTCGAGTGTCATTATGGTTGTTTAGTCTCGCGTTAAACACTCTACTTTTCACTTTGAATGCGAGGAAAATAAACGAATTTCAATATAAAATTACGATATTTATTACCTATAACAAAGTTTCTTACAATTACGTAGTACAGCCGTTAATCTAACCTCAGAAAAATTTAAAGGGCAATTTGTACAATTCTTTACATTTAAATGTATGGTTTTCCCCTGTAAACTAAGCTGGGTCGGCGTGGTTTGTAATTGAGAAGTATGTTCAGTATTTTCACTCGAAGTCGAAGTAAAGGTTGGAGAGAATGGAGAGTAGGTATAGTAGAGACGTAGACTTTTTCTCAAAAAGGTTGTTTCATTAAGGCTCATTCTCAACCCGCGATGTTGATGGGCGTGGGTCAAATGTTGGTTGTGATTTTTGCTTTGAGGATATTTTAATTCCTTCGATAGATACTGTGTTTATTTTGGATTGACTCCTCTATATAGCCTTCATCTTTATTCTTCTTCATTGGAAGATGATGATTACATATTTTGTCCGTAATTTATAAAGTGACACAGTTAATTGGTCTAATTGGTGATTACAATTCAAGCTTAATACAAGTAATGGACATCTACTCCAAAGAGTATGTAATGATCTACTCATTCCATTCAAAATTCTAATAGAAAAAATAAATGTTCCGTGGTTTTTTCTTTTTTTTGTAGTGACGCTTTAAATGCTTGCATATTTAGCCAACAGATTGAAACTTGAAAACTATTTTATTTAAGACTAATATGGACTTATGGACCATGCATGATAAAATTACATTCGTATTCGTAATAATTAATCGTGTTTCATTAAATAAAATCTTGAATTTTTGAGCGGTTGTAATTTTGAGGTTATTTTCACGCACCAAAAAGTTTGTATACCTATCACTGAAAATGGCTATAAACCTCCATTCACAAACGTCGTGATTGGCTGTTTAGGGGTTTTTCAAAGTAAATTAAAACAATTTTACTTTAGTCCCTAGAGATTAATAAGGAGCTTTAGTCCCGATATGCAGAGACTAAAGTAACATTTTAAGAGCATGAGAAGTGAAAAGTATATTTTACCGGTGAAGGGGTCACGGTCAGACAGAGACAGCTCGCACATAGCTAATGTGTCCCTTTCTAATATAGCCAGTCACAAAAAATAGTAATGATTAGTAGTTTTCAAATAAAATGGCAGTTATTAGTAGTTTACATTTTTCTTTCAATTAACACTATTCACTTCAAATAATTAAATATTTTATTCGCTAAACTTTGTTACGCGTCACGAAAGAAACGAACGGAAAAATTTATGAACGTTATACAATCCGTTAGTATATAAAAAATATTTTTATGTTAGTGCCATGGCAGGATAAAACCTTTAAATTTGAAATCTTATTAATATAATTGAAAACTGTCAGCATTTTTGACAGTGCTTAATGGTGTCTTTTCTAGTTATTTAAAAAATATCATACTTATATTTGCATCATGGTAAGATTGTGCTGATATAAAGGTTGCAAAAGGAAATCTTTTGGTGACCGTAGTATATTTTTTCAGGTAAGATATGGTATCGTATAATATTATGAAAGAATGTCAAACTTTGATAAAGTACTAATAGTGACAATGAATTTAAAAAAAAATACCGGATAATTCTGATGTATGTTTCACTTCGAGAAATACTCGTATTATTCGTACAACCTGAGCAAAAGTTTATTGCAGTAAAGTCGTTTTCAATAACTAATACTATCTAAATGAGTGCCAAGTTTATGCAAAATCCAAATATGTATTTATTTGTAGGAACAAAATAACATTATTAACAGTATTAAACTCTATTGCTGTTATTTAAAAATCTGAGTTCTTAAAGTAGGTTAGATTTGACTTGGCCAGTTTTTATCAGAATTAAAAAATATACATTATGTTGAATAACTTTATAAAGTGACTGATGTATGAACACTGGCCAAGTCAAATCCAATCTACTTTAAGATCTCACATTTTTAAATAACAGCAATTGTTATAGGTATCCAATAAAGCAAAGAAATAGAGTTTAATACTTGTTCATAATGTTATTTTGTTCCTATAAATACATATTTGGATTTTGCATAGAACTTGGCACTCATTTAGATCTCCATTCTTTTTGCGGCGAAGCCCACAGCCAAGTATAATTTTTGCATTGAACTTGGCTCTCCTTTTTTAGGGTTCCGTAGTCAACTAGGAACCCTTATAGTTTAGCCATGTCCGTCTGTCCGTCTGTCCGTCCGTCCGTGCGTCCGCGGCTTAGCTCCGTGACCATTAGTACTAGAAAGCTGAAATTTGGTATGAGTATGTGTATGAATAACGCCGACAAAACGGTGAAATAAAAACTTATTTTTTTTTATTTCGGGTACCTCTCGAACACCTAAAGTAGGGGTGATTTTTTTTTCGTTTCAACACTAGTGTGTAGGGTGTCGTTGAATAGGTCTTTGAAAAATAATAGGGGTCTTCTAACATAATTTTTTGATAAAGTTAGCAGTTTTGTAAATATTCGCACCGAAAATAAAAAAAATAGTGTCCCCCCTCTAACTTTTAAACCACGAGTCAAAAAATTATGGAAAAATTAATGGAAATGAGGCCTTATAAGTACTTTCAATGAAAACTATATTGAATAAAATCGGTCAAGCCGTTTTTGAGTTATTGCAAAATTTCATAATTTTCTTTAAAATGACGTAAGTGCCGCGCGGTATCCTTATACTTCAAACGTTACACATATTAGTTAACTGCCATATTGCATTAAAAGATTCCGCTCAATCTGGCGCGCATAATCGATGACTTCCAGAAGGTAATAAGTAATTAGAGTTACTTTGGCGTTTACGACCTTTTTTATAGAGCTTGAAATCTTTCTCGTACCTAATTTAAGCCCATCTATTGTGAAAGATGGGCAACAAAAAATATCAATGAAAAATTCAAACTGTAGGTTTCAAATATATACCAATAAATCCCAATAGCCCTGTTCTAGGTAGTAACATCAATAATATGTTAAGAAAAATGTTTGATCATAGAGAAAAATGTGTAAATAACAATCTGCATTTTAAAAGGAATAAGGCCTCTTAAGTTTAGTTATTGCGGTTTTTGAGGACGCGATTGTCGCAGTTTGTAGTAGACTAGTAGTTCACCTGCCTACTGAGCCGGCGGTCCTGGGTTCGAATCCCGGCCGGGGCAATTATTTTGTTTCATGAACTCGCATGATGTATGTATTTATATATTATGTATATCGTCATCTTGTACAGTCGCCATCATCATCATCAGTCCCTATCTCGAAAATATATAAAAAAAAATATTGAAAAATTTAAAGTGAAAATTTCACTACTTATAAGGATATTTGGAAATCCATTTTTTTTAATAATACATCTTTATTACTGACATAATGTGTATAAGTTACAAAAAAATCTATTGAGTAGTTTAGATAAAAGAAAATAAAAACCAATTTTCGTTTTTTTTAATTTTCTCAAAAACCTGAAGTATTTCAGGGTCTTTTTTTGTAAAAAAGCATCTAGTTACATCTGGGCTTCTGGGGCCGATGCCCCATAAGTACAAACACGGCTATACCCTTTGTTGCTAGGATTTCTAGCGGCATAGACAATACCATATACTAAGGCTATTATCTTTTCTTCGGAGATTATAGGCCGTGCGGGGTGGTTGGACGCGGCGGGGCGGGTGCACGGCAGGCGGCGAGTAGACACGTTCCACTGCACCGCGCTGCGCCGCGCGGCGCCGCGCGGCGCAGCGCGGCGTCTCGCTGCGCAGCGAGGCGTCGTGCTGCCAACGATTTTACGATGCGCCTCGCTACGCCGCGCGGCGCCGCGCGGCGCAGCGCGAAATCACCGGCCTCTTCCAGTATCGTCGCGTCGCGTCGCGTCGCGTCGCGTCTCGGTGTGAGCTGACCCTAAGGGTCAGCTCACACCGAGACGCGACGCGACGCGACGCTGCGCGCACATTTCAATAGAGTGACTCAAATTTATACTTTATTTACTACATTAAAAGGGACACATTTCATCGTGAGAATTCAAAATACGTTGCGCCACGCGGCTTCGCGAGACGCAGCGCTGCATCGCCGGTGCGCGCGGCATGTGAGAGCGGCGCTGCGCCGCGCGACGCAGCGCGACGCCGCGAGGCGCAGCCTGAGGCCGCCGTTCTCATGCGCTTGCAATAGGTAGACTGCGGGGCGGTTGGACGCGGCACCGCGCGGCGTCTCGCTGCGCAGCGAGGCGTCGTGCTGCCAACGATTTTACGATGCGCCTCGCTACGCCGCGATGCGTCTCGCGGCGCCGCGCGGCGCAGCGCGAAATCACCGGCCTCTTCCAGTATCGTCGCGTCGCGTCGCGTCGCGTCGCGTCTCGGTGTGAGCTGACCCTTAGTCAAAACTTTTAAAATCCAACAATAAAGTTAAAACTACATGGAAAATTATTAACAATGAAACTGGTAAAGCCAAACCTCACAATTTTCAATTTAGCTTAGCGCAGGGTGGAAAAGTTATAACATCAGATATAGAAGTGGCATCAGAATTTGAATTATTTTTCTCAAATATAGCTATTACCACCACCAAAAATCTCAATTCATCTCCAGAACGAGCTGAATCTCTGTTAATGTCTAGCGTACCTAAATGCACAGAAACGTTTGAATTTTGCCCAGTTAATCCTGAAACCATATGTAAGACCTTTAAATCCATAAATAAAAAAAATACAGAGGATTTGTGGGGGACATCAGTTAACGTTATAGATCACATTATTAGTTTAATCGCACCTTATTTAAGTTGTATATTCAACTGTTGCATGATGGAAGGTGTGTTTCCAGATGCAATGAAAGTAAGTAAAGTTGTACCATTATTTAAATCAGTTGAAAAAACGAACATCACAAATTTTCGCCCGATCTCTATTTTACCAGTCCTCAGCAAAGTGTTCGAAAAAATTATGTTAGATCAATTACTTCAGCATTTCAATAGAAATTGCTTGCTTCACTGTCAGCAATTTGGGTTCAGAAAAGGGCGATCGACCACCGATGCCGCTTCGGAACTCATAAAATGTATATTTGAGATATGGGAAAGTTCTTGCGATGCTATAGGCATATTCTGTGATCTTTCGAAAGCGTTCGATTGTGTGGAACACGGGACTTTATTATTGAAATTGAAACATTATGGGATATCTGAAAATGCCTTAAATTTGGTATCATCATATCTAAGCCACAGAATGCAATCTGTAGTCATAAATAGAACACAATCGGATGGAGCAGCTGTGACTCTAGGCGTGCCCCAGGGCTCGATTCTGGGACCCTTCCTTTTTTTAGTTTATATAAACGATTTGCCATATATCGTAGAAAATGATTGCAAGATTGTTCTTTTTGCAGATGACACATCCCTGATCTTTAAAATTAATCGAGCATTAGTGGACTACGATAGCATAAATAATATACTATCGAAAGTCTTAAATTGGTTCACTATTAATAATTTATTACTTAATTCTAAAAAAACTAAATGTATACGGTTCACATTACCTAACGTAAAATTAGATAGTCCTTTTTTGTATTTAAATGGGGAGCTCTTAGAATTGACTGATAAAACTACTTTTTTTCTTTAGGCTTGATTCTAGATAAAAATCTTCAGTGGAGTCCCCACATATCATCATTGGCCAACAAATTGGGTTCAGCTGCTTACGCTGTCAAAAAAATCAGGCAACTGACGGACGTAGAGACAGCGCGTTTAGTCTATTTTAGCCAATTTCACAATGTCATGTCTTATGGAATTTTGCTATGGGGAAAGGCTGCAGACATACATACCATTTTTGTATTACAAAAAAGAGCAATTCGCTTTATTTATAACATGCGATCACGTGACTCGCTAAGAGATCGTTTTAAAGAATTTAATATTTTGACAGTGCCATCTCAATACATATATGAAAACATTATTTACGCGGTTAAAAATATAGATTCATTTAAAAAAATGCTAAGTTCTAGATACAAACACAAAATTGCTATCCCGAAATTTCGTGTGCGGAAAATATATAGGTCATTTATGGGTCAATGTATACTGTTTTACAATAAGTTACCTGCTGAAGCAATGGAACTACCCCTACCTACTTTAAAAAAATATTTGAAATCAGTTTTGCTGAAGAAAGCTTACTATAGTGTCGAGGATTATCTGAACGATAAAAAAGCTTGGCCTGATTTGGACAGTGCTAATGTTATGTGATGGTTTTTTTTTCTTTTTTTTTGTATAATTTTAATATGTCTCAATATTTTAAATATATATTTAATTTGGAACGTACATTTATATTTCTAATAATTTGTTCACTTTTGTTGACATTAACGTTACTTTTTTTTATATACAAGTTTTTATTTTTAACTGTTAACTTAATGTATTTTATAAAGTTCATGGATTTAATTTTTTTTACTTACTTTTAACGATGCGTTTGAGCTGAAATATTTGAATTTGTTTTCATAAATGTAAGTGCTATATTCGATTGTATTATATTGTGTGTAAATTTATTGACGATGCAAAAGTGATTCCCATGAATCCTACTTGAATAAATGATTTTTATCTTATCTTATCTTATCATTGCGTACTGAGTAGGTAGGTACGTCTGAGACCACGGCACGTGAAACCGTGTTGAAACGTTAGGCAATGAAGGTAAATCAAAATATCGCGATAGACCCGGTTCAATAAGTTTTAAGAAAAGATGTGCTTGTGATCCCTAACGGATAATAATAATAATAATAATAATAACGTACCGTTACCGTTTTCGGCAATGTGTACATACTGCGAATATAATTTATTTACTAACTCTGAAAACGAAGACAATTCTGACAGCGGACGTATGTCACTTAAAGGCGAAATAATGAAAATAATATTAAAGGAATAAGTAATGATTACGAGATCAAGGCGCAAAAAAGCGGAACAAACAAACGCACGACCACCACCCCCGCCCGCCTCGTCCAGCTCCTCGCCATCATCGTCTGGCGACGAATTCGCTACTGCTGCGGACACCAGCGAGTCGAGCGACGAGCGCGGGCCGCCGCCCCCGCCGCCACAACCACCAGCACGACGAGGACGGCCACCGCTGCCGGCACGCTTGGGGCCTACGGGGCAACCTGCCCCGACCACGGCTCCCGCTACCGGTGGTATAGTGCGTCGCATGCGATGGACTCGAGTAATGAACGAGAACTGCATGCGCGCCTACTACGGGGCTACAGAGGGAGGAACCAACCTGTCCGCGTACCGGGACAGGATGCTGCCTCTGTTTCAGGCGTTTGATCCGACCATCGCCGTATCTGCGCAACGGCTATCCGATCAAGTGCGTTTCATTCAGCGGCGCAAGCTGCTGAACGACGCGACACTTGATCGACTGCGCCTGGAAGTACTGGCCGCTCGCGCGGCTTCCGTGCCGGCTCGGGATCCGCCTGCTATGTCACCGGTTCCGGCGCCCAACCTGGTGCCGGGGGTGCCGCTGACGGATCCTGAGGCCGATGTGGAAGACTACGCGAGTAGCGTAAGTACCCAGGCCAATGAGCAACTGAGGAGGGCTTTGGAGGAGGCGATTAGGCGCTATCGATCCGCACCTGACTCTAGGCCACGATTACCACGCTTACCGATGCATAAGCGTAACTTAGCGTTAATGGGAGCCCTGGATGCTTTGCTAGAACCGTACCTTCGGGCTAGCAAAGATTTAGCTGATACCCACTCGATCATGTACTGTGGGGCCATCGCGGCGTGCCGCGTTGCTCGTGTCAGATTCCCGGACACTGACCGAGCACCGCGGACCGCCGGGGGTGTTCCTGCCTGGCAAGTACGGATCGAGCGGCGTATCAGCTCGTTTAGGACTCTCATTGCCAAGCTAATCTGTTTTATGGGGGGCAATAACCGCCCCCGTGTGATGCGCTACGTGACACAAGCCTTCGCGGGGACTGGCACCAGGCCCTGCGATTACATGGCATGTGTCACGGAGCGCATCGACTACCTAAAGCAGAAAGTTTATGCATGGGCAAGCCGTATTCGTCGCTACAGAGAGCGTGTGGATCGATTCCAGCAGAATCGTCTTTTCCAAAGTGACCAAAGGAAGGTATACCGAAAGTGGGAGGGAGCCGACCAATGTGTGAGCGACGGGCAACTGCCGGATCCTACTGCCATGATTAATTTCTGGCGTAGTATCTGGTCGGTTCCAGTCGAGCACACCGAGGGCGAATGGATGAATGTTGTCAGACGTGAGTGTGAGCCGATCGAAGCCATGGGGGCTGTGATTATCAGCCCCGATGATGTAAGCTGTGCGACCCGTACGACCCAGAACTGGAAAAGTCCTGGGCCGGACGGGTTGCACAACTTTTGGATCAAGTGGTTTCGATCCTCACACGAACGTCTGGCAACACAATTTCAAGACGCCCTCGAGCTTGGTTCCCTGCCATCTTTCATGACTACTGGTGTTACCTTCCTGCTCCATAAGTCCGGTAGTACCACGGAAGCCAAAAACTATAGACCCATCACGTGCTTGCCCACTTTATACAAGCTCCTTACGTCCATTCTGAGAACTAAAATTAACACGCACATTGTTGCGAACAATGTTTTGGCCTTTTCTCAGAATGGGTGTAGGGTTGGGTCCCGTGGTACTAAGGAGCTCCTCCTCATTGACACGACCATTTGTCAACAAGTCCGGCGGAACAGGGGGTCTCTCTCGACCGCTTGGATTGACTATAAGAAGGCCTATGATTCGGTGCCTCATTCATGGCTGGAGAGGATCTTAGAGCTGTATAAAATTGATACAGCTCTGAGATCCCTCTTAGGCGCGTGCATGAGGCAGTGGACCACAGTCCTTCGTCAACCAGGTGGCGGGGATGGCCCCCCTGGCCCGCAGGACTTGATAAGGATTGAGAGAGGTATTTTCCAGGGTGACAGTTTGAGTCCTCTGTGGTTCTGCCTAGCCCTGAATCCGCTCAGCACTCTGCTGAAGGATTCAGGACTAGGTTGCCGGCTTCGAAGAGGAGGTGAGGTCATTTCTCATCTGCTGTACATGGATGATCTTAAGCTGTATGCACCAAAACGCCAGGATCTGGTGGAACTACTGGAAGTAACTGAAGCCTTCAGTAGCACCATCAAAATGGAGTTTGGTGTAGACAAGTGTGCGGTCATGCATGTACAGCGGGGGAAAGTCGTAAATTCCGCGAACTTACAGCTTTCTGAGACAATGTCCCTCAGGTCTATCTCCGAAGTTGAAACCTACAAGTACCTTGGTATGTCACAGTCATTGGGTATTGCGGACGGAGACATTAGACAGGCGTTGAAGGAGCGTTTCTTTTGTCGTTTGACAAAAGTACTTAACAGTCTTTTGTCCGGTGGCAATAAGGCGCGCGCCTTCAACGCTTGGGTGATGCCTCTGCTCACTTACTCCTTTGGCATACTAAAGTGGACTCAGACTGAGCTGGACGCCCTGGATACGAGGGTCCGTCAGCTACTCACTACACACCGCATGAGGCACCCACGCTCGTCAGTTATGAGACTGTACATCCCGCGTAAGTGTGGAGGCCGTGGCTATTTAAACGCCAAGGACCTCCATAACCGCGAGGTGTGCAGTCTTAGGGAGTATTTCCTAAACAACGAGTGTGGGATTCATCGCGATGTAGTAGCAGTTGACAAAGGCCTCACCTCTCTCTCCTTAGCAAACGAGAACTGGCGCAGACCAAAGGTGCTTAGCACTGATGACCGCAGGGCTGTATGGAAGAGCAAGGAGCTACACGGGCGGTTCTACAAGGCCCTTACGGGGCCCGATGTAGATCTGCTCGCGTCGGTGAACTGGCTGCGCTTCGGGGATCTCTTCGGGGAAACCGAAGGTTTTGTCTGTGCAATTGCGGACGAAGTAATGATGACGAACAATTACCGGAGATATATCCTGAAGGACGGTACGGTCGACATTTGTCGGGCATGCCGCCGTCCCGGCGAGTCACTCAGGCATATAATCTCCGGTTGTTCTCATCTTGCTAACGGCGAGTACTTGCATAGACATAACCAAGTAGCCAGGATCATTCACCAGCAACTTGCTCTTCGATACGGTCTTGTGGGGTCTGAGGTGCCGTACTATAAGTACGCACCGATGCCAGTTCTCGAGAATGGTCGTGCCACGCTCTATTGGGATCGATCTATCATCACGGACAGGACTATTGTAGCCAATAAGCCTGATATCGTGTTGGTAGATCGATCCAAGCGCCAGGCAGTGCTCGTCGACATCACCATCCCACATGACGAGAACCTCGTGAAAGCCGAGAAGGACAAACTCAGCAAGTACCTTGACTTGGCTCACGAGGTGACCGCCATGTGGGATGTTGACTCGACGATCATTGTCCCGATAGTCGTTTCGGCGAACGGTCTTATAGCGAAGAGTCTCGACAAACATCTTAAGAGACTCTCGCTAGATGGCTGGATCAAGGGTCAGATACAGAAGGCGGTACTCCTGGACACGGCGCGCATTGTCAGGAGGTTCCTCTCTCTGCAGCCCTAACCGCCGGTAGCCTGGGCCCTGCCCCGTTGCCGGCGGCACCCTAGGTTAGGTTTTTTTTATAATGTGTTTATATTTGTAATGTATTTTTTATATTTTACTTTTTATATAAATTTATTGTAAAAAATACCTATCCTAAGAAACAAGATTAAATGAGTGAATAATAATAATAATAATAATTTTATTCATAAACAACTTAATTTTAGTAACAAGTTTTTGAACCCTCCTAGTAGGTATGTAGATACCTGTGTCAGGAGGACTCGCTCTTCCTGGGGTGGTAAGTACAGTTGTTTTTTTTTTTTTTTTTTTTTGTATCCAATAGTTGTTATACACATTACAATTTAAGAGGTTTTATCTTATTATTTAGGAACTAAGATTAAAATTATGTGTGAGTTGTGTGTGTGTGTGTGTGCGTGTGATTGTGCGCGCGTGCGCGCGTGCGTGTGTTTGTGTGTGTGTACCTGCGAGTGCGTGAGTGCAGTGTGTAGCAATATTTCCTGTATTTTGTTAATAGTGAACAGTTTAAATTATCTATAAGTACTTCATTAAGCATACAAAAATTACGAACAAAAATTAGGTTGTTAATAAGTAAGAGATCTTCTACTTCATTGTATGTCATTCCTGTCAGCCAGCCTTTTAGAGTCTCTTTACAGTTATGGTAATTTAGTGGATATATGTTAACCTTATTATTTATTAAGTTGTACAAGTGTGATGCTTGTGCTTCAAATTGTCGTGCTGCAAATGCAGACTTACAAGAGGGTATAGGAGCTACAGCACGAGCTCGTCTACGGTTCAGTACAGCATTTTTGTATGGAAGCCCATGATGAAGTCTCAAAACAACGGTGACGACATATAGTTTTCGCATACTAAAGAGTTGACACTCATTATACAGATCAGACGTGGGATATCGATATGGTTTGAAGAACATAGTTTTGAGTAAGCACCTCTGTCCTCTTTCCACTTCCACACGGATGGGATTTCTATTTCCAAATAAAGCCTATTGTTTCCAAAAATAACTCTCTTTGCCCGTTGGCCTTCAATGGATATGGCGATGGTGAAGTATGCTATGTGGGCTCTCAATAATAGATGAGATTCAATTCGTTTCTTTTTTTTTTCAACATATCACTCGCTTTTCTTTGCACAGACAAGCAGCTCACTTTTTTTTTTTTTGTAAGAAATATCACCACTATATTATAACCTTCAAGAAAAGAGCGTATTTTCATTTGATATTGAAAAGCCGGCTATACTTTTTACACGTATTTTATAAAGTTATGCCGAACTGATGATGGAAGTAACAACTCCTTCATGATTAAGAGTTAGGGGGATAATTCTTGGGAAATACAAGTTCTTCTCGATGAAGTGGGTAATTTTTGTGGAAAACTGATTATTTCATTAATGGACAGACATAAAATTTTTATAATAGTGTGGAATTTATGACCGGTTCATACTGACCTTCAATGCACTGTAGTATCATCGGTTGCATGACGCTATTGCAGCTTTGCATGACGATAATGTCAGATAACGCACCCGTAATAGTAAGGCACTAATCGTAAACAAAAACAACCAATTTGATACACGGCAGGCGTTGAGAATCGAAATTAACGCAATAAATCGTCAAATGCGCAATATTGATAATTGGATTTATTTGCTATCGGCTCGGCAATATTGTCCATTCGTTATTTATATCCAAAGAAAATTCATGATCCAGTTTCATTTGTCTGTTTTCTTTAGATTTTCAACACGATTTTTCTATGATAGCACCATCGTATTGGGCTTCTTCCCTGTGGTTTAGTGCCGACCATCTTTCCTATCACCATCAGCCTCTCCAAGTTACAGGAGTCCTAGCGAGCTGTGTGACTAAAGTATCGTAGCTCACGTTGGAGGCACATGGTGGATAGTGTTGGCTGGCTTTCCAGTTTGAGTTAACTTACTAAAGATATGTTAGTGCGTCGTGCGCTACAAGGGATATAGAGCACTTTTTGTCACACTTACTCGAAAAAACCCGCGTTAAAAACGCCGATTGGTGGACAAATGACCTCGTGAGAGTAGCGGAGACTCGATAGAGCGATCTGTTAAGGATCCGCACTTTAGGCGACCTATAGGGGACTCATCCTGGTCGTTGATAGATAGAAAAACGCGCGGAGATAATTCCATTAGCGGGTTATACTCCCACACAAAGTCCGAGTCAAAGTCCTAAAAAGCCGTGATGCAGATCAAGTCATGTCTAAAACAAACGAAGATAGAAAAAACTGAATATTTGCTCTAACGGCGGTCATTGCCCCCGCAAGTTTAGTTCAGCCGCACTTGCAGATTGCGCCAGCGCATGGTCTGCAGCCGGCGGCAGCACTTTCTTCGCCTTGCTTACATTGCAACGGCCTTGGTATTCGATTCGCTGAGTCCTTTCCTTGTCAATAAACGTGATCCAGGTTGTCAATTATTTTATTGTTTAACTAATTTCCATAAGATTATCTATATTGTATGCGTTCACGTCCATTTGTGTTGATTTGTGTAAGATTTGGTTTTTTACATTTAAATATGGAATTAGTTAAAAAATATTAGACTATATTATTATTAATCATAAAGAAAAAGACACTAACAATCAAATTTTTATTTAGAACCGAATTATTTTAAAAGTTTAATGCTTCGGGCGAGATTCGAATTTGCCTCTTACCTATTAGACCACCGAAGCCATGCTCGACCCATTGAATTTTTCTACCAGATGCTTCATTTTTTAAATACCTTAGGGTGGGGTGTCGTATAGTATCGTTTTTATATTCTACGTTCAATATAAATTTGAAATTACTAAAAAAAAACAAAGAATTAGAAAGTAACTATATGAACTATGAAATAAATAGCGGGCTGAGGTGATCGATACAGATGAGCATCAACAAAGAGTTTTGTTTCGAAATAACGTTCTTCACATTCAGAAATAAAACATTCCTGCTGTCTAATAAGCCAGTACCTACATTAAAAGGACTTAAGATGATCTTCACATGAAGCCAACAACAGAGTAAAAAGAAAAGAAAGAATAGAGCCTTCAAGAAATAATTTCTCAGAAATGTCTACATCCCATTAAGATGCAATGTTTTCATGTCGGGTCGATCTAAACGCCGAGTCGATGGCTTCTGTTTATAAACGAACGCGGGGGCGAGATAACACGTTATTTACCGCACTCGGATTAATAATAAAGCTTTGAATGTCAATTTTAAGCTATTTCCATCGACTCACCCTAGACTCAACACGGGCGACGACCAAACTAATATCTATTAATGTCTTAATATTGTGAATGGTCTCACCTGACGAGAACTGAGGATACCTTTTTTTTTAAACATGACTTGAACCGTATAAAGCGGTTTAGCCCTCAATACCAGTGAGTCGGACTTTATGTGGGAGTATAACACGCTTCTCTGGGGGAGGCCTATGTCCAGCAGTGGACGTCTTTTGGCTGATGATGATGATGATGATGATAACACGCTAATGGGATTATCTCCGCGCCACAGGAGTGAGAGGATACCTAAGATAGATAGATAGGTTGGAAGAAGAACGTTCTCTTGGAAAATGTTGTAACGTGCAGGGTTTCGGGGCGGGTATAGGTTCAATAAAATAACGTAAACGTGTTTACTGTGGACCACGACCTGCCCGCTCCGGTTGACCTCTGGCGGCAGCGGTCGCCGTAGCGGGCAGGTAGCGGAGACAGGACACTACAAATGTGAACAGCTATCTTCTGGTAAAACTTTCTTCGTCATTAAAGTCAATGGAAATACAGACGTCGAATTCAAAGATGACAACTCAGAGTATAAAATTAAGGTTCAACCATTCCAGTATTTTATTATACATTTGTTTAAGATTCATTCACTTTCTACATGCCTCTCAATCAATATCCATTCGTACGGTTTACTATATTACCAGAAATAAATCTCTAATATGCTTACATCAAGCTAACTGCATTTAGTACATGCAGTCACGTATTGTGTATTGTAGTAAAGATCATACTATGAGCTCGTCCACAATACACAATACGTGATAATCGCTATTAAATAGAGAACCCTACTTTGGGGTAGTGGTAACCGGAAAGATATCGACGATGGAATGGAAACCCTCGTAGCGGTATCTAGTAGTCCATTTCGTCTGCTATTAGTTTATTTAATCTTTATCGCACAAAAGAAATCTTATCGTACACAAAGCGGACTTAGTGTAAAGTCAACCTTAGAGCGAAACAGAAAATTTGTAGACGGTGCACATACAATAACAACATCCCCAACTGGTACTTCGCTAACATTAACCTCGCTACTCGTCTCAGTCCTTTAATGCTACTTACAGCACAATTCCTTTAATGACGCCTTTTATGAAATGGCTTACTTTGAACCAATTGGTAACATGCGAACGTGCGAGGCGACTTCGGCGTAAATAATTTCAACTCGCTCAAAGAATCAGTTTGGCGATTCAGCGAGGAAATACCGCCAGCATCTTCGGCACTATGCCGCAGGGGCCATTTTTAGATTTAGTTTAATTTTAGTGTGTTCTTGTTAAGTTAAATTTTTAGGTTTAGTTTTATTGTACTTTATTTATTGTATATCAAGTGTATGTTAGTTTTTCTGAAATTATATAAATCACTTGAAACTCTATGACATTCTCGAAACGTTGTAACGTACATTACGTACAGTCCAGTCGGTAGAGCATGAGACTTAATCTCAGGGTCGTGGGTTCGGGCCCCACGTTGGGCGCCACTATAACGTCTGATAGGACTGTAACATTCTTCCAAGAAATTTGCTGCAGAGGAAACTGGTATCGTTAAATAAAACATTTAATCCTCTCAAAGTTATTGGTTATATTTTACCGGCGTAGTCTATTACGAGGTATCGTATTGAATGAACTCTCCTATTAAAGCCGGTGAGAGGTAATTACTATGGCTTTGAGAGCCTCATCCTTTTGAGTTCTTTTACAGTTGCTCTTTTAAATATAAGATATTTTTACCTTAGTAGCCGTGTTTTTATTATTTTACTATCTAATTTTGTGCGTATTAGGGGAATGATTATTATTGATTATAAGTAAGATTTCGAAAATCCTTTTAGTGGATGGTGTTTCAGTTTTTTGGATTGGGCTCATAAAGCCCATTCATTAGATACCCTACATGATAGAAATCAGAACAACAAATATTAAAATCACATACATTATCCCTTCCTGCAGCAACAATCAAGATAGCTCTTAAAATGTTATTAGGGTTCAGAAGGTTCATCCTGCCAAAACATCATAAAATGCTTTATATTTAAGCGATTGCCCGACACGAATTCTTAATTTTCCGTATGATTAAATAAAAAATAAAGGACGATCTTAAACAGATAAACCTAGCCCCAAACTAAGCCATGCTTGTAATAGGCATGTATTTAACGCGGCGACAAATTAATCTGATTTAGGGATTTATAAAAAATTAAAGGGGGTAGCAAAAATAATAAGTTGGCGACTAATTGCGGAGACTAATAAAGTAAAAAGTAGCAGCTAAGTAATCAATTTTCGGCTTTGTTTCAATATAAACTAGCATCGAGTTTTGGCGACTGAATTAACTAATTAAGCGGAAACATGACAGCGGATAAAAAGTTGAAAATGGCCTACTCTAATTGTTCAATGGAGATTGCATATAAAATAAATCAAGGTCATAAAAAAAATAAAAGGAGCGCTTTTTAGGGATATAAAAAAAAAACAACCTAACCTAGTTGCCAAGTCATTATTTATAGTACCTCGCCTATGATTTCAGTAATCTTGTTTATTATTTCTGCTACCATAAAGTAGCTGCCATTATTTGAATTTTAAAATATCCTTAGTTTAAAGCTCATTTAATATAAATGATTGCCAAAATATTTAATCGCTGACAAGTTATTATTTTAGTTGCAAATAGTTTGCTGCTCTTTAATTTTTCTGTCGCCGCGAAAATAATAAGCCCTTGTAATATGCGTACTAGATGACGATATACATAATAGTTAGTATATAAATACATATATAGATAACAACCATGACGTAGGAACGAATATTCGAGTTCATCACACAAATATTTGCCCTTGCCGGGATTCGAACACAAGACCGCCGGCTCAGAAACAGGTGCACGTCAAACTGCGCCAATCATCGTCAATTAAAATAAAGAAATTGACGGAAGTGACGTGTGTAAGCGTAATGGATCCCCTCGCAAACCGGCCGGCGCAAGTAGCGCGCCGCGGCGCCGGCGCAGCCTTTGTGCGTGCTCAGCGTGCGCGGCTAATGTGACTCACCATCAACGGAGACAGGGGACTTAAGGCTCCTTGTTCGTTCAAAAATGCTGTTTGTTTTAGTAATTTTTCTCTATGATCAAACATGTCTTAATATATTCTCAAAGTTACTGCGTAGAACAGGGCTATTGCGATTTATTAGTAGGTATGTATATTCGAAACCTACAGTTTGAATTTTTCATTGATAATTTTTATTTCATAACTACTCGAAATTGTCTGAATTCACGCAGAAAACTGCTTTTTCACTTCTCCTGCTCAAAAAGTACGTCGTTTTAAGTTCGCAAAGCGGGGCTAAAATAGTACATTTAGCCCCTAGGGTTTAAAAGGAAACCATATAATCCCATACAAATTTCTATGACTATGAAAAAAAATCTTGTTACCGGCCAGCTACATACTATTTACAAATAAAATAAATCAACCTGCAACCTGATCAGATCGACCCAATTAAAAAAATAAACTAAAAAGTTTTTATTTACAATGTACTGGAATATTAACTGAAATTTTATTTTAACACGTTTAATAATCAACGAAAATATTTTTTTTCGTTGATTAATAAATACATTTCTTGGCTACGAATATTAAATGATAAAATAAAATAAATTATTTCAGTCGTATTTTTTTCAGTCGAAGTGAAAAGCAGAGTGTTTAACACGGGGCTACAAGCCATTATGACACTCAGATATATTTGGCCTCGCTCACTTCGTTCGCTCGTCCAAATAATTACCTCGTGTCATATAATAGCTTGTTTTAGCCCCTTGTCAAACAATCTACTATTCTTCAACTTATTTTCGACTACGTTACTATCTAGAACTCAGAGAAAAGTATTATTCATTTCAAAAAGTTGGTTGAAATTATGAATATAATTATTATATTTGTCATAATATGAAAAAAAAAAAGGAATAAGGCCTCTTAAGAGGATTTATTTATTTAATCTTTATTGCAAAAAAAGAAAGAACTGTACGAACAAAAGGCGGACTTAACGCCATAGGGCATTCTCTACCATTGGGCTAAAGAAATAAACTGTGGGCGGTGCAACTAACTTAAAATAATTTTCAAAAGATATATATATACTTAGATAAATACATTTCACTGCTCATTTTTCTGTACTATAATTTAACGTTAAGTGTGCGCCTGGTAACTATCGCGTCGGATACAAATGAGGTCCAAACTTAACGTAACCGGGTTATACAAATCGAGGTCTCGTTCTCGACTGTTTCCTCATCCAAACTAAACCAATCGTAACAAAATTTCGGGAACTTAATAGACCCTCTCAATTTCGCAAATCATTATAGAATTTTGCGGCGGCATTTCGGCCAAAAACAGACGCCTAGTCCACAAATTTTATAAAAAAATAAGCTCAAAAATCGAAAGGGTACGATAAAGAACTTTTTTTTCCCATTCAGTTCCTAAAATTTCGTAAAGATTGGTTAGTTTTGGAGGAGGAAACTAGAACGACACTTCGATCTGTATCCCGTTTGTGGAAAAATTAGTAGTAGTATATATTTCCTCTTAAGACTGCGCCGAGCGAAATGTGAAAAATAGGCAGTTGCCGTTAAGTAGACAACGTCAACACTAGTTGTTTAATTCATTTCTAAATTATATATTGAGCACTTCGAAGAATGTGTAAACAACTTCTCCGTGGAAAAATTATAAGATTATTAATATTTTACCCTAGAAAACTAAGTGAAGTTGGACGAAAACTGTAAAATCGTAAGCAGGCGTTTTTATACTTTAACAGTGGAAATCTATTCTGATTTTCAGTTAAAAAAAAAGATGAGTGATTACATTACAATTTGTCCGCATCAAATGCTTTTGATTCTCCATACATTTTTACTATGGCGGCCGCGCGCCGATCTAAATAGTTAGGTACGCATTCCCCGCGCTCTATGGTTCAGTCGCTAACGCTCGGCTCGACTCTTAAACGAAAAAGAGAAGAAATGAAACATAGTAATTAATTTTAAGCGTTTATTTATATAATAAACAATATTAATTAATTATTTTTGTGCCCGCATCGCAGAGCACGTTGGTACAAGCAAGATTTTATATGTACTAAAGTTGCCAGGAGGCAAAAACAGAGTTATACATTATAAAGATTACCATTCATGTTTAATCTTGTATTGAACATAGTTGGGCGGGGCCAAGGTAAGTTATCTAAGGTAAGTACATTTTCACTGGAAGAACAAGTCTTCAAATATTCATTTAACTTTGCTAAAAGTTTATAATACTTTGACTCAACCGTATCAATTTGTTCTGCATCTTCCGGATCTAACAACGATATTTCGACGTTAATGTCCTCGTAATCTTTAAAAGTACTCACGAGTCGGCTCCTCCGCGCCTCCAAAACCGCCGTATCGGCAGGCGATACACTCACCAGATCGTTCACGAAAGTTTCAATGCGCGTGATTGTTCCTTTGAGGTATCCCCGTTTTGTACGTAAACGTAAAAGAGGTAGAGAGCCGTTGTCCGTCATCGTTAATCTCGCAACGCACTTATACACTTATTAACCGCACATCCGCTCTTATAAACTAACACACAGCACGCACTTTGTTTATTTTATTTTTACAACACCGCGAATTCGATACGAACTTCTCTTGACAGCTGTGACTTTGACATCTGGGCGCTCGGTACACAGATAATGCTCGAACCCGCTTCCAAACCGCGTTCAGTTCAGTTTTCGTCGCTCCGCTTGTGCTGCCACTTGCCGTTCAACACTACTATCGAGTTACAACAACGTTAATTCAGTGAATAAAGGATTTTGACCTTACAAACGGTCCGGTAGTTTTGAATTTTTGATATGTTGTCTAGGATGGTTAGTAAGTGCTTAAAATGCAAAATGCACAATTCCACCCCCTTCGCGCCCGCCGCCATATTGAAAAAACCGGCACTCTCTTCATATTTTTGCTCATATCTTTCTTTAGGAGCATTTTAGCTAGAAGAAAGCTTCGACAATATTATAGAGAGTTAAATTTACTACATTTTCCATTTTATATTTTGTTTCTAGGACAGATAGTTACGGAGATATGCACATTTAAAAAAACTTAAGAAATTGCAATTTCCAACTCAAAAACAAACTTCTGGATTATATCTTCGTTTAGGAGCATTTTAGCTAGAACAGTGCTTTGGCAATTTTGTAGAGAATTAAATTTACTATAATTTACAATTCAAATTTTGTTTCTAGGACAGATAATTACGGAGATATGTAAAAAATAAAGTCACGTTTTCCGAAAATGTATGTAAAAATGGACATGAGTTTTATAAGCAATTATATTTCCTACATGTTTTAATTGGTCCCAGACTAGTCCATAACTGAATGACAGCGTTCTAAACCAAGAATTTTGAGAAATTTTCGGAAAATTCGACTTTTCCCGTTTTTTAAATGTGCATATCTCCGTAACTAACCGTCCTTGAAACAAAATTTGAAGTGTAAATTATAGTAAATTTAATTCTCTACAACATTGCCCAAGCTTTGTTGTAGCTAAAATGCTCCTAAACGAAGATATAATCCAGAAGTTTGTTTTTCAGTAGGAAATTGCGATTTTTTACGTTTTTTTAAATGTGGATATCTCCGTAACTATCTGTCCTAGAAAAAAAATGTAAAATGGAGAATATAGTAAATTTAACTCTCTATAACATTGTCGAAGCTTTCTTCTAGCTAAAATGCTCCTAAAGGAAGATATGAGCAAAAATATGAAGAGAGTGCCGGTTTTTTCAAAATGGCGCGGGCGCGGAGGGGGGGGAATTGTGCATTTTGCATTTTAAGCACTGACTAACCATCCTAGACAACATATCAAAAATTCAAAACTACCGGACCGTTTGTAAGGTCACACATAGTACTTTAGTCTCTATTCACCGTATTACGTAGCTTGTCGCCGAATTTTGAATTTGCCGCCTTTGTGTTGCGACTGTATTTATTTCTTCTTCGAATGTTGTTTCTTGATGATCGTGAGACCCTTAGCCTCTCGCAGGCACTTTGTTTTGAGTCAAAAATGCACACCCTGATGCAGATCGGACAAATTTTATTTCCAGTCACGTGGGCACGCCGACTCTCGCGCTGCTTATTTTTGAGAAAGTAGACTTCTCTCCTTCACAGATTGAACTGAATCCACTGCTATGATCGTAATGCACGGCCTTACGATTGAGAAATATTGATTTCTCGTGAATTCGAAGTAATCGCGTAGTTTTTTCGGATCGCGTACGAGAAAAATGTCCGCCGCCGACCACTTTTGCACTCGCGAATATACTTCACTGCGTACTTTACTGTTTTTATTGAAGGACCACTTGCTTGAAAAAGAGAAGTGTATTGAATTGAATCAGTTCCAAATAGTAAAAAACGTCGGGAATTCGTGTTCTATGGACACCAACCACTTGCACTTAAATAAATGATTAGAATAAATGTAATAACGGAGTATAATTAAAATGGCAGGTGCGCGTTCACTTTGTTCCAACGTTTCAACGACCGCTGTTTGGGGAATTTAATCGGCGCCGGCTCAACATTAGCCTTTGGGTGCTTATTTTTCATTATTTTAACAAATGCTAAAATAACATCGGAGATTAACCGGAGCTATTGACTTAGCTTAGATCTATGTTTGGCCTGGTTGGGTTGGGATAAATGTATACTTTTACTTTTTAGATTTATTTTATGTTTAGAAATTAATTTCGGGGAATAATATGTATCGGTATCACTTCTAACTGCAACTTCCTTTTGCACATCGATAAATAATAAACTGAGAAAGAGACAGAACATTAATATGGCAAAGAGTCAGAACATTGATATAGATGGGCGAATATACAAAAGTTGGGTAACTTTTCGGGATATTTTGTTTATGATAGTTTTTTAATCAAAATGCTACAAATTCGGGTATATAAGATAGGTAATGTAATGAATATATTGCTCGAGATTGGGCCAGTCACTTTTTTAAGTGGAACCGGAGAAATTTCGGTTTTTCTGAATTTGACTGCCAGGGGACTGACGAGGCTGACAAAGTACTGACAAAATACACAACTTCATAACATATGCTTGATATTTATTAAAATTTAGAAATAAATCTCTTAGGAATTAATCTATCTATTAGCCACAGACGTCCACTGCTGAACATAGGCCTCCCTCATGACTCGCCACAAAGTGCGATCCCGTGCAGACCGCATCCATTGATTCCCCGCTACCCTCAGGAGGTCATCCGTCCATCTAGTCGGGGGCCTTCCCACGCTGCGTTTTCCTATACGTGGTCGCCACTACGACTTTGCTGCTCCAACTGCCGTTCATTTACCGGGCTACATGGCCTGAGCATTGCCATTTCAACCGTGCAATCCTGTGAGCTGTGTCGGTTACCCTGGTTCTACTGCGGATATCCTCATTTCTGATTAATTCGCGCACAGAAACTTCGAGCATAGCCTTTATTGAAGAACTACAGGCCCATCTCACTGCTGAGCCATGTTTATCAGCTGTTCTCCAGAGTCATTACCAATCGTCTCGCGCACAGACGATTTCCAACCTTCCGAACAATCCGGATTCTGAAAAGCTTTAGCACCATATACCAAATTCATACGCTGCGGCAGGTTGTACAGAAGAGAAAGGAGTATAACCAGCCAACTATGTTTAGCGTTTGTGAACTATGAAAAAGCCTTTGATTCGATCGAGACATGGGCTGTGCTTCAATCTCTCCAGCGGTGCCGTATCGACTATCGATACATCGAAGTGCTGAAGTGTTTGTACAGAAACACCACCATGTCAGTCCGAATCCAAGACCAGAGTCTATCCAACTGCAGCGAGGAGTAAGACAGGGAGACGTAATTTCTCCAAAACTGTTTACTGCTACACTGGAATATGCCTTCAAGCTACTGGATTGGAACGGACTTGGTATCAACATTAACGGCGAGTACCTCACTCACCTTCGATTTGCAGACGATAGAAACTATTTTTAGTCTTATTCTTATGTTTTTAGTCTTATTCTTAGTCTTCATTCACTGAAGTAACAATTGAAAAAACTGTTTAACGTGTAATACTGTGAGAAAGATCTATCTCCACCATTCAAACAGCTTTTTAATTGGCTTTACTACTTTGAGGTAGTTTAACAGTATAAATTTTCTAATTAAGCATCCCTGTTTTTTTATAAGTCACGGCTATTTTTGGTATTCTCTATAATTTGTATTTGTTGTAGCTTGTTCGAACTTTTTGTATCTCTTTATGTAGTTTCTTTTAATTTAATTTAAATAATACTTCTGAAAAGGCCCTTCTTCACTGTTTCCTTCCTTTTTTTTTGTATTATCTTCACTCATTTCTCCAATTCTGGTTTATGGAGTTTCTTCCACAGATTTTACAACTTACTTAGACTGCTTTTTGACTCTCCTATATTTTGGTCGATGATTTTTCAGTCTAGTTCTCAGTTTTGAAACCATTGCTTGGTTCAATATTTTTTAATTGCCTATTTCCGGATTTTTTCTGTCTTTCGCTTCATTTGCTCTTTGGTCGTCGTTTATAATAGGTCATTTGTTCACCATCTATTGATTATGCTTCGTGGTCAGTAGTTCTGGCGAACAAAGATATAAGTAGTATGATTCAGAAGTTGTTTTTTTTTGCGTGTACTCAGATGATTTTTTTCTTTTTTTTTGTGGCTAATCGTTGCTCCCAAGGTGTTATTTCCTTAACAAATGTCTTTACCCCTGTTCCTTCTTTTTTTAAGAGGCGGCACGATGGTTCAAACTGAAATAAGTAAAAACATACAGCTTCAACACGCTACAAATGTCAGTACCCTGGAAACCCGTCAGTCCTTTGGCGCAATATCACACAAAGGACTGACGCCAACGGACTGATGAAAAAGACATGAATTTTGGGTTATCTTTAGAATCAACATTTAATTTGATATTTTCGAACATCAACTAGCTACATTTTAACAAAAGAAAGTTGACTGTGTATAAATTCAAGTGTAACACAGATTTACAAGGAAATAACGATTTACCATAGGACTGACATTTTGACTGGATCGGCACGTGTTCACATGACAACCACAACTCTGGTACTGGCTCAGTAATAGTGGCCGTAAAATGGCTCGACCTGCAGCTAACTTTACTATCAACCTTGCAATTTAACGCGGATTTGAATTTGAGTCGCCGATATTTAGCGCGAAATTCCAATTCGACCAACAGACAGCGGACTGACGAATAAAACTGAACACAAAGTTTCTTATATTTTTTACAACAACAGCGAGAATATTATATTATGAAAGTAGTGATATACATTATTAAATACATCATAGAGTGTATTGAAACAGTAAGTGTTCTTACATTAGAGGTAATATTTAATACACAGCCATTTGATTGCCCACTTTTGAGGTTGTGACATGCCAAAGTACTGACGTTTTAAGGATAAATTGTGGAGTTTCACAAATTTGTATTTAAAATGAATAGCTGAAATTGGGTGACCAAATAAAAGGCTTTTAGTAGTATTCAAATAAAATTAAAAATATAAACAAAATATAACAAAACATTATTTTATTGCCCTATGACATCGAGTTACCCATTTTTTGTAGAATCACCCAGATATACATTAATTCAAACATAATTGCACACCTCAACGGGAACTTTAATGATAATAAATGATTATTATTGATTATTATTGATATTATTTAATTTGCTAATTGTTGTATAATTTAATTCTTTAATTAATTAATTTAATATTATTTAGTTTTTGGCCCCACTGACAAACATTTGCACGCTTGCTTGCAAGTAAAAATACATGGAAACGAAATTGTACCCTAACACCATACTGACTGTATTTTCGCAAATAAATATTTGAATTTGAATTTGAATTTGAATTTGAATTTAATACAAACGCAAATTACACGTAAATTTCAATATTGGTAAACAACAGGCGGTCTTATCACTAAAGAGCGATTTCATCCAGATAACGTAATACGATGAACAATTATAAAAATGAGACTGAATAAATGTACCTACTCGTATATCCTCATTTATTGAGACTCACTTTTATAATTAAACTTATCTGTATTTTAATTCGAAATGCGTGTTTTTTTTATTCACAATGTATACGTAGGTATATAGGTACCTACAGTAGGTATACATTTGCGTACATGTGCATATTTTTGTAAGTATCTAAACCACCTACTATTTAAATGCAGATGAGACAGAATTAACATTTCTGCGAAAACCTTAGACTAGTTTTAGTCTCAAGGCTAGTACTATAAAGTTTTAATGTGTGTAAATTAACATAAATTTAATATTTATCACTGGTATAATACACATAGCGCCTCTTTCTCGATTTTATTGGCACAAAATTATATCAGCGACAAGCAGAAGACTTTTATTGCAATTTATCGATAAAACATGCGAAATGAGGTTGGGCCTAGTAGTCGGGCATACCCGTATGATACTTTTTATAAATATGTATTCGGAGCGCTGCATAATACAACAGTAGCTGGGAGATAGCTACTATTAGATATCTCATACCTTCTTGTAGTTCCTTTTTTATTCTAACACTTTTCCTTATTTATATCTTAAAATACACTTTTAAGGGTCGATTGCAAAAAAATTATACATAGTTAAAAGCTTAGTTAGAAAAAACAACAATCGCTTCCTTTGTGTGACGACAGTTAGTCAAACAAAATGTAGTTATGGGTAACTTTCGTCACACAAGAGTGAAAACAAGATTCGTAATAATTTTATTTTTAAACGTAACCCCTTTGTAAATATTGTCATGTTTATGATTTTGGCTTTATTTAATTTTTTTATTGAATAGTTGTGCAACGGTAGTCAAATTCTCAAAGCTTCTAAAAAAGTATCTAATTGTTTTATATAAATATATATGTCGATATTTACCATACTTATTGAACTTGGCGAGCTCAATAGCACTAGTAACATAATGGGAAAGATTAGAAAAAGGTATAAGAAGTTGTTTAAGAGTTTTTGCGTGATAAGTATCGAGATTTTATTTATTTATTAGGTATGAAACTGTACGCGATGTTATGCAGAGGCAGAAGTATTAAGGGTGGGCGTACCAAACTCCTCGAGCCGGGCTGTATTGGGCTGCACTCTTAAGAAATACGGGCCATCTCATCAGGACAATAAAAGTTTTAGTAAAAATTGATTTCATTGCTAAAACTTTTATTTCTGACTGTATTTTTGTCACGAATGAATGCACTGTAGGTATATCAAATTATGAATTAATTATTATTGAACCAAATGAACAACATTTGTAAATTAGTGTTTGTTGACTTTCTTAGTTTCTTACTTAGTTTGTGCGACAGCTGAAGAAGTTGTAGTAAGATAAGATCCCATCAAAAACATAAATGTAAAATGAGAGCCAAGTTCAATATCGCGTGCACTTCGCCGACAAAAGAATTGAGATCTGCAAGGGTGCCAAGTTCTTTGCTCTAAAATTTTTAGATACAAGGACATGCGACATACTCAATGCATTTATTTTACTTGGGGTGTAATTCAATATCAAGATTTGACTTGGCTAGTTTTCATAAACTAACTAAATTTTATAAAAGTAACATATTCATAGTCATAGTTCATTATCAAGCTAACAGTATAAGTAACAAGACGTACACTAACTTGCGTACTTACCTTTACGAAAATAGGTTAATGATTTGATTGATTTTGATTTATAATATAAATTTATATTTTAAAACTAGCCAAGTCACGTCTTGATATTGAATTACACCCCAAGTAAAATAAATGCATTGAGTATGTCGCATGTCCTTGTATCTAAAAATTTTAGAGCAAAGAACTTGGCACCCTTGCAGATCTCAATTCTTTTGTCGGCGAAGTGCACGCGATATTGAACTTGGCTCTCATTTTACATTTATGTTTTTGATGGGATATCATTACTTTTTGTACAGAATTTATTATGATGTGTAAATTACTTAATTATTATTTGTTAATTAGTTCTGTGTGCTATTCTAGTACATCTTTTGAAAGTTTTGAACAAACAAAGAATTTTCCAAAACGGTTAGTACGTATTGGATTTTTATGTGCATGTATGTGTAAGTGTGTGCGTGTGAGTGTAAGTATATGCTATTCTAGTATATCTTTCAAACAAAAAAAGAATTTTCGAAATCGGTTTATAAATGACAGAGTTCTGAGGCAACAACCATCAATAATAATAATAATAATAAAAAACATAAAAAAATCACTGTTTTAGATTTTTATATGTATACACACACAATTACTAAGCTGGATGCCAAATTTCACCTTTCTAGGTCACCTGGAAGTGGGTTAGGTTTTTGATTACTAGTCAGTCAGTCAGTCAGTCAGTCAGTCAGTCAGTCAGTGATAAAAATACCGTTTTTTGGACTTTAATATCTCAATAACTATTTAACCTATATTAATGAAATTTGGGGTTCTACTTGTTCTAAAGGATCTTAATACATAAGCCAAATTTCATTTTTTTATGTTAAATAGATTTGGAGTTATTGGGGGGTCAAAAGTGGCTCCAAACGGTTCGTGTAATATAACACACGGCTGCTGCTCGCCAGTTCCTGCGGTGAACTTGGCTGGACACGCTGCCGCGTGTCTAGATAACCGAAGCTACGACATCGCGTAGCGCTCTACGGTGTAGCACTTCCCCGTTCAGCCGAGCTTTCGTAGCACAGCTGTACGAAATGCCCGTAGCACTTGTTGAAGAAAAAATACTATTCTGTCCTTTTCAAGGTTGGATTTGCATACAAAAGTTAAGCGATTAATATTACATTGCCGCCCGTGGTTTGTATAACGTTTTACGTCTTGCTAGCTAGGAAGTGACATTTTCTCCCCGGGTAGCGGGCAGAAAATTCCACTTACGGCATAGTGTGACGTAAAATATAATTCATAGATATTAGGAGTTTGAAGGGAAAACTGTGTTTCAGCGCTTTGTTTAGGCATGTTCGAAAAAAGACATTTGATACATTTAAAATATGTTATTTTTTTTATAGCCACTAGCTTCCACCCCAAGCTTCTTTAGTATATAATAAAAATATTATTTGAACTAAAGTACCACATATTATTTAAGGGTTTAAGGTACCAGATTCTCTGGTTAATCTTTAACCACTGAAATTAAATGCCGCTTTCATATAGTTCTGCTCATATTTATGAATTAAGTATTAATGTATAATTCTCAGTTTTATCTACTCGTAACTCGTAAGCCTGTTCTACGAAGAGCCAAGCTTTTAAATTGCGACAAGCTTCTCCGGTAGCCACGCCCACTCCCATTAGGAGTCTACCCGCGACTTGAAAAGCTTGGCACATAATAAACTTTTACAAA
Source organism: Apotomis capreana (assembly GCA_947623375.1). Taxonomy (NCBI): domain Eukaryota; kingdom Metazoa; phylum Arthropoda; class Insecta; order Lepidoptera; family Tortricidae; genus Apotomis; species Apotomis capreana. The sequence continues at coordinate 4,423,764 of OX392505.1, read as the reverse complement.
GCAAACTTAATCAAAGGCGCGATTGACTTTCAAATCCCCTAAGCCGGGAAAACATCGTGTTTTTGTCCGAAGTGCCATTTGAGGTTATTTTCACCGAAAATATACCGTAATTTGTTAGCTTCTTAAGACGGGTTTACACTTTGCGACATTGACGCATGCCACAAATGAGACGCAACCCTGAAACTGTGACAAATTAAACTTAGAGCTCACTCTCGGTAATACGAGGGTATGTGGCATAAACTTACGTAAGTACACAAAGTTGTATTGAAATAACGACACTTGAAATATTTTGATTACGATTAATAGGGATCCTATGGCTAATGCGCATGAGCATTTTAATCACATATGACGCAGAGGGCGCTCCAGTAGCGTAGAATTATGGGATCAAAGATTTGGTGTGATTGACGTAACGCTATGATAGCTCAGTTGGGACCTGGGAACGCTAGGAGAGCATTACGCCGAAAACGTAGGGTCGCTGGTTCTACTCCTGCTTAAATTGCAGTGGATCACATTCTATTTTTATTTCATAATTTACCTTTGTGTCAATATTTATAATAGGGATCTGTTTGGATCAGTTCACCTTTGTACATGTTTTATCAGTCATGAATATATTCATACTCTGTTGTTGTGTACAAAACGTGTTCACATACATTCATAGGTACATAAATTCAAATGAAAATGCTATAAACAAGTTTTATTGCTCTTCGTTCTTACGTTGCTGGAAATATACTGTGTGAAAAATCATTAATTATTAATGCCGCACGTAGCAGCGTGTGCGCCTTCTTTTACGTATTAGCGAAGAAGCCTCTCGCGGGACTTTTGATTAGTAAATTATTTTCACTCCAAGCCATTCTCTATAATATACTAGAGTGGCCCTGTGAGGTATCTATAAGCTTCGCGAATTCGATCATAAGGGTTAACCCTTAAATTGGCAATGTACACCAGGATGTACAAACTCTTTGACCATCTTTTTCTATTTTTTTTCAAACGTGAATTGATTGCTCTAAGATGCAACCTTAACGAGACTTGAACAATCGACCTTCGTTTTTTTGTCAATTTAAGGGTTCAGTTACGTCTGCTATCGCTGCGTCTATTAGCAGATCGTATCAGAAATACCATCTTGCGCTCCAAAACTCAAATAGCCGACATAGCCCTGACAGCCGCTAAGCTTAAGTGTGCCTGGGCTAGACACGTTTGTCGCATGTCGAACGAACTGTGGGCTAAGAATACCACTGAATGGATCCCACCTAATAGAGTACGCCGTCGCGGCAGACCACGACGGAGATGGCGGGATGACCTAGACACATTCCGAAAAGATTGATCTGTTGCTGCCTTGATCAGAGACGACTGGAAGAAACATGAGGCCTTTGCCCAGCAGTGGGACAGCACAGGCTAAAAATAAATAATAAATAACGTCTGCTAACGATACCTTAGGATGGCGCTACGATGCCACCCTAAGGCATGCATAAGCAACTGGTTGGGTTCCGGGGTACCGGGTACCGATGGGTACCGGGTTCGATTCCCGTTCTCTTTGAGCTATCTTTGTATCAATGTTTTGATATAAAAATTGTGTTGTGTACTCACATTTAAAAAATGAAACATAACATGTTTCATAAATTTATAATATCCGTCATATACATTATGTACATGTTGCTCGACCTTTTTATACTAAAGGCACAAATTCAAAGAAAACATTAACACGCTCCCACGCTTTCAAGATTAAATAGACGTTTAATAACTTATAAAACGCCCCAAAAGCGAAACAACGTAAGCGACGTTACCATCCGACTTAGTTACTACCTTTTCTTGTGGTTCAGCAAAGCTCTTGAAAACGAAAACTGTCCATCCATCACCGCCTACGTCGGCAGTCTCTTTTCAGCAGTAGAGGGCTGAAAGGGACAGAACGGGCATTAATTACACCGATTTATGCCCGTCACGTGTTGACAAATGATCGCGGGCGAACAGTGATTTGACAACAACATAAGATGGCGATATGATTCTGAAATGGTTTTCTTTTTATCTTAACCAACCTCCCACCCCCGTGAATGGGTTCCCTTTATCTTGCACTAGCGCCGCGGGGTGTTACCCGCTCATCCCACGGGAACACACTAGGCAAAACGTGCCTGTTTAGGTAAATGCAGATAAAACGTACAAAATTATTGTATAAACACGTTCACAAATCGCGCTGTAAGCACGGACAAGTAAATAAAACGATTAATCCGAATCGACGACGCTTACTCCAGTCAACGGAGCAGGGCATTTTCAGAAAAGTTCTGCCGCCACGAACTTAACACCATTAAAAAAAAAACAAATAAAAAAAACCGGCCAAGTGCGAGTCGGACTCGCGCACCGAGGGTTCCGTACAAACACTTTCCATCCCTAAGTGGTTAAGTTAAGTTTGCACCTGGTATGTATAGCGCCCCATATAAATTAGGTGCAAAGTTAGGTATTAAAAAAAAAAATTATGGTTTTCGTAATTATTCCTTTATCTATGCTATAAGACGTTGCTTCGTACCAAATTTCAAGATTCTGAGTTCACGGGAAGCACCCTGTAGGTTTTGATTCCCTTGCAAGTGTCGAAAATTTGCAAATTAGGTGCAAAGTTAGGTATTAAAAAAAAAATTTATGGTTTTCGTAATTATTCCTTTATCTATGCTATAAGACGTTGCTTCGTACCAAATTTCAAGATTCTAAGTTCACGGGAAGCACCCTGTAGGTTTTGATTCCCTTGCAAGTGTCGAAAATTTGCGGCATAAACGGCTGTATCTTTTGATTGCGTTGGCTTAGAAGTTTGATTTTTTCACAGCTTCAAGGGACAGTAGACCTGAGTAATTGATATAAATTTCAGCTTCATACGTCCACGCGTTCCTGAGAAAAAGGGTCTTGACAGACGGACAGACGGACAACAAAGTGATCCTATAAGGGTTCCGTTTTTTCCTTTTGAGGTACGGAACCCTAAAAATCAGGGCAAGTCAGGGTTAGATGTCGCTTACTTTTGCATTATGGAAAATAGTGCTCTGAAAATTATGACAAATGTCAATTATGAATAAGAATTTTATGTGAGCCAATTTGGACCCGTCTGTATAACCCAATTCCCACCAGTTTTCCAATTGCCAGGACTATTGAGCAGCATTTTCTATTGGGTCCATATTGGCTCAATAAAATTCTTTTTATAATTTTCGGAGTCATAATTTCGACTTTTCTCTAGAACAAACAACTTTTCAGGATTGTTATAATACAAACCAACCCTAACCTAATCAAAGCTAATAGGTTTTACACTCTAAACTATTATAAAGTACTAAGTAGTTTCAGAGTTATGGCTATCGATTTTATGACAAACAATTCGTTATGACAATCAATCGTTATGTGAAAAAATGCGCACCCTATATAGACGCCATGCCACCGAAACGAAGTTTTACCAAGACGGTTTTCTTACGCAATTTTATAATAAGTAGTTTAGATGTGTGTACTGTATCCCACCGTACCGAAAAACGCAGCATTAGTAGGTAAGCCTTTTATAAATTATGTCACTATTTTCCATTTGCCAGCGCTGAATGGATTTGTATAAAGCTCCTCGTTGATCGGGGTAGCCGGCAGTTTGTTGAAAAGCCGGTGTTTTCCCGTGGGCGTCCGGAGCGCTGTTGCTGGAATTAATCACGCGGACTTATTTATTCATTACCCGATTTTTTCGGGGACTTAACCGGAATATGCCGATGGGATTTGAAATTGGAATGTTATTTATGTGTATTAGTAGAGTTGCTAAGCCGCGAAATTGTGCGCATCGGGTTACAAGCATGAAATTTCTACCACACATAGAACGTTCCACGGTGATTATTTTCAGATGTGGAGGGAAGTCAGATTCGTCCCCTGTGTGGTGGGAGAGCGGGGTGAAGAGGAGCTTTTTCTTTTTTTTATTACTGATCAGTTAAGGCTATTAGGGCTTGTGCGACATCGTTTTCGTGTAAAATAGATATCAGCTATTAATTTTTCATGTTATTTTAGAATAGTTTCATATAAAAATTTGGGTTTATTGCCGAAAAGGTAAAAATCACAACAAGTTTTTTTTATTCAGAACGATAAATTAGTTATCTATTCTGAATATTTACAATTTAAAAAAATATAACTAAACAGCAAATTTAATGTTGTTTTTAAAAATGTATACATATTGGGCACATCTGATACAAAAAGTACCTTGAAAAAAATGTTGATGTTAAGCCTAGCCTGCGTGTTCTAGTATATTTTGCTAACTCGCGAAATTGTGTACATCGGGATACAACCACCAAATTTCTACCACAGATAGAGTATTCTGCGGTGATTATTTTCAGATGTAGAAGAAAGTCAGATTCGTCCCCTGTGCGGCGGGAAAGCGGGGTGAATAGGACAAAGGAGTCCTCTTTTTCTTTTTATATTACTGATCAGGTAACGCTAGTAGGACTTGTGTCGTATCGTTTTCGTGTAAAACAGATATCAGCAATTCATTTTTCATGTTATTTATTCATAGTACCATATAAAAATATGGTTGTATTTCCGAAATTGTAAAAATCACAACAAGTTTTTTTTATTCAGGGAGATAAATTAGTTATATTTCCTGACATTTACAACTAAAAAAAATATAGCAAAATAGCAAATTTAATCTTGTTTCTAAAAATATATAAATATTGGGCACTCTTCATACAAATAGTAAATTAAATAAATTGTTGATGTTGAGATTAGCCCGCGTGCTCGTGATACATTATCAAAAAAAAATTGTTTTAATTACATTAATTTGTTTTTCTAGGACGTATATAGTAAATATTATATGTAAAATCATGTTAATAATAATAATTTAATGTATTTAATGAAGCGAAATAGGATGCGTTCGGAGATTTACGTTGGTTACGCCGACGTAAAGATATATTTTAAGCTACTGTTTGTATGAGAAGTGCCCAACGTGCATATATTTTTAGAAACAAGATTAAATGAGCTTTTTAAAATCATAATAATAATTTGAAAATGTTCACGAGATTGAACTAATTTACCTCACTGAATAAAAAAACTTGTTGTGTTTTTTACCTTTTCGGCCATAAACCCATATTTTTATATAGAACTATACTAAAATAACATAAAAAATGAATTTCTGATATTTGTTTTACACGGAAACGATACCAAACACGTCCTGGTAGACTTAACTGACCAGCAATAAAGAAAGAAGAGAGGGATACTTGGCCGTATTCACTCCGCTCTCCCGCCTCACAGGGGACGAATCTGACTTCCCTCCACATCTGAAAATAATTACCGTGAAACACTCTATCTGTGGTAGAAATTTCATGCTTGTAACCCGATGCGCACAATTATGTTAGAAAACAGCGGACTAACAACTCTACTATATGAGTTAAATCTTTATTTGATAAATGATAACAGTGACAAAGTATGTTTTTTCGTAGTAGATTAGACGTCATACGACCTAACTGAGCTGACGACTTGATGAAGATCATAGGAGATCAGGGGGTATGGCCCACCCACTGCCACCTAACTTTAGTGTTTCATCGCTCCGCTGTCCGTCTGTCTGTCTGTCTGTCCGTCTGTCACCAGGCTATATCTCATTAACCGTGATAGCTAGACTGTTGACATTTTCACAGATGATGTGTTTCTGTGGCCGCTATAATAACAAATACTAAAAACAGAACAAAATAAATAAAATCCCATCCCATACAACAAACGTGATGGGTTGTGTTAACTTTGCACCTCATTTGTATACGGCGCCATACATACCAGGTGCAAACTTAACCTGACACGACCAGTTGAGATGGGGAGTGTTTGTACGGAACCGTCGGTGCGAGTCCGACTCGCAATAGGCTGGTTTTTTAATTTAGAATTTTTGATTTTATAAATAATTCAGCTGTTTAGTCTGTTCATTAACATAGACGCCATGTTAAAAAAAAAAACTTATCAAAAGATACACGTGCCTGCCTTGCAGTGCAGTACTTAAATATCTTCTATCGCTTCACGACATTTGTAAATAATTCGAATAGTGGAACGAATGGTCTCAACAACGTCCGAATGTAACAAGAAACAATATCACAAGAGACAACTTGTTGATTAGGCTACATCAACGCTACACCCTGGCCTTGTCTGTGGATGCTGTCATCCCGTCGTATCTGCCAGACATACATACACATACCGATAGGCCGTCTGGTTGCTAGGCGCCGACAAAGTGCCGTCGCGACGCCGTGCACCAAAATCCAAAACGACATAAGAACATTCGTTGCTCTTACATACTTGAATCATTCTGGTTACAGACTCAAACCTTCGAATTTTGCGTTGCGACGCCGACCTACTAAATTCCGAAACGACGTAAGAACAGTCGCCATTTAAATACACTTAGATCCTTTTAGATAAAGGTGTAAGCTTTCTAATTCCAAAACGACTTAAGGATACTCCTAACGCAAACACACTTGGATCCTTCTTAAGCTCAATGTATACCTAGACAGCCTACTTTGTACGAATATGCATTTAGGGCGAAAATTGGATGAGGGCTTTTGTGTGTGGCATACCAATTTCGGGAATTGCGGCCTTTAAAAATACATTTGTGCGTTACTTGAAGCACCTTGGTTGATAGGTTGGAACGAATTCAATCTGCATTTTTACCAGAATACGACAAAGTCATGAGGACATATTTTAGCAGTCTGTATATGAATATTGTTGTAATCACATATATTCACGTATGTGCACCGTATATACTTAATGCTCTGGAGAGGAACCTTTCTGCCACCATGAGTATACAGTGACCATACACGCTAGCGAATGTTTAAACGATTTATATGGACAATTGTACTTCAATAAAGTAACCGCAAGGGGTGTTTTTTTTGGGGCAAACGAGCAAACGAATCGGCTGATGGAAAGTGATAACTGCAACACCAGAGGAGTCACAAGTTCCTTAAACGATTTGTATGGAGAATTGTAGTAATACAAAGTAACCGCTAGGTTTTTTTTTTTTTTTTTTTATGTCATAGGGGGCAAACGAGCAAACGTATCGCCTGATGGAAAGCGATTACCGTCGCCCAGAAACACCTGCAACACCAGAGAAGTCACAAGTGCTTGCCTACCCGGAGGACGAAGATAGAATGCCTCTATGCTAGTAATTTCACCGGCTATCTTACCCCCACACCGGAACACAACAATGCGAACATTGCTGTTTGGCGGCGGGTTAGCAGGCAAGACGGTAGTAACAATCCGGACGGACCCTGCACGAGGCCCTACTACTCCAAAGGTTCATTGCGCTGTACTATTCTCCAGGCAAATCGTTTACGCTGTCGCTAACGAGTACGGTCACGTTAACTCATGGTACGGGTACAGTTCCCTTCCAGTTACATTTCCATTCCGCTGTTCATTGCTAGTTAAAATACTTCTATTTCGATTTTGCAGGTTAATTCCATAGTATCTTAGCATAAAGGGTAAGACCACAACACTACTTATAGTTATAACCTAAATGTATAACATTTATAAATGCTCGCAGTATCGTTCTCACACAAAGACACTTAAGAGGCCTTATTCCTTTTAAAACGCCGATTGTTTAGACAGTTTTCTGTATGATCAAACATGTTTCTTAACATATTATTGATGTTACTACCTAGAACAGGGCTATTGGGATTTATTGGTATATATTTGAAACCTACAGTTTGAATTTTTCATTGATAATTTTTGTTCGAAAAACTACCTACTCCAAATTGACAAAATTCACCTGGAAAATTCGTTTTATCAACTTATTTTCGACTGTACGCAATGAAAGCATGAAATAGCTACGTTACTACCTAGAACTCGGGAAAAAGTATTATTCACTTAAAAAAGTTGGTTGAAATTATCAATATATTCGTCATAATATGAAAAAAAATTTTTTTTTTAAAGGAATAAGGCCTCGTATCTGACTATTTTATACAGGGTGATCCATCCAAATGGGTCAGTGGGGAGAAGACGAAAACCATGAGACATAGGAAAATCTGTTCTTAGGAACCATGGCGTCGATTTTAGATTTAATGGAAAGTACATTTTTTTTAATCTCATACATAACCGGGAATTGAACTTGGTTAAAATTCATGTCTTATATTTTTTTATAAATCTCATAAGAATAAAATGTAACACACATTCTTTATAGTGATTTTGACCAGGTTATGCCTTGATGTATGAGATTTATAAAAAAATATACAGTTTTAATTAAATCTTAAATCGATGCCATGGTTCCTAAGAAGAGATCTCCCTATCTCCTCTAGTTTGTGACTTCTCCCTACTGACCAATTTGATTGATCAGCCGGTTTGCACCAAGCTTTGTGGAGTAAAAATATAGTTTCAGGTTTGTACAATTGATTGATATTATTATAGACAACGCTAGTGCGGAAATATCGCGTTCCAGTAGAAATTTTCAAAATGTTCTGCAGCTGAAGTTCACAAAACCTTTGCTTTTCTATTACAAGAACCCTAGACAAGAATCCTTAGAGCTAGTTCCTACAGACACCGAGGGGACATCAAACACTCTAGTCTTCCGCGGAGTTCGCTCCGACGGATTAAATATTTGCTATGGGATTCAGTTACAAAGAGAACGAAAATTCTATTGTGGCTTTGATATTCGATAGAGTTCGGTTTTGAAATGATCGTTGAATTTGTGGAAAACTTAGGAGAAACTCAACTGTACAATACATACATGCGGAAAACAATGGTTCGTTTACGATGATTTTTAGGGTTTCATACCCAAACACGGGACCCTATTACTAAGACTCCACTATCCGTCTGTCCGTCTGTGTGTCTGTCTGCCTGCCTGTCATCAGGCTGTATCTTATTAACCTTGATAGTAGCAATTTTCACAGATAATGTATTTTTGTTGCCGCCTAAAATAAATATTTAAGTGGGGTGTCCATACAAAAAACAGTGGCGTTCACTTTGCACCTCATTTGTATCCGGCGCGATACACAACCAGCCGGTTTTTAATTGGTGATAAGGTAGGCACTAATTCTAATTCAGTATTTGTGATCACAATTTACATTGAAGTAGCTTTTAAAGGAAACATAGGGGGGGATACTTTATTTAAAGATAACAAAAAAGGAATAATAACGGCCAAGTGCGAGTGGGACTCGCGCACGAAGGGTTCCGTACCATTTTTGTAAGTCATTATCTGTAAGTTGGTTGTATTGGAGCCCCCCTTAAATATTTATTTTATTTTATTTTTAGTATTTGTTGTTATAGCAGCAATAGAAATACATCATCTGTGAAAATTTCAACTGTCTAGCTATCACCGTTCTTCAGTTACAGCCTGGTGACAGACAGACGGACGGACAGCGAAGTCTCTGTAATAGGGTCCCATTTTTACCCTTTGGGTACGGAACCCTAAAAACAAAGTGACAGTAGGTAAATAAAAAACTTAAACACTACTAACTACTATGTACAAAAAAGCTAAAATTATAATAAACTAAAACATATTCCAAAAATTGGTCCTCTTTGGTATGGTACCGAAAATGCTGGCAGCATTTCCTCGCTGAACAGCTATGCTGATACGCTGTGCGAGAAAACTGCCAGCTCTTCGGTCGCCAGTGGTCTCTTTAAGGGAACGAAACATTCACGTCACGCGCCTGAGTAGTCATAGTAGCATAACGTACAACGACTTCGGTTGTCAAGTGACATAGCGACATTCGTCTTTATCGTAAAGTATCGAAAGGAAAGAGACATGATATTGTCGCGTGGCAAAACATCACGTGCCATAGTAGTGCTACAGGTGCACTAAGGGCAGACGAGTCTCACATATGTTGTCGAACTTCAGTGCTCTGTTTATAGCCTAAGCCTAACAAGTGTCTGTCCTGCCCGGGGACAGTGGCGCTACAAACAGATTTCATATGGCAATAATGTGCATACGTCATATATTTGCATTATTAAACGCCAGTAGCGATTTGTCAAGGATTTGTTATCAACCAAATTCAAAACATTGTTTGCCGGAATACTGCTCAATCCTGAGTATTTCTTGAGCATCACACGTGCGTTTCCGATCCTTAAAGTACCCACACTCTCCTCTTGAAGTACCCCGTATTGTAGCCCACCGAAAAAACCTGGAAACATATAACATTGTTCGCATTATCGCACATAATGGTAGCAGGCGCGTCAAGTAATGCTAAGTGCATTAATGTCAGCAAGTAATGCCAAATACTCAAGTCTGTCCGTTTGCTCAGGTGTGCAAATATTGGAGCGAATGTGCGCATTTCGGTAATCCAAGGTGATGCACGATGCTCGCATTCATCTAGTCTTGTTTTAATTAGAACGTCCTTTTTCCTGTTTTTATGTTGTTCATTTAAACTAGGCGTTTTTCGTTGTGGAAATTTTTGGGGGTTTTATTTACTTTATTATGTTTCTTCTTGGTGCACATAGTGTCACTTTAAAACTTATTTTAACTGACGTCACTAAATCGATAATTTTAGCCACATGTATGCTTTATCACTTGAAAAGTTGTAGGGGATCATTGTTATTTTTTCTCTCCAACTAACGAAGGGCACCCATAGTGCAAGATATATATAAAATTCCCGGCCGCGGCAAATATTTGTGTGATGAACTCGAATATTTGTTGCTGGGTCATGGATGTTATCTATATATGTATTTATATATTATGTATATCGTCGTCTAGTACCCATAGTACAAGATTTGCTTAGTTAGGGACTAGGTCGATTTGTGTATGATTGTCCCTTAATATTTATTATTTATTTATTAAAATTATATATGAACCCATCTATTTTTAAAATTGATGTACAGTAAAGGAAACAAACGTGTCCCTTTATAATCCTTATTGTCATAGTGACAGAAGCGAAAAAGGTACTTGTTTCCAAAGGTATATTTATGTACCTGTTCCTTAACCACGATATTAATTGAACATGTTTGTCCTGTCTATAGATACAACGGACCTTGCTCAACCGGCGAACTATTAAATTTGTAATCCCCCAGCGACTGAATGGGGCTAGTTAGGACTTTCCTTTTTATAAAGGCCTTTGTGAATAACTCTGCTTTTTCCACTTGCGCTGGTTATATTCGTTTCTTTGTTAAAACTTAACAGCTCAGTGATAGCTCGAGGAATTCCCAAATGGGTTTTATTAGCGTTCTTAACAGTTTATTTATAAATAAAGAAAAAAGAAAAAAAAACAAAAGAAAGTAGTACTTAGTATTAATAGTTTTATAGTATTAAATTTAGGTTTATTTAGTTTTAGCAGGTTTTTATTCAAATAAATATCTTAAACCTAAACCTTTATCAAAATAGAAGCCACCTACTATCGGCCATGTGTTCAATCAATCGTGCATCGAAAACCACGGGATATGGATGTCTCATTATTCTTAATGTGGATACACCACCTGTTTTTTATCGAACCATTGTTACAAAGATCACACAAAGAAAATTTGAATGCGTAACCTGTCGGAAGAGACCGGGCATCGAACCCGGTTCCACTGGATAACGTCCAACGTGTTAACTTCTCTATCACTCCAAAATAGAAGTATTTACGTCGTAAATTTATTTGATACTTGTTTCAAAACAGTGGGAATAGTTATGAAGGCAGTAGCACCAAATCGTGAGGAAAGACGTCTAAAAGCATTGACGATATCAAAATGAAGATAGACGTCCATAATTCAATAAGGATGTTTAATATGAAGATTTTAAAACTGCCTTTCTATAATCTTGAAAATTCCAAATGAAGTTCTTTTGATATTGAAATACACACGAATCGGTACGAGCTACAATCGAAACGTTTTCGATTGGCCCGACCGAGGATGAATTGCGTACCGATTCAAAACATGTCGAGCGATATTCGACTTCTATGACGTGAGTAAAACCGTCTCGTATGCATTTTAATATGTGTGAGTCTCACGAGAGTTTTCTATGGGTCTCCCTCGCGATCCCTAACATCGTTTGTCCTAAAATCACTTGCCCGAACTGTTTTGTCCTAATGGGCACTAGCCCTAACGATCAATTGCCATAACAATCATTTTCCATAACGTAATGGTTGTCCTAAAACTCATTTGTCTGAAACGGGTCTCCTTCGCAATCCATAATATCGTATGTCCTAAAGTCAAATGCCATACCACATTTACTATAAACACTTTTGACATATCAATAATTTGTCATAATGATTATTTGCCATAATCATCTTACATCCTAATGATCATAAACCATAATATTACATTACCTAATGCTCTAAGTACCTAATATGTTTTGTACTAATCTATTAACACATAAAACTTACGAGTCATAATATACAAAACCATAAATCACATGTCCTAAAGTCAAATGCCATGATGATTACTTGCCATAATGATCATAAGCTATAATAACATTACCTAATATCCTACTTTAAGGCAGGTCAGACTTGGGTTAGGTTAGGTACGACGACGAGCGAAGCGAGGAGGAGTGTTAGGTTGAACTATGACCCTAACGAGCGAGCGAAGCGAGCGAGCCGCGCAGGTCCGACTTGGCTTACGATTCCTTACATTACCTATTTCACCTTACGGCAGGTCCGACTTGGACAAATATCGAATTGGCTAAGCCCCGAAAACTGTAGGTTGGGTTATTGGCTGAGCCCCGAAAACTGTAGGTTAGGTTAGGTTTGTATTGTGACCACGTATAGCGGAGCGAGCGAAGCGAGCGGAGCGTCAGACTTGCTGAACCCCGAAAACTATTAGGTTAGGTTATTGGCTGAACCCCGAAAACTGTAGGTTAGGTTAGGTTTGTATTGTGACCACGTATAGCGGAGCGAGCGAAGCGAGCGGAGCGTCAGACTTGCTGAACCCCGAAAACTATAGGTTAGGTTATTAGCTGAACCCCGAAAACTGTAGGTTAGGTTAGGTTTGTATTGTGACCACGTATAGCGGAGCGTCAGACTTGCTGAACCCCGAAAACTATATGTTAGGTTATAAAAACCGGAAAAATGAAAAATCGACATACTTATATTCGGAGATTTAAAACATTCGGAATTATGATGAATGACACGTGATAATAATTAGGATAAGTAACTATTAAGACATATGATGATTATGGCAACTAGTATTAGGATATGTAACTGATAGGACACTTGATCATTAGTACTTAAGATAATAGTGCAAATAATCATTAGGATATTCAATATTAGGATGATCAATATTATGGCATTTACATTAGGATAAACGTTATTATGGCAAAAGATCATTATGACCACAGTTATTATGGAATTTACAAATAGGACAAAGGAAATTATGGATTCCAATATAGACCCGTCTGAAACATCATATTCCTAACTATCAATATCCCTAATATACCTTTAGCCATATTCCTCGCAATCCCTAAAAGCAATTTTCGTTTTTTAAAGTCCCCGCCCCTTTTGCAACCACCGAACTGCTGCCAGTAAAGTAGTTGGAGGTTAGGTTAGAACTGCACAACAGTACTCAAGCCGAACGATTAAAACCTAAATTAGGACAAATGATCATTATGACAAATGACATTAGGATAAACTATCTATATGGCAAGTGACATTAGGAAAAAAGATATTAGGGAAACCAAAATTAGGGCATATGAGTGTTAGGACAAGGATCATTATGACATAAAACGTTAGGGAATGCGAAAATAGGTTAAAAAACGTTAGCGATTCAGATATAGATCCATATCACCTCTAGTGGAATAAAAATTCTTGTCATAAATTTGATTGTCATAACTCATTTCGCATAATGGCTTTCCTCATACATGTTATTTGTCATAAATTATTATTTGCATAATATTTTATATGTCATAATTGTTGTTTGGCAGGCTTTTCATAAGCATAATTTAATATGGCACAAAATTTCAAGTAATATTATTGAATGTCATAATAATTGATAGTACGAAGAAGAGCAACGCATAAATTATGGTTTTCATAATTAATGGCAATAGAAATGATATAGTCTAAGTGATATCACATGTACCAATCATAATACTTTATAACATTTGAAATAATGATACAAAAGTTACATGAGCACAAAAACAAAATGGGGGGACGGGGGGGCGAAGCCCCCCACAAGGGGGGCTCGGGGGGCAAAGCCCCCCGCATTAAGAGATCCTTCTCCACACTGACCTCTTTGTTGTAGGTTAGGTTAGGTTAGAATTGTGAACCTACAAATACGAACATCGGCCAAAAAAATAGGTTAGGTTAGGCTTGAAAGAACTGCGACCCCCTCAGAAATGAACTGCTGCCAGAAAACCAGGCTGATGTTGAAATAAAAAATTAGGAGCTTGATATTTATGTTCTTCAGCAGTATTATGCGCCAATGCACGATATGCATAAGAACATTATGACGATTAATGATTATGATTCATGTTGATATGCTCCAAAATTATATGACATTCCTTACTTATGCGTAAAAACATTATGGTCATAAAATTTATGCGGATCAATTAATGACTATACACCTTATGCTAGTCCTTGCGCATAAGGTGTATAGTCATTAATTGATTATGACAAAAGTTGTTATGCGCACCGACATTATGGCTTTAAAATGTATGCAACCCAATATGGAACCTCATAATATCAACAGTGAATTAACTTCTAAATTAACGCAAAACATTTGTATATTCGTATTGTATAAGCCGTGCATGTAAGTCTGATTAATCACGATAACCAGTTATTGGAAAAAGCTAGACTTTCACGTAACACGGTCAGGCGTGCTATCAGGTGACTTATCACTTATCGCGGTGCTATCGCTGTCGGTGGGCGAAGTGATATGGATATCACTAATATTACCTACATTTAGAGCGAAGGCTGTACCTAAATTGTGTTGGATTTGTTTTTGTTTTACACATTTATTTACAGCTCAATTGCCATATTATACAATTATTCATTTAGCGATATATCTTTTTTAACCGACTTCAAAAAAGGAGAAGGTTTTTAATTCGACTGTATGTTTTCAAAATATGTTTTCAATGGCTGGTAGTCATCATCTCATTGTGCTGAGCTGATGATGGAAGGAACAACTTCTTAAAGGGGATAATTCTTGGGAAAAACAATTTCTTCTCATTGCATGATGTCGGTAACTTTTTGTCAAAAAGTGATAACTATTTGACGGATCGGTACGATAACTATCCCGACTGAATTTTAGAAATGATAGTTACGTTAAATAAATGACTTTTAAACGTTTATTCTCTTAAAACCTGACTAGCTAAAACTATAGGACATTAGGATTAAGTCGATTTGAGCGAACGCTCCGCATGTGGAGTGAGCTCTGCCGAGGTTTTCCCCGGGGGCTACAGTATGCGGCTCTTCAAGAGAGGAGTAAATAGGTCTTAAAGGGTCGGCAACGCGCGTGTGATGTTCCTGGCGAAGCGGTGGTAACTGCTAAAATCAGGTGGGCCGCATGCTTGTTTGCCACCGTCGTAGTATAAAAAAAAAAACTAATAATGGGCTACAAAAAGGCTCAAAGTTTGTTGCCGGGTATACCAACTTTATTTTCTTATTTAGCTTATATTATTGGTACTGTCACCGCATAGTTTGGGACATGTACGAGTATATGTCTCTTATTTTCGTTATTTCTACGTTGTATGTTCTGTAAAAGCTGTAGGGAAGTACGAGATGGGCCCGTGTTCGTGCGGATGGGCATGACCACTTTTCTATTACGAGAACCCCTAGGGACTCTAAGGGAATTATTTGGGATATCATCTAAGCAGGCTTGGGTATCCACTATGCGCAATATTTTTTTCATACTGTATGATAATACCCATATTGTGTTTATAATACGGATCTTAAGACGTGACTTGGGATCCCCTTTTTGTTTACATCAGGCGAAGTGGAGCCACTATGTTGTGCCGTTATAAAAAAAAAATGTGCTACGGGCTGCACAAATGCTCATAAATGGGCCATGCACTTCTGTTGCTCATTGTTCATAGGTAACTACTTTCAAGACAAAACCAGCAAGTGATCACGATCCCCAGTAATCAGAAAACGATTGAAGAGAGAGACATAACTACTAACTATAACTTTGTAATAAGTATATTTGAATTTTTGCTCCTGGGTCATGGACATTATCTATATATGTATTTATATTTAATGTACCTACATCGTCGCCCCGACAATACACGCATTGCTTAGTTTGGGATGAAGATTTGTGTAAGATTGTCCCTTAATCATCATCATCATTGACCTTTTACATCTATAACGGATGAGTTAAGCAGCGTCTAATAGACTGCGGCATTTACGAACATGGCTGGATAGCCCAATTCGAGAGCGACAGCCACGGCCGCATAATTGACAAATAAATCTTGCACTTATCGATATCCCTTTATTTATTTACTTTAACGATAATATCCTACTGCCGAGCTTTCAAGGAACATGAGTTTCTACGGAAAGCGTTCAATCTACACACGTGTTCCTAAAAAAAATTAGTCAATATTCATAAAAATAATTCTATAAATAATTCCTTCCTGGAAGTGACGAGGTGTACCTACTGCGTACTTTATAAAGCGTGATGTTTTTGCTAACAGTAATTTGAATATTCGTCAGTCGACCGTCAGTTGAATTGTATTTCAGGGTGTTAGGCCCGTCCTATTTTCATAATCGAGTTATCTCCGTGCCTCCAGATCTGCCAGATTCTAGGTCGTGCCGTTATTTACCTACTTCATATAATTACGGATATTTACTTGGGTTTCCGCGACGATCATTCTCTTAATAAAGAACACAAAAGCTGGAATTATTTTACAACTACACATTTATTCCTGCGCATATCTAATATAATTAGACCCATGGCGTGATAGTAAATCTTTTAGATCACAGGTCAAAATTTATTGGTACATTAAAAAACCCCTCCGTAATTCCTGCAATGAATGCATATTTCGATGTTAATGACTTTAAGAACTATCTCTACTTTCCGTGCCTATAGTTTGGCAAAAATCGTATTTAAAAGAAATATATTCACAAAAGTGACTCTATATCAATTCCTGACAGCATTTCACAAGTAGAATACATTTTCCGAATTTCGTGTAATTCCTAGGCTATCAGGCTATTGGACTATTGGACTAAGGTTAAAAATAGACCTGAAAATATAAACCTAATAAGATTGAACCTTATAAAATATATGGAGGAACAGGATGCTATACAACAAAAACAGATGTTTTATCACAAAAATCTAGAACGTAGGCTTTCGTGGCATTTAGATAAAAACATCGTCAGATCAGTGGGCGGTAAAGTGAAATTGATTCGTTTTATCGGTGTGACGTCAGTCCACTTGATTGTGACGTCACATCCAATTCTATGTCACCCACAATGGGTGTTCAATTAGATTGTAGATTATTCTCGTTTAGTATTGTCTAATGCCTACGACAATACTAAACTAGAAAAATCTGTCAAGGTACCTGTATGTGTTGCGTGCGGTATGTATATTGAACCTAGTAAGATATGATTAACCGAGTGATAGATGCGTTTTTCGTTTAAGTTCCGTTTCCGTTTCAGTTTGGTCCGAAATTATTTTGTATTTCCAGCGACAGTCTCTTAAGTCGTTTGTCGAGACTCTTTGCTATAAGACCATTCGCCGAAACGACTATCGAGACAATGATCCACATCAACATTATGGCGGTCACCTCGTGGGCTAAGTCAAGGTACTTACTGAGTTTGCCCTTCTCGGCCTTCACGAGGTTCTTTTTATGCGGGATGGTGATGTCGACGAGCACTGCCTGGCGCTTGGATCGATCTACCAACACGATATCAGGCTTATTGGCTACAATAGTCCTGTCCGTGATTATAGATCGATCCAAATTTTATTATTATTGTTAATTATTATAGTACCGCTTGAAAGAGTCTCGATCAACATCTTGAGACTCGCTAGATTATGGGTCAGATACAGAAGGTAATTCTGTACACGACGTAAGACACTATATAACCCCTCTACCGGCGGTTCCCAATCCCAGCATAAGCATATTATTTAAGAGCTCACAGGCTGTAGTTTCATAGAGAATTTCTCCGATCTCGGGTACTATAAACTGTGTATGAACTTCGATTACGGGCACTTCACCGGCCCTAAGTATAGGATGCGTCAATAGGCTTAATTTTCAGTAGCTCCGCCGCCTACAAATTGCGGGCGACGCGGCGGCGCCGGCGCCCACCCGTCCCTACTGACATGCTTCTATTTTCGTTTATTGACGGTGAATTTTACATTTTTGTGATGCCTCATTACGCCTCTCTCATACGATTGATTTCCCGGTTGCGTCCACAGATGCTTCATAGTTTGGGGTCTGCTTTTCGGCTGTTCTCCACGAAGGAAGTTGAAGGGGATCACCTCTAGTGGAATAAAAAATCTTGTCATAAATTTGATTGTCATAACTCATTTCGCATAATGGCTTTCCTCATACATGTTATTTGTCATAAATTTTTATTTGCATAACTTTTATATGTCATAATTGTTGTTTGGCAGGCTTTTCATAAGCCTAATTTAGTATGGCACAAAATTTCAAGTAATATTATTGAATGTCATAATAAATGATAGTACGAAGAAGAGAAACGGATAAATTATGGTTTTCATAATTAATGACAATAGAAATTATATAGTATAAGTTATATCACATGTACCAATCATAATACTTTATAACATTTGAAATAATGATACAAAAGTTACATGAGCATAAAAATAAAAAGGGGGGACGGGGGGGCGAAGCCCCCCACAAGGGGGGCTCGGGGGGCAAAGCCCCCCGCATTAAAAATCCTTCTCCACACTGACCTCTTTGTTGTAGGTTAGGTTAGGTTAGAATTGTGAACCTACAAATACGAACATCGGCTAGAAAAGTAGGTTAGGTTAGGTTTGAAAGAACTGCGACCCCCTTAGAAATGAACTGCTGCCAGAAAACCAGGCTGATGTTGAAATAAAAAATTAGGAGCTTGATATTTATGTTCTTCAGTATTATGCGCCAATGCACGATATGCATAAGAACATTATGACGATTAATGATTATGATTCAGGTTGATATGCTCCAAAATTATATGACATTCCTTACTTATGCGTAAAAACATTACGGTCATAAAATTTATGCGGATCAATTAATGACTATACACTTACTTTAGGACTATTATGACAAAAGTGGTTATGCGCACCGACATTATGGCTTTAAAATTTATGCAACCCAATATGGAACCAAGTTGAAGTGGTAACAGTGGCGTGGCATCCTTAGAACGCGATTCCTACTGGCTGGCTCATTGTTTTTGCATAAAAGTAACCTAACTAGGTCTTTCTTGCCCAGAGATGTTGTTTCCCGCCACGCCGCTTAAGGGTAATGAGGCATAGAGTAGTAGACGAAGGAAAAATGATGACTAAGAGCGTAAGACTCTCAAATGGAGAACATAAAATGCAATACGCATTAGACGCATCACCATCAGCCTTATTAAAAACATACTAAGATCTCATCAGGTTTGTACCATTTATTGAGGAATTTTCCATACAGAAACAATGTTATAGTTAATATGTCCAGGTTGAAAAAAAAAACAACAGACGTGAGCAAATCCGTTCTTCTTATTAGATAGCATAGCACATACACACTCAGCGTTACCTGTCTTTCTCGCACTGTACTAATTGCAAACGAAAACATAATATTTCGTCGATAAATTCGCGTGCTACAGTTGTGTATTTCTAATGGCTCGATCACTTGACACTCTTGAAAGCCACGTCCATAAAAAATGTTTAGAATTCAGTATAGGTAGGTCAGCCTATGTGGAAACGTAGTATCATTGTTAATAATCCCGCGCCGCCGCGGCGCCGGCCCGCCCTGTAGGCTGATAATTGAGATGACACATTCTGTTTAGCTCTATTGACATTTCATTACCCTCAAGTCAAGATTTTTAGGGTAGTGAATGGAAATTATGTCGTGAATTTTCTCGTTCAAAATCGAGTTGAACGGCGTGCTGCAGGTCAGGGACATGTCTGATACATATATTTATACTGGGTATTATACAATTCTACAATTTTATTGTAAATCTGTTTTTTTAAATGACGGATCATTATTCTGTAAAAATGTTAACAGGGTGATGCTTGATTTGTATCGGCGGAAGCTCTACATCGCCATTCGTTGATAAAAAATGTTTTGTCCGCACATCTAAAAAGGGCTGGAAGGATTTTAATAAATTTTTGAACTGGGATAGCTGAAGCCAAAGATGCTAATAAAATACTTATTTTGTTGGGACTACGGCGAAGAAAAACGTTTTACTCAAAGTTGCGGGCACCTTCCTATAGTCTTTTAATGCTTATACATCGACGTCCATCGAATTAGGTCCCAGTATTGGAAGTTTAAAAAAAAACGTTATCAAAATAGTGTAATAACTTCCCTGTTACGTTCTCAATATTAAAATAAATCCTATCTGGCAATTAAGGCTAGTCTGTGAAATCATTCAACAGATAAAAATATACCAATTTTCTTTCCCTCAAGGCACTGACAAGCTCGACATTATTGTTTATTCGCGCATTCAATGCCGTCGAACATATTCAAGGATATTACATTTAAAATGACGTCTAAGATTCTTAAAATAAGTCCGTCCTTGCGGCATCTTGTCATTTTTGGCTCAAACCGACCAGAAATTATTATGGAGATGTATGCGTTTACTTTACCTTTGTGAAACGAGAAAGACATTTTTATGGCGACTATAATATATAAAGACATTCTTCATAATACATACGAGTACCTACCTATTTCATCTAATTCATCTATACTATTATACAATTTCCAACTTAAGTGGCAGTGGGCGGGACACATTGCTCGTAGAACCGATGGGCAGAAAGGCGCAGCGTGGGAAGGCCCCAACAAGGTGGACCGACGACCTGCTTAGGCTCGCGGGCAGAAATTGGATGAGGTCGGCGCAAGACCGATCGTTGCGGAGAACTTTGCGGGTGGCATATGTCCAGCAGTGGACGTCTATCGGCTGATATGATAATGATTATACTTCTTCTTGAAGCTTTTTTTATATGGCGCTAGTGTGTTTTACCATTATTCAAGTGTCCGTTCTGTTTATGGATAACAAAAGTGACGTTGGAGTGCCGGACGGAAAAGTTGTAAGCTTTCAAGCAAAACCCCCGCCCTCGCGCCGCCGGTGCGTCTTGGTATTAGGTAGGTATTAGGGCGGAGCGTCGATCAAAAATTCAGTGACAAAGTTACCGCGCGGCTGTACGGGTAGCAGACCCTGATGAAGAGCTCTATACGAGTTTCGAAACATGTCGGGCCGCTTAATTCAATAATTATTATCAGTGTTTTACTCGTAGAATCATTATTCCACACTAGAACGGTTTATAATAACATTCGCCGTTTCGGTCTAACGTGAGTTATGATTTCGTTTAAATAATATGAAGTTACATTATTTGCATATTATGAAATAGGAAATTGTCGCTGGCCCGAGCTGAAATGTTGGTGGCAGTTTAGTTGCTGTATTCGGGAAATGAGCTGCAATTGCATCACGTTTTCTCATATACTTGTTTGTGAGTATGTAATGCCCAACACAATAGTAGCCCAACTCAATTATTATCATTATTATGAATATTAAAGACCCTGGCAATTTGGAGAGACTGATGGGAAGGATGGACGTCACCAGACCACGGGTTAGAAGCCCAATACGATGGTGTGATCAGATATCCAACCAACTGGATTCGACGTTAAGCAGCGCGCTCCAAAGCAACCGCCAAGGAGATATTAATCGGTGGAGTCACGATCCTCAGTAGTGACACCGATTTAGAAGAAGAGTAGGTATGTAACGCAGTCTTCCAAGCGTTGTATTGTATACTCTTTATTGTTCATAAACACAATATAACAAAGATATAAAATTGATGTTTGCAAAGGCGACTTATTCTCGTAAGGGATATTTTCCAGTTTAAGCAAATGAAAGAGAATATGAACATCAAAGGAGATGCTCAAACAAATTTATATGCCCAGAGACACTATAGATTAAAGAAAAAACATGTAGAATATAATAGATCATAATAGTATATTACATATCTAGAGCGGTGAATTGTCTGTGGCGCAGGTACTTGTGCCCGAACCGAAGGCGAGGGCCATAAACATGCGATCTGGGGTTTTACGAATTACCGCCAGAGTTTTACGTCTTGCCTTGGCCAGGAAGAAAGATATTTCTCCCCGTGTAGCGGGCAGAAAATGACACTTCACGCCCACTCACTTCCGGCCTAGGTGACATAAATAAACATAAAATTACCAATAGTCGTGGTCGGTCTTTAACGTCTCATCTTATAGGCATTTTTTTCTTAATCTTACAACATTTATGCCCTATTTTTTGTCCAGAACAAAGTAAATAACACGATTTTTATTTAATAGTACTTGTACAAAAACTGATCATAGCAACTTTCGAGTGCTAGTTATAGTTATATAATATTCAACTTAAAAAGGCATTAGGTAGTTCTCTTTCCGTTACTGAGCCCTTAAGCCTTTTCATTAAGACCCCCGAGTTTTGCAAACCCACGCCGCCTCAGTCAATCGCTCGTAAAACCCCGCATTAATAACTCCATTACGAGAAATGTCGTCTTAATAAACATTAAGGCTTTTACGTTCCAATACTACTTTCGTCAGAAAAGAACGGGTCTTAATAAGTATAGCGCGGAAGTTAAGACCTTTTGTAGGAATGGAATAACAACGATGGAAACGTAATTGTACCTCTTATTTTCATTTGACAGGAGTGAGTGAGACAATTCTATTATATCATGCCGCTAACAATACTCCACTTAGTCCAGGGCCGGTATTCTACTCTGCACTTAGGGTAGTACCAAATGATATATCACCAGAAAAGGAAATGAGAAATTTGGGCACCTCATTAGTATTATACTAATGAGGTGCCCAAATTTAGGTATACCTATAATAGGTATACCTCGCACAGAGTCCAGTATGAATCAGATCAGAACCCAAGAAGTACTAATTGTTTGGCCGTAGTGTCGTCATTTCTTTATGGCTTGGGTTTAAACGCCTACCAAATATGATAAAACGCCTACTAAATATATTGATAAATTACTACCAATAAATTCTTAATGCTCACCAAAACGGATGAATGCTCACCAAATAGTGTACCCCAAACTATTCTATAAATAAAGCAAATAATTCTTGTTCTTACATCCTATAAAAATATATGCACACCTAAAAAGTTAATTTCAGACCAAATAATCTAAATTACTGTTAAATGGATTGTCACCAATATTTTATATTATTACTTCCATTTTAGTCATTTTTGCTGAGGCAAAAAACTAAATGCTCACCAAAATGGCTTTTTTCACCAAAATTTCAAATTGGTGCTAGGCGGCTAAAACTCGGTATCGGGGGGCTCTCGGGGCTCAAAAATATGAGTCTGAAATCTTGTCCGAAAATTCGGTCAAATTCGGAAAATATCGAAAAAAAACGATTCAAAATTTCAAATTGGTGCTAGGCGGCTAAAACTCGGTATCGGGGGGCTCTCGGGGCTCAAAAATATGAATCTGAAATCTTGTCCGAAAATTCGGTCAGATTCGGAAAATATCGAAAAAAAAACGATTCAAAATTTCAAATTGGTGCTAGGCGGCTAAAACTCGGTATCGGGGGGCTCTCGGGGCTCAAAAATACGAATCTGAAATCTTGTCCGAAAATTCGGTCAAATTCGGAAAATATCGAAAAACAAAACGATTCAAAATTTCAAATTGGTGCTCGGCGGCTAAAACTCGGTATCGGGGGGCTCTCGGGGCTCAAAAATATGAATCTGAAATCTTGTCCGAAAATTCGGTCAAAAATATCGAAAAAAAAAAAACGATTTGTATGGAGAAAATTTCAAATTGATATAGCATAGCTAATAATGACTACCGCACATTATGGAGCGTTTTTTAGGGATATAAAAAAAAAAAACTAACCTAACCTAACCCGGCCGAGTCGGATCTGCTCTGAAAGGTGATCAGGATTAGATGGTTACCTAGCTGAAACACTAATTTATGAAAACAATATTTGGTGAGCAAAACATCCATTTTGGTGAGCAAAACATCCATTTTGGGAAGCAAAAAGATATTTTTTGGTAATCATTTTGATGTTTTATGAAAACAATATTTGGTGAGCAAAAAATCCATTTTGGTAAGCAAAAAGATATTCTGACTCAACATAAAATTATTCTGGTGTAATGTATATCGATTTTGGTATACAAAATGATTTAATTTGGGGAGCACTGTATAGAGTGAATTTATATTAAATGGAGGCAATTCAATTTATTTGGTATTTAGTTTTGGGGGTATAAAAGCCATTTTGGTGAGCATTTAAATTGTACCCTTTTGGCGCTTTGGGAAGTATTCTTCAGAAAAATCAGGAAGTAATGTGTCAATATTATAAGCCTAATTTAAAAAGACCACACCGCTCCTTTCAAATACGTGGACTACTTTTTATGCCGACATAGAATGCGAAACAAGCGACATCTCCGATTTATTTTTCTTCTATCTCTGAACAATTTTCAGTAATTGCAAAAGGTTATTGTCTATGTTAACGTAAAAAAGCGGCCACTTAAGTTATGGGTAAGTTTTTGGGTACAACTACAAAACGGAAAATGTTAATACAGTGATTTAATGTGTACATTCTAATGTTGTTCTCCTAGTACCTCCTGGCTTACTCTGACCCTGGAAAGAGCCATTTGGTTCTGCGGTAAGGTATGATTTCAACTAATATTCGCTTGTTTTGAACACAGTCAGCCTTCGAAAGAAGTTTTTCTCAAGGCAGCAACAAAAAATACTTCCAAATTCGAGCCCATGGCATATATCCCCTGGCCACACTCACAAAAACGTCTGCCACTTCTCTTCTAAACCTCGTATCTAGTTTGTAGATTGATACTGAGATACGAGCTTTGTCTTAAGTATGTATTTGTTAGGTACTTAGTGAGTGTTGGTCGTCAACAGACGTATATACAAATAGAGTCGCCTTAACGCCGCTCCAGATCCATACATAATGGCTGCCATTGACGTGTCAGCATAAAACCGTTTAAATACTGCCATCAACGCGAGAGTATTATTTGCTAACATACTGGTATTTAGGTCGGATTATCACGTATTAATTATTATTATTATTATTTATTTCTTTATTAATTTTACAACAAAGATTACATATAATCTAAAGCCCTGCGAAACTGTTATGACAAAAAATGTTTTTAAATTAAAAAGAATACCTACTCCCCACTTTTTAAATTTATTTCTTATATAGTTTACATCAGACAGGGCGGTTTGGCCGCGAAGGCGGCTGAAAAAAATGGGGATCTCGGCCCCGATAATAATTTTGTTCCTTGTGTGGTCGAGAGCTTAGGTCCGTGGGGTACCAGCGTCCACAATCCCTTTTTAAAGAACTCAGCAAAAGGAAATGGTGCCAGCGTCTTCGGGACCATGCCGCGGAGGCACAGTTTTTTTATAGTTATTTTAACAGTACCTATACAATTTACTTTAGATTTTAGTTCTTAATTTTATCTTTTACCTACTTAAGGTTTCATTTTAATTTAATAGTTTATTTATCGTATACTATTTACGTTTTCGTCAATTTACCAAGATCATTTGATAAAAATCGCGGTTAATTGTCCTATTATCGTGAGACAAACCAATTTAAAGGTATTTCTCTACATCACAAATTATCAGGGTCCGCCTTACCTTACCTATACAGGCGGCTTGGGACTATAGACTTGGTTAAAGAAACGCCCTAAGGAATTTAGCACCCGGGCAGCCGCCCGGGTGGATCCCCTCTAAGGCCGCCACTGAAAATTATAACACTTACTTCTGGCTTTGCTGTAGTCCTGTAAAAAGTTCAAAACGTAAAACAAGCTTATCTAGATGGATATAGGTATAGATACATAATTGATTCTGACTGATTGATCTGTAAACTGAAAACAACTTTAAATGTATCTTATGTGAAATCCCAAAAAGACGCAGATACATTTCAACATACGGCTAAACCCAATTGAATAAAACTAGTGCTGTCTATATTCGGCATATCAATGTCTAAATGAAGCCATAACATCTGATTTGGCTCTGTGTAGGACGTTAACTCTTTTTGGATATATAGCCTTATAATTCTTGCGTTTCATTGAAAAGTGTATATCCTAATACATTTGAATCGATTATCGTCCACGTGACGAGATAATTATATGTCCTTATTTTTATTAATGGGTTCTTAGTTAACGGTTATACATTTGTTTTTATCGGTTTCGATTTTTTATTAGGTAGTTCTAATCTTTTATGTATGCATTAACAGTAAATGTGTAAATCGGCTCTACAGCGATGAGCAAGAGAGGCCCTTTCACACACACATGATCTCTAAAGAATCGAAACTAGGGTGAAACCAGTACCAGGAATTCCTGGATCTTACCATACAGAACTGGGAGCATTCCTTAATAGAGGCCTTATTCCTTTTATCTTTTTTTTTTCATATTATGACATATTTATAGATAACTTCAACCAACTTTTTGAAGTGAATAATACTTTTCCCTGTTCTAGAAAGTATCATAGCTATTTCATGTTTTTATTGCGTGCAGTCGGAAATAAGTTTTAAATAAATAAAAATAAATAAATAAATATCAGACAATCTCACACAAATCGATCTAGTCCCATATTAAGTTCAAGCAGGCTCGTGTTATGGGTACTAGACGACGATATACATATTTATATAGATAAATATATACTTAAATAAGTACATAAAACAACCATGACCCAAGCACAAATATTCGAGTTCATCACAGAAATAATTGCCCTGGCCGGGATTCGAACCCAGGACCGCCGGCTCAGTAGGCAGGCTACAAACCGAGCCAAGCGCGTCAAGTAAAAAAAAAAACAGTTTTCTGCGTCAATTATGAACGCATCCTTACCTGCACAGCTTTTAGCACAACTCTAGCTTAATCGCAGGTCTTAGACTTTAAAAAATCTAGTAGGTGAACCTGGCGAATTCGTTTTGTGACATAAAAATACGTATTTCTGGTATGTTCTTGTTGCGGTAATAAGCGACATTTTGTAGTAACTGAGCCTGTAGGGCGCCGACAAGGTCACCCAAGTCGCGGCCACTTAGGAGTATTAATAGTAGATCAGTTGACCATTAACGCGTGGCGTCTGGTGGTCCCCGGCCATTAGAAGTTGTGCTGGCGGCCCGGTAGCACCACTTTATTAACTACTAAAACGTGCCCACGACTTCGTCCGCGAAGGAGGAAACAATCACAACCCTCCTTTTTTTGTACCAGGAATTACCGTCATCATTGTTTTAAATTTTAAAGCTGAGTCACGGGTCGCGTCATTGAGGTGAGGTCTAAATGTGACTGCTAACGTCTTAAATAAAACCTTTCTAACTATTCTATATCATGCTATTATTCAATTCTACACTTCATTCCTATCTAGTATATGTAGGTAAAGTGAATTGAATCAATCAACTACACCAATTAACAATCGTCCGTCAATTATCTCTCGATTAACCCGATACCACCAGCCCACGTTTCTAGGTAGAGGGCAAACAGGCGGTTACCAAGTCCCCGACTTAATTTGCGGCGGTCACCGGCCATACGTGGCATTCCGTTTAACAAACGACGTAACCGCCGAGAAAACCTTAGGAATATAAGCCCTTTGGTGGCTGTTGGTAACGGGTCTCCAAGCGTCTTAATCGATTGCTGCTTAACCGGCCTGAATCGTATATAATTTAACTTGCTCGATTGAGTTTAAATTACATACTCATACTCATACTCATTTATTGATAAAAATTTCAATATTTTACAAGTCAAAATCTTATAGCTATTAAAAGGTTATTCAATATTAATAAAAAAAACAAGGAAACCGACTTCAAGGAAATAATAAATTAATAAACGTATTTGTTATATTTCAGCGGTCCCATTCTCAATTTTGATTAAAAATGTAAACATCCAGTGGAAAAGCTTTCGGATAAGTAAAAAAATCGAAGTCGATTTACAAATAGGGAAATTCCGAGATAAAGATATGAAAAACAAAATATAGTCTTAGGGATCTCTCTTTTTATGAAATCGACTGAAAATAGAACATATTTTACAGCACTACGTCTGTTAATATGTCCTGGATGTATATAAGGATTATGCGATGTTTATGCCATTATTGTTTCTACCTAATCGCGATTCTACACAATATGAATTCCACACAGCTAAAGTTTAAGCAAGTAAGTAAGTAAACGCTTTAATGTACACAAAAACAGTTAAAAAATACATCTATTACAATTAACATATAGGTACAAAGGCGAACTTATCCCTATAAGGGATCACGGGAAGTTTATCACGTTATTCTTCACAGTCAATTTAATGTCCTAAGTTTACAGACTACTGAAAGTTATAACAACGTCAATCTAGCAATGTTTACCTTTTCTATTTTGTTAGAGGTCACGTATATTTTCGATATGACTGTATTCATTGTACATATTTCTGTTCCAGGTAAGCCCGCCGACAGGACTCGACAGGTAACTCGTAAACTTTTAATGGAGTTTTATTCCAACACCTCTGAAATGTAAATATGCGTTAATTGCTAACGGCTCACTCAAGTGAAGTCCACTTATCTAGATATTTTTTGGTGAATTAATAACATCATGGAATATATGTAGGATTTTAGTTAATAACTCAGCAATACGTTTGTAGTTTTTCTTTTATTATCCAACAATCTTATCTCAACATCATAATTTTTTTCATACAATCCGTCACTCACTGGAAAACAACTGAAAAGACCGACCCGACCCGACCCGGTCGGGAAAAACCGACCTAAAATAAATTTAAAAGGCAATTCATCTTTATGCACACTATGGAATTGCAACTCGTAAGAACATCCATCTATTTGCAAAGACGCTTAAAAATAACCTATGGCAGACACTTTCACTAACCCAAGTCCTGTTATCGTAATACTGTCCTTAATATACGAAGCGACATCTAAGTCGAAAAATAACCCAGTCGGAACTAAATTCAAATCGGAGCCGGAGTCAATTAAACTGTCTATTTCTACGCCACAAATGTTCACTAATTTCACTGATAAACTTTTCACTTTCATCGTACAATTAATTTGACTCCGCTTATCCCGGCATCACAAGAGCTAGTTTTCATTTTCTGTTTGTAAATTCTGTTGACATTGACATTGACAGCCGGAGACGTCGGTATTTTGCTCACCAATGCTGCCAACTGCACCGGCAACGGCTATGTTTTCATCATCACTTTTGATGCCATTTCGATGTTATGCTCTGTATATGTTTTATGTTCCTGAAAATTGGTTCATGGTCTCCTCCTGCCATAATGCTCCTCGATAAATTGTGAACCACACCATACCCCTTATAATTTTCCGATAATTCCAACCGGCAACGCACTTGTGTTGCAGATGCAGCAACTCTAGCACAACTGTGACACTGTGACTCACTTAGACCGGATAGAATCGAGTCCTATGCTTTGCCTCAGGTATATCTTATATCAGTAACTAGAATAACTGTGTCACGCGACTCTTTGTCGCGCGACAAATACTACCCTGTCACTTACCTTTCAATACCGTGCGAACGTGACAGATGACGCTAAGTCGCGCGACAAGCGAAGTGGCGTCAAGATATGATAGGTCCGCTGTGCAAGCAAGACAGGCGATGCTGAGTCGCGTTACAACTGAAGACACGCCAAGATATGTTAGCCCTGCTGAAGAGTGAAGTATGTATATTTGGACGTATTTATGCAAAGCGGAACCAACCCACATTCAACGTTTGTACTTTTATGCTATAGTTACAGGGTTTTGATATGTAGACTGGTTCGCTTTTGCATTAATACGCCCATTTAGTCCTGATTCCGCTCATACTTATTCTTAGAATCTAGCAAAGAGCCTCGAAGCCTAAGCGGCTTGTTCTGCGATCAATCCTATTTGGAACGTTCAAAGGAACTAGTTCAGTCTTTTGGTTCGTCAATTTAGAATAACTGGGATCTATCATTTGAGAAATAAGAGCTACTAATTGAAACTATCGTGACGTGAGACATCTTTAATAATAAAAATACGGCCAAGTGCGAGTGGGACTCGTGCACGAAGGGTTCCGTACCATTATCTGTAAGTTTGTTGTATGGGAGCCTCCCCTAAATATTATACCTATATATATTTTTTAAGTATTTGTTGTTATAGCTGCAATAGAAATACATCATCTGTGAAAATTTCAACTGTCAGTAATAGGATCCCCCTTTTTTCCCTTCCCCGTTTTTAGGGTTCCGTACCCAAAGGGTAAAAACGGGACCCTATTACTGAGACTTCGCTGTCCGTCCGTCCGTCCGTCCGTCTGTCACCAGGCTGTATCTCAAGAACGGTGATAGCTAGACAGTTGAAATTTTCACAGATGATTACTTCAGTCTTTTCCCTTTTTATTTCCTTTCGAAAGTGTTATATTCGTTCCATAACTTACGCAGTGAAAAAAAAATCTAGTTTTACCTACATGTTTAATAAGGCCGTCTTGAAACATGCTGTGCCGGGGTCCTGGGGCCTCAAAACACGTCCTCTAGGTTTGTTTTTTGCGGGAGTTGCTGGGGACCAATGAGATTGAGGCATATGTCCAAAGTGCCCAGTGGGAAAGAGGGGCCTGCAAGTTTATAAGACCTAACTTTGATGCTATCGCAATTATCCTAAATAACTACAGAGAATACTAATTGCGTAATAATTTAAAGCACCCGCATAAAATGATCGTGTGACATACCTCACGTGTAATTATAGTATTGGTTACTGTACTGAAAGTCAAGGTTTTCATGTCATTGGCTTCAATTTAAAAAAAAATGCGGGAGTACTTTAGTAATAGATTAGATTTATTTATTTCATAATAAAAAATTACATTACATATTATCCTCAGTTAATTTACATGAACTGATATTATGATCGTCGACAATCCTAAAATGCAGTATCTAATAGGACTTTACTTAGTATTGACTACTGGGGTAAATAAAGGTTCTTGAATGGCGACCATATCCCAAAAAACTCAGTGTCGTGCACCTCTAGCACAGCTATGACACGCGACTCTTCTCTTCTCTTATTTTTAGCGACTCGCTATTTTCACAGGTGAGAGAGTGAAGGGCGATGTTATTTGCGAAGCCAAGTTTAACTAGACGGGCACGACATGACGTTGTTAATAATTATAAATCAATAAGTTCATGTTCAGAGTATTGGGCAATTCATACTCCTGTTCATACCAAGCCCGACTTACAACAGAGAAGACTACGGAGTACAACTTACAAATTCAGTTCATACGAGTACATTTAATAAAATATTGAAAATTATGGTCACAGCTATACCCCAACAACACAACACAGGTTCACCATATGAATGTTCGTTAAAAGATAGTGTGTGTAATAAAAACACCAAGTATCGATGGAAATGGGGTTTTCTTTGCATATCGGCTCCTTGGCCTTATTGCCCGTTATCAGTCGTTGACTGATAGCTGGCAATAAAAGGATCATTCACACCTGTTGCCGTGTCACTGCTACTAATTGTAATATCTTCGTATTTGCGCACGAGTCGATGAAGGGGGTTAAGGTTTTCGATGTGTGGTTTTCATTGCTTCATTTCTTAATACCTTGTTATAGTTTACCTACGCAAAACTCTGGTACCTTATTATGTAAAATTGAAAAAATAAATTATGCTTGTAAGAGATTCTTTTCCACTTGACAGTTTGATATAATAAAATAAAATCTCGTAATGCTTCGGGCCCACCTACCTTACTATTACAATTTATACCACCTAAATAATTAGACATCTAAAAGCGCCATTGAGGCCTATTTATATAGGTTATCGCGGGCTAGTTTTTCGAAACTCGACGTCTTACAATGCGCCAAATTTGCGTGAAGGGTTGCTGGCACTACTCTTGCCAACCCAACTCTACCAGAAAGCCTAGCAGTCCCTTGATGTTGCCGACGACTTTCATTATTATTTCATGTCATATAATATCAACACGCATTAGTATTAGAACGACTAATATTCTGTATTGTAATGATAATGACTATATTTTTCTGAAATTTGATTCGTTTACTTGCCATTTAAAATCAATAACGTAAAATCTAAAAACTACTTTATCAGCAAGATTTCTTCTATACAACCCCTAATTAGTCGAAAAGAAACATCGAAATAAAGCAGTTTGGAAAACAATAATTAGGCCGACTGTTCGTCTGTAAACCAAATGAAATACATATGAATGTAACTTACAAAACTGAACCGCTGAAATTCCGAAAACATGCCTCCCTCCCCTCGCCCCACCCGCTATAACGCTCTGGTTACTGACACTCGATATGAATTTATCGCTCGCTCTGATTGGTCATACGAGATGTCCTTTGGCGCCTATAGAGCCAAATGGCTTTTTCGTCTTTTTACGCAGACGAAAAATGTGTATCTGTGCATTTGTGTGTCTGTCTGTAGCATCGTAGCTCTCAAACGGATGGACTAATTTGAGTGCGGTTTTCTTCAATCGAAAGACTTGTCCGTCGAAATGGTTCTTGGCTATGTTTGGTGGAAATAGGACCAGTAGTTTCCAAGATATAGAGCTTTAATTGGAACAAGTGACCAGACCTCAGCTAATATTGAAGCTAAGATTTACAAATTTTGTAGTTATGTTCACTTTTAGTAGCATTTTCTATATCACTCATTGAATGACGGTCTCATGATGACCAGCTACTTGTCTCGGGAGTGCTTTAAATTTTTTATTTAGGTTATCATTATGAAGCTATCAAGTGAGTGTGCCACTTAAC
Organism: Apotomis capreana; assembly: GCA_947623375.1. Lineage (NCBI taxonomy): Eukaryota > Metazoa > Arthropoda > Insecta > Lepidoptera > Tortricidae > Apotomis > Apotomis capreana. Next base: position 4,391,098 of record OX392505.1, on the reverse strand, counting down.
AAAATTCTAATTTGATTCTAATATATAACAACCACTAGTTTGACGAATTAAGCCCAAGTTGCCAAGGAGTAAAATTAAATAGTCGTTTTATAAATAGTCTTATTCGCATCCTGGCTTTATACCCGAAATTAAAGTAAACGATATATATGTATAAGTCTGTATTATACTTGTCTGTAAAATGAAAACTCATCCACCAAAACGCGGAACATATTTAGAACTTGTTTCTCAATTCAAAACAGAACATGTAACGGAAGTGCTATCGCTCACAAAAACTTATTCAATGTTGTTTTGAAATGAACTAAACGCGAAATATGTAAATCATATGATGTTTCTACGTTGCCAACTTGGACAGCCATTCATTCTGAACAACTAACTTTGCAATGGAACGAAACGTAAATTACTTCTGGCCAGTATGTTTCTGCTACAAAAAACATTTTAACTGTTTAAAAAAAATACTGTCTGTTAAACTGGAGAAGAAAATCATTGTAGTGATGTTTGTTATTCGAATTTTAATATTTTCGATTTAATGCTTGGAGTGTTATCGATATATCGCAGTGCATCGTTGGTAAATAAAAGGGGTGCGGTTCAATTTGCATAAAAACTTTTAGCATATTTTGATTTAACTACTTTCAAAATGCATAATAAACACATTGCATAAAAACAAAATTCATAATTTTGTCAAGCATAATATTTAAACATCATAACCAATGTTCATAAGTCATAATGTCACTTGGTATAACATTCATTCAGAATAATTATGAAAACTCATAAAAACACTTAAAATAATTATCAAGTTGCATAAATATCATACCTATCAAATAAGTCCTGAATAAAAAGTTGTTGTGAGCACTGAAATTGGTAGGTTATGGTTTTTTTTACCCTAAAAACGAAACTGCTCCAAGAGATAGGTAGGTTAGGGTTTTTTACCCTAAAAAGGAAACTGCTCCTAGAGATAGGTAGGTTAGGGTTTTGTGCCCTGAAAACGAAACTGCTCCGAGAAATAGGTAAGTAGGTTAGGGTTTTTTTTTATGACCCTAAAAATGAAACTGCTCCAAGAGATAGGTAGGTTAGGGTCATTTTTTTTATAACCCTAAAAACGAAACTGCTCCCAGAGATAGGTAGGTTAGGGTTTTTTTTTATGACCCTTAAAAGGTAACTGCTCCTTATTTGGCTCGGCAATGGGGAAGAATGAATAAGAAAAAAATATTATATTTTTTGCATGTATTTATTTAGGCAACATTTTATGCTTTAAGTTATTATGAGAAAAGTATGATATAACAATGGTATAGTATACAAAGTGACTATTATGCTATTAGTCTATTATGCAATTAAACTATTATAATTTTCGAAATTATGCAATTCGTTTGTATGCATTTTGTTTTTATGCTATATGATCACTTATGCAGGTTGAAATTATGCAATTCGTTTTATGCAAAATGAAAATTCGCAAAATAGTATACCTACTACGTTATACTAGCGCAAAACTGCGCCGTTATTATTTGAACACTAGAGGTAACGCTTGAGCGTTTTGGAGATCATTGAAAGATGCCTTTGTCTCTTTCGGTTAATATCTTGCATTCAATCTGTGAAATAAATTTATTTTGTGACTTTTCTCCAAGCGAAAAAAATATTTTTAATTTAACCATAAAAGTAACTTATTAAAGGTAAACACTTAAGGAAGATCCTTATGGTGTGTACGAGTATATTACTTCACGTACAAACAATTTCACGATTTTAAAACTTTCGTGAGACATATTTAATTATAGTATTAAGCGGTTTACACTCTTGTGAAATTGTCAGGAACGGCCCGACATGTTTCAAACTCGTATACAGCTCTTGATCAGGGACTGCTACCCGTACTGTCGCACGGCAACTTAGTCACTGATTTTGATTTTGACCGACGCCCCGCCCTGACAGCGCGCGCCGACGGCTTTGCTTGCATGCTTACAACCTGTCCGTCGGGCACTCCAACATGACGGGCAATTCCTGACAATTTCACGCGAGTGTAAATCGCTTAATACAATAATTTCACATTATATGTATAATAATAGTAGCAACAATCTCAGATCAATTCTGTACATTGCAACTTGCAAGAAGTTTTTTTATCAATAGCCTATGTCATTTTCCAAGAGCTTCAAAATTGTTCATATAATATCGATACCTTAGTTCACACTCGTACTAACTTTTCGGAAAAAGTTGTTGCAATTTGGACGTTAGGGCACAACTCTATGTGGTTTTTTCACTGGCAAAAAAATTCAATTAGTGCGCGTGTGAACTAAGAGGTATCGATATTTTGAGTCAAATTCAAATTGAAACAGTGCTACATTTGGCCGCATATTCGTTATTTGTACAGATGCAGGCGGCTCGACATTTTCCTCTGACGTCATTGTGCGCTTGCTTATCATTTAGCTACAACTGGGACAGTTTTTCAATCTACCGCCCAGTGATGTGGCGTCACGGGACTTTTCATTTGCGTGACGTGAAAATGCAGCCTATTTTATATGGTTCATTTATTTCATATGTACCGACCTGATCCCTCGATTTGTATGTGGCGACCACGTATAGGAAAGCGCAGCATGGAGGCCCCCGACTAGATGGAACGATGACCTCGTGAGAGTAGCGGTGTCAATGGATGCGGTCCGATGCAGTGGACGTCTCTGGCTGATAGATAGAGGTAGATAGATACAATTATATATCTATGGTAAAAACAAAACGTAAATGTTAAGTGTCATAAATTTATTTTAGTCTTCTTCATCTTCGTGTGAGGGAAGGTCTAACTTCTTCGTCTAAAATTGAATATTTTGCGATGCTTAAATAATTTTATTCAAGGTTGTTTTTGTGACTGTTTATGTGAATGTATAGGCTATCCATATTCATTGTCAAATATTGCGATTTTGTCGTAATATATTTATTAGTCAAAACTGCGCTAAATTCTACCGCTGCCGCTGTTGTTGTGTTGTTATTCAAATAAAAGATGTCTAAAAAAATGTTGCACTTTTGAGTTTGAAATAATCGTCAGAAAAAAATTACTGTTAATGTAAATGATACAAAAAATAAGCAGTAATAATAATAAGCCAGAGTGTTTCAATCCTTTTTACCAATTTATAAGTCGTATGGGATCTGTATCTCTTTGTTGTTTTTCTGACTATAAAAGTACGACTAAAACCCCAAAATAAAGCCATTATTTCACTTTCTAAGTGTATCGACCTAGCAAACAAAGTTAACAATGTCGTCTCAAAATGCCGAAGCAGGTCAACCTCATTACCGATATTACATTATCGATAGATTCCCACCCCTAGCGCTCCGGGACGCCATTACCCGCATCCGGTCATCGACCTCACCAGCGCAAACTTGCATTTACCGTCAGCGTAAAACGTACCATCATACTAAATCTACATAAAAAGTTGACGAGTACGTCGCAGCGAAAGGTATTTATAAGTTTGCGGTACTGGTTTGGCTAATTTAATTTGCGATCACGGATAAAAATAAAACTAACGAAGCCACATACTATAGTGATGATTATCGTTGACAACAGCGCTCGTATTGACGGCATGTGTAAGTTTGTCTCTCTATAACATACGCTAAGCATATCCAGTTTCGAAAGACCTATGAAACGTAAACGGTTTCTGAATAATGAAGCTAATTTTCTTCTTTTGCGGGTCAAGTTAGACTGGTAAAGGAATGTTTTGAGATAATACAGAGTTGCCGGTTTCTCTGTTGCTTAATAATTTAATTTCATTAAGGAATTGTGTTTCTTTTCTATTTAAAGCTTCTTATATTTTGTAAATTATACGTTTTCTCCTCTGGGATGATTTCAAGAGTACTTTGCTTCCATCCTGCTTTCTCAGGTAAAATGTTAATTGCAATTCCACCAAAAACATTCTGTAAAAAAGTAGCCAAGTCTCGATGGAGCTGCTTGTTTATCTCTAAAAAGTAATGAAATCTAGACAAAGTCGTACCAAGTCTAAGGTTCCTTACTGCGATTTCTTTATTATTATAGTTAATGTTGTGTGACTAGGCCGTTGAAGGGTACACCAGTATGGGCTATTATCTCGCTTAACAAACACAGGTAGCTACAACAGATATAACATTACGTGTAAACAAAATTGACTTATAGCGGTTCTGGCGACAGATTGGTGCAATGGTGTCATGGAGCACCTGGTTTTGTACCCTTGTGTACCCTTCAACGGCCAAGTCACAAAACATTAACTATAATAATAAAGAAATCGCAGTAAGGAACCTTAGACTTGGTACGACTTTGTCTAGATTTCATTACTTTTTAGAGATAAACAAGCAGCTCCATCGAGACTTGGCTACTTTTTTACAGAATGTTTTTGGTGGAATTTCACTTCTTTTTGTAGAAACGTGCGCATACTGTTTTATAACAACCTGCAAATTCACTGTACCAAACCTCACGAAATAATAAGCGAAATCAACGAAATGCAAATAATCCCTCCTAATCCCTAGCAAACGTTTCCAAGCGCAGTAGAAGAATGTCGTAAACGACTGTAACGCGGCCGGTTGCCACTTCGCCATATAAGATTATCGGAAAAACAAACGACGGCGCGTTTTAAAATACAGTCAGCGTCATCTAGCGACGTGTGCGGGTATCACCGCCACTCTTAGTCCAATGCATTATATTTTGACCAAATTTTGAGCGAAATTAATATTTTGGTGTAATTTGTTTATTTAATTTGTGTAATGTTCGAGTAGAATAAGTTAATCGTTCGACTATTTCTTCTTGTAAACTTGTAAGTATAAGTATAAAAGCCAGTCTAGTCTTGTCCAGAGCTTTCCTTTAATTTTATTTATATGCGTATTAAAAGCAGAAGGAGAGGCATTAGCCCAGCGGGTACGTATGCCGAAGTTCAAAATACCGAATATCATAAGACCTATGGACGGAAGGCCGAAAATTAAAATGTCGAATGTTTATTTGAACGAAAGTTGATCGAAAGGATGAAATACCGAATATTATAATCCCGAAGAATGTAATCCCGAAGATTATAATCCCGAAGACTATGATCCTGCCTGAAGGTTGTAATCCGGAATATTATTTAAACTCTCGAGAATTATCTCTTATTTCTGTAGTCTTACAGATTCTAAATTCTCTGTTTATTTTATACAAAGAATATTAACCTAAATTACGTAACCTACTTGCCTACTACTATACTTACTATTTTTAAGTGAACTCTTCTGTGGAACCGATCTGCTCCGGCGCTGCGGGATGTGCAGCCCCTCCGCTCTAGTACGTTGTACTCTTTATTATACTGTGGCCCTAGCGTAAGAAAGTGTGGGCATCAAGCGAGTCGCAGCGGCTGAGGCTGGGCGCCGAAGGTGACTAAAAAGCCGAAGCTGCGGAGGAGAGCGTTGACAGCTTCGGTTCCAGACAAGTTCGGTTCGGTTGGCAGGCCATGACAGAATATTTTATCATAATATCGAATATTTAGTGTCATACTTTAATTTCCCACTTTCCCGGACTCTTTCCTTTTCTTAATCGATTTGCCACAGAACCGAAGCTGTCAACCCCGATTCCACGTGATCTTGTCTGCCCTACCCCTAGAGTGTATATAAAAGCCCGGAGGCGCGGGGGGAGGGCAGCCCCCGGCCGCCGTAAGAAAGTGCGGGCATCAAGCGAGGCGCAGCGGCTGAGGCTGGTCGCCGCAGGTGACCAAAAAGCCGAAGCTGCGGAGGAGAGCGTAGGTGCTGCACTTTCTTACGCTAGGGCGGAGGGGCTGAACATCCCGCCCCGCAGCACCGGAGCAGATCGGTTCCATGGAAAAGTCAGATTAGTTTAGTGTCCTGACACTTTTAAAGTGCTCATTGACTTTCGGGATTATAAAATTTCAAGATTTTGAACTTTCGATTTTCTGAAAATAGGTAATTTGAGCTTCGGTTTATCGAATATCGGCTTTTTGAACTTTCGGTATTTTGATTTTCGGTATTTTGACCATCGGTATTTCAACTGTAGGTATTATGAACTTTCGGGATTGTAATACGTAACCCGCCCAGCTGTGGGACGCTATAGGCTAGATTAAATTAGAAGATGTGTCCCACTACGCTGGATTTTTGCTATGACAGCCGATTTTTTTATGTACCAATAGTAGAAGGGGGCATTACCATATCTCTAATACAGCTGAGACCAGCTGAGGGTTCTTCATCAAATAAATAATAAATAAATAAATATCGGACAACCTCACACAAATCGATCTAGTCCCAAATTAAGCTCTAGAAGGCTTGTGTTATGGGTACTAGATGACGATATCCATACTTATATAGATAAATATATACTTAAACACATAGAACAACCATGACCCAAGCACAAATATTCGAGTTCATCACACAAATATTTGCCTTGGCCGGGACTCGAACCCGGGACCGCCGGCTCAGTAGGCAGGTGTTTACAAACCGAGCCAAACACGTCGTCAAAATACTTCAGACCTTGGATTTTTGACATCAAATGAAGCGGCCCAGGCCCACCAAGTTGAATATTAAAATACTTAAACGGGTTTACTCACGTCGTAGAAATCGAATAACACTCGACATGTTTCGAATCTGTACGCGATCCATCATCAGGAGAGACGATCAGTCGCGACGGCGGCCAACCGAACACAACAAGTTGAATATTTTTTGTAAAGGCGGTATGTCGATTTCTAATAGTTTGATTGGGCTCTTGTGTTTTCTAATCAGAGTACTCCAGATCTTCGATTATCCTAGTTTTTAGGGTTCCGTACCCAAAGGGTAAAAACGAGACCCTACTGAGACTTCGCTGTCCGTCCTTCCGTCCGTCCGTCTGTCTGTCACCAGGCTGTATATCAATAACGGTGATAGCTAGACAGTTGAAATTTTCACAGATGATCTATTTCTATTTCCGCTATAACAACAAATACTAAAAATAAAATAAAATAAATATTTAAGGGCTCCCATACAGCAAACTTGTTTTATGGTACAGAACCCTTCATGTGCGAGTTGGACTCGCACTTGGCCAATTTTTATAGTTTTCGCTTTATGTGGCCATTAAACCCTAACTCTGTACCAAATTTCAGCTCTCTGAATTTATGGGAAGTACTAGTTCTTTACTGATGATCATGAGTGAGTGAGTGTCGTAAATGCGAAACTTTGCTTTCGCTTAACTTCGGAACTAAATGACCTACAGACTTGAAATTTTGGATTTTAAGTATGTGATTATAGCCTCCTGGATGACGAAAATTTCTGCGTTCTGGTCTTATCCAGAGGTGCTCAAATAGGGGCCTGAAAATGCGGCTAAATGGTTCCAGTAAAGGATGGTACGGCAGTGTTTGCTTCGCGCTCGACTTGGCGGGGGCACTACCGTGCCCCCTGATATGTTTTAAAATGTCACGGATTATTTTGATGTTTTCTTTTAATTATAGCCCTTAACTATGTAAATATTTTTTGCAACATCTCTACGGTTTTGAAGATTCGTGAAAAAGAAACGTAATCATTTGGGCACAAGTAGGCTGTTAAATCCAATATTGTGTCGTATGCTAACAATACATACACAATTTCTACCGGAGTAACTCGAGGGTCGAGTGACGAGCGTGGACATCCCTAGGCATTCCATTAACTGTCTCAAACAGATGCTGCCCTGGTACCGACTGAAGCGTGCTGTTCTACGGGAGCTTACTCTTGGCCTTGTTTCTAGACATTTCAAGATATGTATACTCAAAAAGTATAACCTAAGTATATATTCGAATGTAAAAGTAGGCTGTCAAATCCAATATTGTGTACACTGAGAATACATACATAATTTCTATCGGAATACCTCGAGAGTTGAGTGACGGAGCGTGGGCATCAAACGGTCCATGAACTGCACAGATGCTACCCTGGTACTGATTCGTGCTGTTATGCTGGAGGTTACTCTTGGATTTGTTTCTAGAACATTTCAAAATAATCTACTCTTTTGGCGTCGACTTTTTGAAAACTACCTATATAGGAAATCGCTCGGATCGCGAGTTCGCGACGAGTGGAGAAGTATTGTCGCAAAAGGCCGTGAGATCCACGACAACACCTGGTTTCAGGACTTGGCCAGAAAGCGTGCAAAAAAGCACAGTCGTGATACTACTGGTTTCTCCGCGGCGGAGCCCAACTGACGTGATAGGGTTTCATAGTCACGAGAGGCGTTGTCTCTCGCATACAGACGCTTCTTAAATCATCTGTGAAGATGTATGAGGCCTTATGATGATGATATCTTCGAATAGAGCATATCGGTAAAGTAGATATAGTGGAGAGGCCTCGTATAGATGTTAGTGTCAAGAGCCGAACTGTCCCACGCACTATTATTAGTGTCCTTATATGCATTTTTAGCCCTTCAGTCAGTATTAGGGATCAAACAATCGGATTGTCGCTTGCGGTATTTCCGGATCGATACGATATTCAAACCTTCAAGAAAAGAGCGTATTCCCACCAGCAACGCACTTGTGACTCCTCTGGGGTTGCAGCTTTCCATCAGGTGTTCCGTTGCTCGTTTGCCCCCTATCACAAAAAAATAGATACTCAACTTTTGGCGGTTAAGCTTATTTATTTAAAATCTCGTATGAATACGAAGGCTATTTCAACCACTTGGACTGTACAATCACGTGCCAACGTGGGTGTGTTACAGCTGTCCTGCACGCTTCTGTATCGTGTGATAATTGGCGTGAGATTGCTGCCAACGCCTCGCAGCCTCCACTAACGACTCAGCAGAAAGGCGATTCTGTCAGCTGCAACAATCCAGTCGTTGTTCAATTTATTGATCTTCTTACAGAAGCGTTTATTCACTTACTAGATGGTGCCCGCATCTTCACTCGCATTTTGATTTTGTTAACCAAAGTACAGTAAAAAGTATTCCATGACCATCTTTAGATGTTCAACTATCCCTGTGCCAAAAATGGTTAAAATCCATCCAGCCTCAAGGGAAAGATTTTTTAACAACAGATGGCGCGATGATGATGGAAAGATATTTCGAAAGATAGCTTTGTAAAACTTGCAACACACTGGAAAAAATAAATAAATAATGTCCTCACCTTCATAGGCTGACTATCTATTTAATAATAATACGAGTAGCTTATTTGGGACGAACGAGTGGTCGCAGACCCGACCTAGCTGTATCGCTGGAATGATGAAGTCCAAAAAGATCTCAGGGACCTAGGTATCGTTAACTGGCGAGAGCTGGCTCAGGATCGTGAAGCGTGGCGTGATCTGGTGTTGGAGACCAAGATCCACTTTGGGTCGTTGCACTCAGTTAGTTAATTAGTTAGCTCGTTAACGAATTTCATAATTGTAGCTCGTACGAAGATGTAGATATTAAAGTTAGCTTAAAATATGTCCAAACGTCTACGGATTTAGAGAACGCACGGGCTAAGTCGGTCGTGACGCGGCGGGGGGCCGCCTGCGCCGGGCGGGGCGAATTGAAACGGCTACGTTCTGACAACCCGGTTCTTGCGGCAAATTGAAACCAATAAACAATAAATGTATTTGTATAGTATAGTCCTTATCATATATATCGGTGCTAAGGTGTTCAATTATAGCTGACTCACCTAGTTACCCTGAGTGTGAAACAGCACGTGTAATCGTTAAATGATTTGTCACATTTAATGTCGTTTGATGTTACTAGTTGTAACAGCATCTTGGCATCGTCGTTGTCGGAACCGGCCAGTATGTTGTTAAAACTATAGGTACTCTAAATTAATGTAGTGAAAAGTGTATACATTATAGTGTGATCTCAACCGGGGTGACATAATCACTGTGTGACAAAACCACTTTCTAATTAAAAAAAAATGTTTTCACAAATTTAATATCTGAACACGTACTGTGTATAAAAGTTGTGTTCAGATTTTTATGAGCGCCTTGTGAATTTACCAATGACTATTTTGGTGGGAGACAAATATCATTAATGATTTCTGCGTCGTTACTATTAGCCAAAAGTTTGCATATCAATTTCCTTGTACATATTCTAAGGCTTTATATTACTTGGAAATTATAAGTTCTCCCAAAATACAGGTACGTAAACTATCTTAGCGCCATTTCATTCGAACCCACTACCTACCATTCGTCCTACCATTCTAGTATAATTCTTCTCCGCTACCATCTTACGACTATATCTAAGGAGGCCTACTAACCTACCTAAACCGCAGCGCGCAGTTCAGTACAAACTTCGTGGCAAAGATGAAAAGCTTCAACAAAACTTTCTTTTACTTGCGTAAAACAGTTGGCCCGTTGTACCTATTACTCAATTTTACGCTAACTCAACCTAATACCGCAGATAATAACGGCACCGCTCAAACTTGAGCGAAGTTGAGCAAAGTTGAGCGAAGTTTGCTCTAATGTGCGTGCGCTCAGATTCGGGTTGCCGAACGGGGCGAATCGAACTTTGAGCGGTGGGGTTAGTTTGACACTTCTTACATACTTGTTTTGCAATACTTGGAAGACTTTAACCGAATATGTGTATAATGTTCTTTATATCATGGACGGTGAATTAAAACGTTGTGTTGCTCTGTGAACAAAGAATTTTATTTTATAAATTTACGAATTCTACAAAAACGTTTCCACACTATAGCGCTTATAAAAAAACCTACCTGTGAACAAAGAAACGACATTTAACGTTCACCCTTTCTTCAATCATATTTTCTTTAACACTTTAAACAAGATATCATACAATAATTCGTTACTTTTCTTAACCTCTAAAACTAACAATCATCTCATGTTGACAGCACTGCTTTACCGACGGAGCCGATTTACCGACAGTACAGTACGCACTGCTTTACTTACAATGCTGCACTGCTTTATCGACCGAACGAGTCCCGGCAAAATCAAATTAAAGAAATATTATGACTATTTCTTTACATGTGTAATACTAAATTGAATGTATACGTCATCGCTGCCCAGAGTGCTTCACTATTCGAGCAAAAGCTTAAGAAATGGCTTGTCGTCAGGCGTATTATGGCCACAAGGAATTTATTAGTGGTATGATTGCACCTCATGTATGAAGTATTATAATTATAATGTACTGTATTATCGTATTATCATCCCGTAAATTTACTACCATTAAATTAATATTAATATACTTAATTGAAAGGAATTTTGAAAGTTACTATTTACGTTGAGTCTTGTATAAAGTAAGGACACTTAAAGCTAGATTAGGAAATTGACCGCAGGGGATTTAAGCACTGAGTTGTTTGAGTTCTACGTTCAGCGCAGGGCGACCAAGGGGCGCGTACAGCGAGAAAAATTAATAATGCTTGCAGTATTTTAGGTAGGTACATACAATGATATAGTTTAGTTCTAGCTTTAGTTTCCTTTAACTTTTAGAAATAAGTATCATATTTGTATTTTGTAACGAATACACATGATATGCAGTTTTTATAGTACTTACACCACAAATCACGGGCAGTGACTTACTTTCTCATCCGTTCCTTTGCCATTGGCTTATTACATACAATTAAACTTTCTGCAAACTCGCTCTAATTGAAAACATTTACATATAAATAATATATGTTTGGTGTCTCAAATCCCTTTGCGACAGGATACAAAGACGGCCAGACCCGTCTCACGTGTGCGTATGCGTATTAGGTCCGACAGATGCTCATTACAGTATAATAGAAGCACACCTCTCTGGACATAATTTTCAACAGATTTCAAAAAGGAGGAGGATTTCAATGGACATGACGAAAGAAAATTCTATCGATTCTATTATTAGGATCAAATGTCTATATGGAAAATGGCTCTAAAAGTTAGAATTGACCGTCAAAGTTCAAAATTCCTACGGAGCGCTAAAGAGCTCCATGCAAATGGCCACCTAATTGTGACTTCATTATATTTTATGGGTATCAATATTTGTATGAAGACAACATGTAATTCGCCATTTTCCCCGTGAAAAAGTGCGTTTAAGTTCACGGTTGTCATATAATTATTGTTTTGTTAAATTATGAGGATTCAGAAATCATTTACAAAATTTCTTTGGAATAAAAACGATACGTAAAACTACCTTTGAATTAACAAATTAAAAAAAAAAAATATTCTTTTGGATTTTTTTTCTTTGTTTCAATTAAGCTACTGTCATGCATGACTTGATTCGTTTTTTTTTTGTGTTCTGGGTCTTTAAATTTATCCTATAAAATTTTGGTGGAAATCTAATGTAAAATTTCATGGGGATCACTCAGTGTTCGCAGAAATACGATTTATTCTCGTTGAAGTCGGTTGTTTGGTGAAGGAGTGATTATATGCGAGCGCGACTAAGTCAGCTTGCTAGTATTAAGAGGAAATAATACTGCTGTTCATTTTGTCATACAAATCGAGGATTCGTTTCATCTATTACCTCCTTCAAAAACATAACCAATGAGGAACTGAATGCGAAGAAAATTTTCTGTGTCGGACTGATTTAATTTTTGCGCATATGATTATAGAATTTTCGTCCGATTGCGGTGGTCCGCATAGTACACAAAAGTTTATAATAATAAGTAGGAAACAGCTGAGAACGAAATCTCGCTTTGTATAACCTAATGTCGAGTTAATACATTTGTATGCGACGCCATAGGTGCAAACTTAACGCACACTAATAGTATGGGAAAAGCGTCATTATATTTTCCCCAGAAGGCTACGTTGAACGTTTGAACGTCTTGTACCACCGTACATACTCGTACATACTTGTACATACATAACATACGCGGGCCCGGGGGAAATCAGCGTGCAGCAGAAATAGCATTACTGGGCCGTAATTGATGGTTGGCTTGTAAATAAAATCGAGTAATATTTTCAAGATTTGGACGCTTCTTATATTCTGTAAGCAACCGCGATACCTATAAGTACAGGAGTACAAGTACAGATAGATCCAAGTATAATCTCCATCATAAAAAACCACGTCGGAAAAATTATGTTTCCTTCGGTTTCCGCGACTGTCATACATTTAAATAAATCCGAGTAATATAACATTGACGGAGAGTATTTGTGTTTTTCTCAGTCAACCCTCGACAACGGTAACTGAAACGTTACCGAAACGTTAGGGAGGCTCAAATTATTAATATACCTACGCGATATAATCCGTTTAAATCGTTTTATTTAGATAAACACGTTGGAAAAGTTGAGATAATTAAGAAATGTACACGATTTTTTCCCCTTTCTATGCGATCGGCGTTCGCGCATCCAGCTCTCTTTGGCGCCACCTATGGTCTCACCGGAAGATCAGCTTGCGCTTATGCCATTGTGCTCGAATCAGTTATTTCTTTCTTATTCTTTCTCTTTAAATCCTCCACCCAATCAGAAATCATAAAATCCGTTCCCGACGTCACGTCGCAGGTTAAGCGTGGATTAGGCGCGTGGGCGACGGCCCGCGGGAAATCAGACGCGTTTACGGCCACATGCGACCCATGGACACGTTACACTAGTTATTAGTTTAATTTGAGATATATTTAGGATACCAGGGTAACCGACATAGCCCGAAGGATCGCAAAACTTAAGTGGCAATGGGCAGGGCATATCGCTCGTAGAACCGACGGCCGCTGGGACCATCGAGTTCTTGAGTGTCGACCACGCACCGGACGATGCAGCGTGGGTAGGCTCCCACAAGGTGGACTGATGACCTGGTGAAGGTAGCTGGAGTCCGCTGGATGCGGGCGGCGCAGGAGCGGTCATGGTGGCGTTCTCTGGGGGAGGCCTATGTCCGTGTGGACGTCTTTTGGCTGATGATGATGATATTTAGGATTCAAGCCCATCATCGTCATACATTTAAACCTAGGCTCCTATCGGAGGAGTAATTTCTAGCTTTTTAGTAAGCATTTATTTTTAGTTTTATTTGCTCCATATATGTCCTGCTTGGTCTTCCACATGATAGGATTCAGAACACAAAATGACAAAATCCCATACAAAGAATATATCACGGCATAACTCCTTCCTGCACTAAATTTCAAGATGGCTCGGCTCTCCTTCTTAAAATGTTTTAGGGGTTAGAAAGTTCATCCTGCCAAAGGAAATTATATTCAAGCGAAGATATTTATTAAAGGATAAAGATTATATAATAAATAAGAACAAATTAAATTTAAAGCCAGATCTGTCTACCTGAACACGCGAGCTCTTTACTTGGAATTGAATTTTTGAATCAGATATCGCATTTACTCGACTGAAATACAAAGGCCGATGGATTTCAATACATAGGTATTTCAATGTTGAATAGATTTATTTCTATTGTGCGTTTTAGCTGGCACGGTATTGGATGTATATTTATCGGTATAAGGTTCTATAAAATGTTTAAATCTCGATTTATATCTTCTTTTAGTTATGCTAGTGAATTTCTGATATTTATTAAGTATAGGTACATACTTTAAATCACATCTAAACAAGGAAAATATTTTTTTGTCAAAAAAATCATTTTTGTGACAAGCTTTTATAGCTGACTGTACTTTTCCTTGAACATTCATTAATTGCTTACTGATATCATTCTAAAAGACCCAAACTCGGTAGATTTGCAATATTACAGGCTTCCGTTCCTAGGGCCACCTTCCGGCTCCATCATCAGACCCTGGAAACTATCTGAAGACAAAGTACTCATCAAGACGATTCAAACGAGCCCAAACTCGATCGGGTTATGTGGTTTTATTACGGAGTTCCTATGACCATTTTCCAGCTCCATCATCAGATCAGCTCCACGTCATCATAATATTGCATAGTCACACGATTTGCATATTCGTGCAAAATTTCAGCTCAATCGGAAACCGGCAAGTGGGTCAAATTTAACTTGCAAAATTCCATTACAGATAACGGGACACGTGAAAATAAATAAAAGCATATAGCAGATATTTCTCCCGGTCTCGGTGAGTGTGTACAGCCGGTACATACACTTGGAATATTGGCATGCGCCTGGGCAATCGGCCCCGCCCACCGCTGAAACTTTCGCGAGAAAGGAAGGTCGCTTGCGCAGCCTCGCGCTTATGTATGCAACTGATCTAAGGCAATGCACCTCGAAATATAAGTGAAGAAACCGTGGCAACTAGGAAGTTTTGTGTTTCTTTTGTGATGATGGCAAGCAAGGCCTTTGTCGGATTTCTTAAAACCTGAAAAACTTTCGGCAATAGTGGAAAAAATAACAGTACGATAAATGTATGAAACATGTCTCATTATTTTTAATACACGCCACGATTTTTATATTAAACCATTTATACAAAGAGTACTTACAAAGAAAAATTGGAATTCATAACCTGGCGAAATAAACCGGGAATCGAACGCGGTACCTCTGGATTACCGGTCCAGCGTGTTAACTTCTCCATCACCCTAACCCTAATGACCTTTCGAATTTTTCCTTATGCTTTGTGTGTGTTTATTTGAAAGGCTTTACACCTTAGCGACCTTTTTGTATCAATGGTTTAATATAACAGTATGATGGCAAGCTCAAGGAATAATCTTATTTCCCTATGACCATATACATAAACATATGACCTCATTAATAAAAATAAGCATTACAATCGGCTTTTATACAGTAAAGTATCGATTATATAAATATAATTAAAATCATCGGGTAAAATAATATGAAAATTATACCCGGGAAAATTTAATGTACTTGGTAATAAAATTAAAATTAATTACGTCACAAAAAAACCCTATATCAGAACCAATAACAAAGATTTTTTTCGAGAAGTTTCCAAAACATGATGACAACATTCAAGGGTACACTAACCTTCAGGATGACCAGCACGATTCGGCACCTCGCCGTGATTTGTTCCGGTATTATTCACTGCACAGTCTGTGAAATGCGCACATCGCGTCGCGGGTGAGCGTACATACAAATTATTGCAAAAATACTCGGCCTTCGCATACCGGGGCATTGTGATACCTGAATAGTACAGTTATAAAGTTAGTGCTAAGCGAATGCTTATGATTAGTGCAGACATCCACTGGGAGATATTTTCTTTTGTTTTTTACTAGTTTTTAGGCATTACATTGCTCGTAGGATTAATGGCCTTTGTTCCGGGAATGTTCTAGAGTGACGCCTTTCTGGAAGACCGACCGATGCGTTTACCGACAATCTGGTTGGGATCGTGGGAAGTGGCCGGCATGAGGGCGGCACTCGATTCTTGAGGGAGTCTTTGTGGAAGGCCTTTGTCCAGCTGTGGACGTCTTTGTCATTGACAATATACGAATGAAGTCGCTCCCCTTGCCTTTATGTCTCTGGATCATTTCTAGCTCTGGGTGCGAAATCTATGAAAAGGAAAACGGTCTCGCTTCCCCCATCCGATCCCTCATGTCAATATTCTGCCCAGGGATCGGATACCGGTATTCGGCCCCATACAAAATAACGGTATTCAATTTCAGTTATTCGTTTATTACTACAGATAAACACGGAATTAGAAAGATATGTCTGTCTGGGTCTGCCACCAGCAAACAGCAAGCCGGCCGTACGTGCGGCGGCATAATGCTCTAAGACACTGGTCCCCTCGCCGCCGACGATGAGCGAGAAGTGATTAGAGCTAGAAACTAGAAAAGAGTTGGCGAGCAGCGAGAAATCTGTAGTTCGAGTACGACGGGCGATTATTAGCACCTCTCGCTCGGGCGGGTCCGCCAAGCAGGCGGCCCTGTCGAGACGCACTTATTCAACGGTATTAGAAGTTTGTTCCAAGTAACTATGGTTTACAAACTACAGTAAAATTACCGCTGGTTGGTCTCTCAGTGTGAGTTCTGACCGCCAAGCGAGTACCGCTGAGCGAGTTCTATCTTGTATCGATGCGATCTACTAGTGAAGAGAGAGTACTCGCCGGCAGTGCGAACAGCCTCTTTTACCGACACGAAGGCTATATCTTACGTTCGTTTCTTGAGCGAGAAATGAGTCGATACCTTAATGATTCCTCCTTGGTGGGACCAGGGCCTAACGAGGGGATCATTTCTTGTATGTCCGATAGGATGAAGACGTTGGAACTGTTTTCTGCACTAGGTGTTAAACCTAAAGAAACGATCTCGTCTCGCTTCTCCCATGCGATTCGTCACCGTATTTTGACACCAGCGAACAGCAAGACGGCCGTGACGCCGTCACAATGGCTTGACGAAACGGACCTACTTCAATGTTATATTTATTTGTCTAGCTCGAGTTTTTCTGATTTACCGATGATGTTATGTTACGACATTGTTGCGTCTTTGGGTTTTTTAGACCGTTCAATGAAATTACAGATTGCTGTGTTGCGATCGTTGGGCGATTTTTTTACATTGTACCGTCAAATGGAGGAACTAGGGACAAAGGAAGTAACTTTAGTGTATGCAGACTGTTTATGAATGATATTTGTAAGCGCTGGAGTAATGCGAATAAAGTTTTTGTAAGTTAAATGTCTTTAATTTACGTATATTTATGTAATTCGGCTATTGCAAAAGTAGAAAGGGAAGTTATAGTACAGAAACATTGTAGGATTACTGTTGACAATATCCGAACAGCGTTCACGGTTTGACGAAGGCCTACAAAGGTCAAAGTTGCTGGCAAGTTCACAACACTGGACCTTTTATAATCTTACTTAATACCAGTCTCAGGGTACTTTTCTTTAACATCCTCTGCCTAATCTTGTTAAAATAAAGACAGTTGTCTATTTAACTCCACTACTACTTCTGTACTAATATGTTTATCAATATTATAACGGTGTATTAAATTAAATCAATATATTATGTTCATTGTAGCATGAATAGAAATACACAGACTCTTTAATATGGCGGTAAGCTGTTTATAAAAGTTCCTTGATGTAGAAAAATACATTCCGCTCTTTTTGCAGCCGTCTGCAATCAAAGGTACTTTAAGCTCAAACGATCTAAAATTCTTCATCTTCTTATACTGAGGCGTTTTGCTTTGAATCTTTCATAAACGCTTCCATAAAAATATCTTCCGAGAATTGCAGGGAAATGAAAAGATTCCTGAACTGCGTAATGCATTGCATTTTATAAGATAGTTTGATTTCGAAGAAAGTCTATTGAGTTATTTCTTGCCATGTGTGCACTGTACCTACCCGACATATCATGTCAGCATTGCGCTGTCTTTACACATCGGTGACGGCATGGCGACTGGAGATAGTAATTGGCGTTGGTATTTTTATGAAGTTCAGTGGTTATCGTTCGTTCATCGACATGAGCAACACGATAGGAGCTGTCCATAAGTTGACTTTAAAGTTAGTACCATGCAAAGCATGTCCGAACGGGACATAGCTAAAAAAAATCTACAAGTCAGTCAACCATGCTTACTTTCCTCTTTTAATGTTCGGTAATATATCAGTAAATGTGTGGTGAATGCTCGCACCCTCCACAAAAAGCCCCCAACAAGGTGGACCGACGACCTGGTTAGGATTGCGGGCGGAAATTGGATGAGTGCGGCGCAAGACCGATCGTTGAGTAGAACTTTGGGGGAGGCATTTGTTTGTCTATCGGCTGATATGATGATGATGATAATGAATGTTCGCGACGAGAAAGCTCCCTAAAAGGTGCTGCGACCGATCAACACGTGCGACTGACTACGATCGAATAGAAGGGAAAGACGGCAATGCACCAGGGTGCACCGTAAATATGAGCGGTTGCTAGTCAACCTAGTTTAATACTTGAGAAATAGCCAAATTGTGCTTAATAGTAACCAAAACTATATGCTAATTTTAAGCAACTTATTTTGGTTACTAGTAGCCCTCAGTTTGTCAGTCCTCCGATTTATTAACTAGCAGCTAACATTTGGGCTATTGTTAACAAATATTTTTTTTGGTATTGGTTCCCAGTGAACAACTCTTGCGAACGCACGGCTGTCCTTTTGAGTCACGCGTAGATGCCACAAACATACTCGTATGTGGCTATGTGCACAGATGCCAAGTATAGCATTACTGCTATTACAATAACCACAGGCCACGGGTCATCGACGAAAGGTATTGAATACTAATTCCCTTAGATTACTTACTTTACGGCAATTTTACACATGGGCTAACCTGTGACCCTAACGCGTTATGGGTATATTACGGTGCAATTTATGCTTGAGTCACATTTAAGGATAGTGTTTTTTTATGACTGTATTTACAGTAAACGCAACGATTTTCTTGCGAGGTGATCTGAGAGTGGCTTATGTAAACCTCGAGTGTTTTTGAAAATTAAGGAAAATTCTTTTATAATTAATTTTTCAGAATTATTTGCTAAGCAAAATACAGGCATAGTCGGTTTCTAAATCAATGTCTACCTCATCAAAACTTAATTTATAGCTTAAACCGGCCAAGTATGAGATGGACTCGCGCACCGAGGGTTCCGTAAAAATACTTATCCCATCTTAACTGGCTGGGTAAAGTTAAGTTTGCACCTGGTATGTAGGTACATATGGCGCCGTATACATATGAGGTGTAAAGTTAACGCAATCAATCACGTTTGTTGTATGAGAGGCCCACTTAAATATATATTTTATTCTGTTGTTATAGCGGCGACAGAAATGCATAATTTGTGAACATTTTAACTGTGTAGCTATCACGGTTCATAAGATACAGCCTGGTGACAGACGGACCGACGTACAGCGGAGGCTTAGTAATAGGGTCCCGTTTTTGCCTTTTTACGGAACCCTAAAACATAATGTTCATAGATCATTATAAAGCAGGAAAGTAGTGTTATAGATATATGGATATCCAAAACACTAAATTGCTTTCCACAATCAAATCCCAGCAATGAATATCAAACGCTAAACGAAGATGGCGCTGAGCGTGCTGTGAATGCCTAAACAGCTGTTAATTATTCTCTTTGTAATTGCTTCGGCTTTCAGACCGGCACTTTGTTAAAAAGGACTGACACTAGTTAGCTTGAAGTTGGTTGCGGTGCCATACATAAGCTATATATAGTCTGAATTTGGACTGAGTTTTAGGTTACTAATACCATTTAGAAAAGACGGTGGCAACCTCGAGCGGCTGATCGTGACAAAGTAGATAAGATAAGGCGTCGTGGGCGCAGTCCAATACGTTGGTCCGATCAGATCTGCACCGCTCTTGACTACAGTCCACAACACCCTTCACACCGCCGTAGACAGAGACAGATGGAAGAAGGTCGTACGAGAGAAAGTGATGCAAAAGGTGCGACTCTCAGCTCTGAGGAATACGACGCAAGGAGCAGGAGGAATACCATTTAAGGTGCAACACGGGCATGCGACATGATTTTGGTCCTGTCCAAATTGATTTTCAGACCTACGTGTTGGGACTCTGCCAAGGTCTTGGAGCATAGCGCTTAATTCCTCCAACGACTCTAACATGTATACGTTATCGTTCTATCCACGATATCGTCCCACGTGGGTGTGTCTATGGGCGACGGTAATTGCTTACCATCAGGCAATTTATCTATCTGTCAAATCATGGTCTTATATGGGGTGTGTATACTGAATATAACAATGTCACGTATAATTTCACTAGATATACCAACATTTGATATAATAGTAGAGTTGTTAGTCCGCTGTTTTCTAACATAATTGTGCGCATCGGGTTACAAGCATGACATTTCACCACAGATAAAGTGTTCCACGGTGATTATTTTCAGATGTGGAAAGAAGTCAGATTCGTCCCCTGTGAGGCGGGAGAGCGGAGTGAATACGGCCAAGTATCTCTCTTTTCTTTCTTTATTGCTGGTCAGCTAAGTCTACCAGGACGTGTTTAGTATGGTTTCCGTGTAAAAAAAATATCAGATTTTTTTTTTATGTTATTTTTGTATAGTTCTATATAAAAATAAGGGTGTATGGCCAAAAAGGTAAAAATCACAACAAGTTTTTTTATTCAGTGAGGTAAATGAGTTCAATTTCGTGAACATTTTCAAATTATTATTATTATTTCAAAAAGCACATTTAATCTAGTTTCTAAAAATATATGCATGTTCGGCACTTCTCATACAAACAGTAGCTTAAAATATATCTTTACGTCGGCGTAACCAACGTAAATCTCCGAACGCATCCTATTTCGCTTCATTAAATACATTAAATAATGATTATTAAGATGCTTTTACATATAATATTTACTATTAACGTCATAGAAAAAAAAAATGTAATGAAAACAAAATATATTTTTGCTAATGTATCACGAGCACACATGCTAATCTCAACATCAACAATTTATTTAAGTTACTGTTTGTATGAAGAGTGCCCAATATGTATATATTTTTAGAAACTAGATTAAATTTTCTATTTTGCAATATTTTTGTTAGTTGTAAATATTCAGGAAATATAACAAATTATCTCCCTGAATAAAAAAAACTTGTTGTGATTTTTACAATTTCGGAAATACAAGCATATTTTTATATGGTACTATCAATAAGTAACATGAAAAATGAATTGCTAATATCTGTTTTACACGAAAACGACACCACACAAGTCCTAGTAGCGTTATCTGATCAGTAGGTAATATAAAAAGAAAAACAGGACTCCTTTGTCCTATTCACCCCGCTTTCCTGCCGCACAGGGGACGAATCTGACTTCCCTCTACATCTGAAAATAATCACCGCAGAATACTCTATCTGTGGTAGAAATTTCGTGGTTGTATCCCGATGT
Organism: Apotomis capreana; assembly: GCA_947623375.1. Classification (NCBI taxonomy): domain Eukaryota; kingdom Metazoa; phylum Arthropoda; class Insecta; order Lepidoptera; family Tortricidae; genus Apotomis; species Apotomis capreana. Next base: position 4,369,611 of record OX392505.1, on the reverse strand, counting down.
ACACAATTTCGCGACTTAGCAAAATGTACTAGAACACGCAGGCTAAGCTTAACATTAACATTTTTTTCAAGGCACTTTTTGTATCAGATGTGCCCAATATGTATACATTTTTAAAAACAAGATTAAATTTGCTGCTTAGTAATATTTTTTTTAATTGTAAATATTCAGGATAAATAAATAAATTATCGTTCTGAATAAAAAAAACTTGTTGTGATTTTTATCTTTTCGGCAATAAACCCAAATTTTAATATGAAACTATTCTTAAATAACATAAAAAAATTAATAGCTGATATCTATTTTACATGAAAACGATGTCGCACAAGCCCTAATAGCCTTAACTGATCAGTAATGAAAAAAAGAAAAATAGCAGTACTTGGTCCTCTTCACCCCGCTCTCCCACCACACAAGGGACGAATCTGACTTCCTTCCACATCTGAAAATAATTACCGTGGAACGTTCTATGTGTGGTAGAAATTTCATGCTTGTAACCCGATGCGCACAATTTCGCGGCTTAGCAACTATACTATAACAACAATAAGCAAAATTTCATTAGGTATAATTTCAATTAGAATAAAATACATTTAATATAACGTATATATTCGCAAGATAACATAACACTCCTTCTCGCTTTGCTCGTCGTCGTACGTAACCATGACTATGACAATTTTACTTTTTTGTTTGAGAATTTCGGGTGTGTTGTGAGCCTTTAAACGTAATAATCATATCAAAAGAACCTTCAACGAAATGGTAACATGCGAGATTATACCAAATGTTTATTAGATCATTACTCTATTATATCCCTTGATATAACCTTTCCAAGCCGCTTGGCGATCATAGAGTAGAATGAAAACTGTAACTTTGAATTTTGTATGTCACATTTTACTGCCTCCAAGGGTAGAAATAGAAAGGCGGTATTCTGACAGACTACGATCACACAGTGTGAGTTATAAACTGTAACTTATAAATCGAGCTCAGACATTCAAATTCGACACCTCTAAACGCAGTTTAAGCAACCACAACTAAGGCAATCATTCAAAGACACAATAGCCACATACATTATCGACAATTATAGGTTTATCCAACTTACTCAGCGGCTGATATAACTTTAATGCAACGGTCTTAAGATTCAAAACCTATTAGGTATCGGTAGTAATGAGATAGTACCTTGCCAAGCATCCGTTTAGGTTTACGCCACGACCTACAATTAGGATGTCTGGATGTCTAGACTCAAATCTAACGCAAATATTGAGAAAACGTGAAGTAAAATGTTTGAAGAGTTCAATCATAATCTCTCGCTGTTGTCTTATGGTGGAAATTTGAATGGGGTTATTCAATACTTAGTGCGTTTTCGTTTGGATTGCGCGAAATGTCAATAAATCAGTATTGAACAATGCCGGATCATCGGATGATTGTTGCGCAATTTAGCTAATACAGTCTTAGGAAATTCGGCCTTTGGATGTACCTATTGTGTTAGCTAGACGCCTAGATCGGTGTAGCTCCTAGACAAATGGCGTGGAAGAGAGATTGAACAGCGATTGTTGAATTTGGTACGATTATTGGAACAATTCATTATTGATTCGTCGTTTAATTGTTAAACTAGTGAAATTATACTGGGTTTAATTTGGGATTCCGGCGATTTGTGTTTCTATATCAGCGTCTTAGTTTCTCAAGTCATTGAATATGTATATGTTTTCCGTTTTCCAGATCGAATATATGTAGTGAATTTACATATGAAATTGCGACATTTGCCTGTACTTTTGCAGATAGATAGCAGAAGTGCGCAGATGAGCTATATGTCGGAAGGTGCGTCTCCCGGAGGGCAACAAAGTGCAATTTGAATTCCCAAAATCGATTGGTAACTTATTGGGATTTTCTAGTTAAAATTTATTTATTTTTTCCTTGAATGGAATTGAGAATTTCCTAATAACTTTTTATTGAGCTCGCTATTCAGGAATCGGAATTCTAAAAGAAAAATAAATCTCGGGGTTGAATTAAGCTACAGTTCGAACTATCTTAGGAGGCGGGCGAACAAAAAATGTAGGCGGTAGCGCGTCCCTTAGCGTGAGGTCAGAAAATAAATTTGACAAATTTTATCATATGCTTTATTTCTAAATTACTATATCAATGCCTTTGATAGTTGCGCGTAGTGTGCGATGTGTAGAATTTTTACACAGAAAATTCCTGTGAGTGTCTTCTTTTGATGGCTGATGATGATTGATGTCTTGAGTTTTTTTTTAGACATGACTTGAACTGTATCGGGGCTGTTTAGCCCTAACTACCAGTGAGTCTGACTTTGTGTGGGAGTATAGCCCGCTAATGGGATTATCTCCGCGCCACAGGTTGTCTTTAGGGAAAATCTATGAAGAATAGGTTCAATGATGGAAAATAACCTACTAACTGTACTTGTATGAACTAACTAGATAATAACTCAATAATCAGAGCTGCATTAATAAGCGTTGTTGCAACGCGTTTACTAAGCGTACCGGTGCGTAAAGCGTATGATTATGCAGATTTTGGCAGAGGAAAACTACGCTGGCGCAACATCCAAGGCTTAAAAAATAGACTAGGTCGTAGTTAGATCTATTATTATCTCCTTTATCCATTTTAATTCATATGATAAGTTTTCTTACAATAAATTTATATCAAAAGGAAAATACAATAAGGAAATTACAAAATATAAACACATAAAAAAAAACTTAACCTACGGTGCCGCCGGCAGCGGGGCAGGGCCCAGGCTACCAGTGGTTAGGGCTGCAGAGAGAGGAACCTCCCTGACGACGCGCGCCGTATCCTGGAGTACCGCCTTCTGAGTCTGACCCTTGATTCAGACATCTAGCGAGAGTCTTAAGATGTTTGTCGAGACTCTTCGCTATAAGACCGTTTGCCGAAACGGCTATCGGGACAATGATCGTTGAATCATTATTACTATTACTATTTTGTAAGGTCTTGGCAGAATACTAGCGAAGTAGCTTGCTGCTTCATTATGCTGAGTCAGCGCCTTTTCTCTGCTATGACACATGGTTTTTAAATGTGCTGTAATTGTTTTATACTTGTAATAGTTTTAAATAGCATGATTTGACTGTTTTGTTCATTTTTTATTGTCTAACCATGTAAACTACTTTTAATGTTCCGATGTTAGTAGGTATACGTGACGTGTCACGACATTATAGCCAGTGTTATTTTTTAATATAAAATTCATCACCACCATCGTCATCATCATCATCATATCAGCCGATGGTTTACCTACCCTTGTTTGGTTGGAGCGACCATTTTGTTTCATTTGACGGCGGGACGGCGGTTTTATGAACGTACTTACGCTACAACGAACACCAGTCAAGTCTCCACCTTGGTTGTACGGGAAATCATAGAAATCAGCGTACATTTAAATGAACCGGGTACCATATAGTAGAAATCATGTAAATGAAGTACTTCTCTTATTATTTAACTAGAAAACGCAATTTCATCTGTTCCGTTTTGGCTTTCTAAAGGAAATACCACTGCTAATTATTTTAGTAGGTGTTTGTTTTTGGCTAAATTTCCGCAGCAAACGTACGCCTAGTATACAAATTTTATAATTATTTGCGAAAAAATCAAAACGGACCGACACAGAACATTTCTTTCCCATTTAGTTCCTACAATTTCGTAAAGATTGGTTAAGTTTCGAAACCTCGATTTGTATAACCCGATTACGTAAAGTTTGGACCTCATTTGTATCCGACGCCTTAGTTACCAACTGCAAACTTAACGTAAAATGATATTATGGGAAAAGGAGTCCTCTTAGGCGTTTATTTAATTATTTTTTGATGTCCAACTATCCTTGTACCAAAAATGGTCAAAACTACTAGACTAGTCACTTTTTAGGGTTCCGTACCCAAAGGGTAAAAACGGGACCCTATTACTGAGACTTCGCTGTCCATCCGTCCGTCCGTCCGTCCGTCCGTCTGTCACCAGGCTGTATCTCAAGAACGGTGATAGCTAGACAGTTGAAATTTTCACAGATGATGTATTTCTATTGCCGCTATAACAACAAATACTAAAAATAAAAATAAAAAAATATTTAAGGGGGGCTCCCATACAACAAACGGGTTGGTTGCGTTAACTTTGCACCTCATTTGTATGGGGCGCTATACATACCAGGTGCAAACTTAACTTAACCACTCAAGGATGAAAAGTGTTTGTACGGAACCCTCGGTGCGCGAGTCCGACTCGCACTTGCCCAATTTTTTGTGATGAGGTAGTAATCGTAAATATATTTTGACTGATATACGTCATTGTAATATCCAAACAAATAGGGTATGTATTTCCCGGAATTTTCAATATAGCAGTCGCAGAAATTTTCGGGACTCTTCTTCTACCTAGCATTATCCCGGTTCTTGCCAGGGTCCGCTTTCATACAAACTTTCCTCCACTTTGTATGACCCTGGGCAACCTATTTTGTTAGCCGTTTTACGTGTATCGGCCTTCACGACGTCCAGCCATCGCTTATTTGGTCTGCCACGGGGTCGGGAGCCGTCTAGATCTAGGTCAAGGCATTTGTTCCCTACGTAGTGGGGTGGCCTGCGAGAGATGTGACCAAACCATCGTAGGCGGGATCCTTGGAGCTTCTCCGCTACGTCACTAACTGCAAGAATGCCACGGGACTGTCATACAAAAAAAAGACCATGGACTGCGCACTCTACAAACTAATCTCCTCACGTAATAGTACATTACATCAGAGGCCGGGAAAATGAGGATTTCCGGCCAAGTAGGTATATAGTGGATAGTGATACGAGGCCGGGAATCCGTTTTCACGACGAGGCATGTATAGTGCTTTTCTCAAACATACAATGAAATAAAAAAATATACTTCAAAGAACAACATTTTATTAACTGACAAATAGGACATTTTAGTCTAACAACCAACCTTTAAAAACAAAACCTGCTTTTTGTCAAACCAGCCAGCTGTGTGAATGACCTTGTTGTTGAAACCAAAAAAAAGTTACTTTGCAGGCCTAGGCCTGAAAAGCAGTATGAAATCCCTTTACAGTCCTCTCGAGTTGTTGCGCCCAAAAGGCGATACTTCCGAGCCTATTATTATAAGGAACGTAAAGACAATATTTCATTGCATGTTTGAGAAAAAGTGTTTTTCAATTAAATATCAAAATAATTGTATGCCTATTGTTATATGGTACGAGGAAAACTTGAAATATAGGACATGTACATATTAGGTAGCACTAAATAACTTTGGTAACTGCAATTTTCTATTTTATGATTATTAAATAAAATTATGTTTGTCCGCTTTGACTTAAGACCTCAATCGAAGTGGCGTCGTAACTGTTTATTAATTAATTAATTGATTACTTTATTACACCACAGTGCTGTACAAATTGCACAGTTCAGATGTTTGCATTCCATTTTGTACGGCTACGGCAAAACAAATAGAAAGGCTGACTTCACCCACGTTAGAATTTGGTCACCTTCTGAGCTTATCCTCATTGCCATATATTGTCAACTGTTTTGATTCGTTACATTGTCCCCTTTCTAACTTCTGTGGAACCCGAGCTAGCACTTTGGACCATATAGAAAGGACAAGTTAGGGAAATTTCAGTGTCGAAGTTAGGATGGTGGTATTTTAGGCATTGTACTTATTACGATTCAGCTTTCTGAACGACTTAAAACAGTGACGAGTTTAAATTGAGTGAACTCTGAGTTAGAGAAATTGTTAGTGTAGAGACTTCCTTTTCGTACAATTATTATTCTGTAATGATTTCATTACTTACGCAGCTATTTGTTCTCTCTGTTAGTCCCCGATGCCGAAAACATTTCCGGATATTTTTTTATCATCAAAAACGTACTAACGTATAACGTAACAGTAATTATCAATACTCAGACCAGACGAAAAACCCCCGACCCAAACATAGCTATATACAAAGGCTTTCGTTAAAAAAAAACGCATTCAAATCGGACCTCTCCGTTTGGGAGCTGACACACAAATGCATGCAATTTGGCATTAACGCCGCCATTCGACTTTTTGATTTAAACTTATAACATCCCTCTTTTTGTCGGGAGTTAAAAAAATTACACGAAAACAGCATTCATAGTTTAACAGAAATAAAAATAAGTCTCTCCTGCGGTTTATTGGATTCTAAAATGTTTTGAACTTACCCTTCACGAGTTTTTCCCCCGGTGTTCCCAGCCGTTTTGATATCCATACTTACGACAGCAGCACACGTTCTCGTAATAGCGACTGATTAGTATAATGTATGCGCCTGTTTGCTATGCAGTGCGAACAGCTAATTGCAAGCAATTGGGAAAATTTATGACCTAAATGAATAATGATCGAGGGCTCGCGTGCGTTAGCTCCTTCATCTTTAGATTACATTGTTTTTATGTATAATTATGTACTATATTGCAGTCTTTTTCAACCTTTCTGGTGTCACGGCCCTTAATGACCATCAAATTCCTCGTCCCCCTAAAACCCAGTTTGTACCTACGATTAAACTTAGAGCCCAACTCTTATTTATCAAATTTGGAATGCACCCGTCTATCATTCAATTAGTCGTGCGTATGCGTTCGGAACGCAACCTACCCGTGTTTGTCAGATATTCAGAAGGTACTTTCCGATTTGCAAAAAATATAAAAAAGGTAAAAATGTTTTTCTTTGCTGAAGTCCGTGACCTACTACACATATCATTTACCGTTTGTGTGTTTAAATCTCTGGGTGTTTCTATCTTATCTGTCCCCCTTTCTATCTTATCTGTCACTGTCCCAACAGTTCTCTACAATGGCATGATGAACCACGGCGACCCCAGGGGCTTGCTATTATTAGCTCTGTTTATTTTCTCTGTATTTTAGAAAAAAAAAAAAAACAGCAACTGCATGTAAATGTAACCGTAAAGATTACCTGCATCGTAAACAAGCCATGAGCAAATCCGTCCTGTGGAAATTGTCCAAGCTTCAAAAAGGACTTATTTCTAAAGGTCTCCAATGTAACTTATGCCATTTTTAACGGCAAACTGCTCAAATCCCCCGCATGTGTCAACAGCGCACCGAATGGCTTTCGGTGTTCCATTTTTGAAATAAATTCGAACAGGCCGGTGTTGTTTTGATAGTTTGTTTACAAAATGTTATGATAGATGGCGTTGTTTTAAATCCTGATAACGGTGTTTTATTCGTAGTGATAGTGTTTTCTTTTATTACACTACAGGACTATTGTTGTTATTTTTCGTTAACACGTTTTTCTTTAGTAAAGTTGGTACATAAAGTTGATAGATATATCGATAATAAAATAACCACAACTCAGTTATATGACGTTATAATAGACGTCTATTATCACTCAATTCCTCCTTATTTTCATCATTCCACACATAGTAAATCCTGCTATTTAAACAAAAGGCTGTATCCTCAATATGATAATAATGTCAGTTAAGCCCTTTTACCCCGGAGGGTTTGGATAGGAAATGATTATCATTAGGTGATTACAGTCGGCGGAACTGACACATTAGCCGAGAGCAGTCCACGGCTGGTTGAGCGTGCGTAGCTAGGTATATTACGAGGGAAAGCGAAGGCTGAGTTGCAGCGGTGTCTATTCTGCATCAGGGCCCCTAAGGCTTTCCATCATGCGCGAGAATATATACTAAAAGGATGACTCTCATAAAACTTCCCGCGACTTCTTTTCTCGCGCGACTCAGCATCACTTTTCTGGCTCGTACGGTATTGTACTTAAAGAATAAGTGTTTGACAAAAAAATATTTTTGAGACACGGATTTATTGCTGACTGTATTTTCTTACATAAACGATAATTGCTCATCAAGACCAATCACATGAGCCCAAACATGGGTTATCTCGTGCTGTTAAGGAATGCCTAACGTACACCTTCCGTCCCCCCCCCATTATAAGAACAGCTCCAATACCAAATTATTGTATAGTTACGTGAACTATATACACGCAACGTTGCATTTCCATACGAATAAAAAGTAGGTTAAAAATTACTTGCAAGATTTGATTACGAGTACCGTACATTGTTACAAACTAAGTAATTAACTAACAAACTTCGTTAAAAGTAAACCCAATAAAAATTTTGAACGGGTGTCAAAGATCAGGGGGCCTATGATGGTAGCTTTTATCAGCATCCTTCACGTTTTGACAAAATGCGAGTGAGAGTGACAGATGCTTTGTCACTTATTTATCACGTGATAAACGCAACCATCATAAGCCACCAGAGATATAAAAAGTTCATAAATGAATGCAAGATTACGCATGATTTTATGACTTTTTCTTTGTGAAAGGAAGGATTATTTCTGTGTAATACTGATACATTCTTAATGGATTTTCAACTTGTTCTTCGTCAAGTTAATTGCAAGCAGATGACTTATATACCGCAAATTGTTACTAATTATATCTGAAGATCAGTTTTTCAGATAAAAGGCTAATTATTGGCTGGTCGTTCGAGAAATTAACAAGTAATCAAAGTAAATCGAGCAATTACAGTTATATAACGATTGGAGCAGTACAATGCATCGCAAAAAGTGCAATTACTATTGTGACACGACACATTGCAATGTAATACTATCTACATCTACCTGCTTTAGAAATAGAGTGATTGCTTTATCCATTCTAATATGTAATGATTAATGAATAGTTGAATAACCGTCTATGTCTGTTATTGTTTTTGTCTGTATGCATTGCTAAATTAGTTTCTAAGGCCCATATTTTGAACAGAGTTTAACGTTTGTCATAATAGTTACTTCGTATACTTAGTTAAAGCACATCGCTGAAGTGGACATAAGGTTGCACCCACATCACAAGCATTCGCGTGTAATGTAAAAATTAATTATATACCTAAAGATCGCATTTGTTTTTTGTTTCCATAATAGTGACGACGCACGATTTTTCTTCCATATTACTTCTGTGGCATAGTGTTTTTAACCGAATTCCAAAAAAGGAGGAGGTACTATGTTTAACTGGAGTATATATTTTTTATTATGTTAATGTTATAATGTGATAAATAAAAAGTAGAAAATACGCTCATACATTTTGCTTTCATAATTTACCTTTGTATCAATGTTTGTAATAATTTCTGTTCTGGTCTGAGAGTATGTAACATAAATGCCTAAACAGTTATATAAATTGATAAGGTAAATATCACTGAGCCTCGCTAACTTTAAAATGTTTCTACGTATACTCATATTTACTGGATACATTTATATGCAAATATTCTCGGAAACTATTAGGTAACTTCCTCGCTTCACAGAAATTATCTATCTGGCATAGTTTTGCATTTTCCTGTTCACTGCCTGAATGTTAAGGAAAACATTGAAAAAACGGCTGTGTATACTTTCATGACTACCGATGTACAGTCTAACCTCATAATACAGTATTTGATGACAGCTTAAAATCAGCTATACTCTTTATGGAATGTCAAAAACGATCTATTACTATGTTAGAAGTTAGAAGCTATGTTACTATGCAAGAATTTATAGTTAATGCGGTGACTAGAACTCTGACCGGTCACTGCAAGCTGAACAAACACCGTTTCCTAATGGGAATAATGGAACAGGACACAACTTGCAGGTTCTGAGTTCTGAGGAGACAGCTATGCATATCCTCTGCTCCTGTGAACCACTTATGCACAAAAGACAGAAGAAGTATCCACTTAGGGCAACACTTTGTGCCCCCAGAGGAGATACAAAACAACTCCCTGCACAAAAAATCTGGGAATTCCTGGACTCAACGGGCCTTAAGTGAGCTTTAAGACAGGGCTGCCACAATAGATCCATTATGGTCGATGCGGCACACAAAAGACCCAATTAATATTTAATAATAATAAATACTATGTTAGAATAAATACGGCTAGAAACCAAGTTAGTGTTTGAAAGTGTAGCCAGTTTTGGTAAGCCAAGGACTAAGTTTCATCCGTGTGCGCATCTGTCACAGCGTCAATGTCACGGGCAAAACGCCTCTATGATTGGTTCGTAGACACGCACAAATAAAATCAAAAGCGGTTTCATCTTTCGCAAATCTGTTATATGAAGACTCTCGTTCTAGGCGTACTTATTCTAAGGTTAGTGTAGTAATCACTAGATTACCCATAGGAGGGCCTCACTCATTGGCTCGGTATGGAACCAGCGGGTCAGACGTCTGTCTCAGCCGGTGGCTCTCCCGTGACTGTCCTCCCACCCGTACTCTCGAAACAACGTCATAACTACCCACATAATAGGTTTTATACAGAAACAGATCCACAAACACTACAGTTAGTATGAAGTTTCGATGGAGACCCTGGCTTATGACGTTATTAAAATCTGTAGTCAAAACTCTTTTTTATTTTAGATTTAATTCAATTAAGAACAGTATACCTTATGATCAAAAGTCAGTGGTAGTTTATTCCTTTCCCATATATTTTTGAATGTTGTTTTAGTGGTATGGTGGTGGTATCAATGAAATAAAATATTTTTACTATAGGTAGTCAACTACCGTATTGAAATCGAATGCCAAAAGTTGTTGTTTTCTCGCAAATCAATATATTTTGTTGTAACCAAATTAGTGACTTAGTTTACTTACTTTTGAGATTAAGAAAATGCCCGTTTTTGACTGAAAGTCGTACTTTAAGGACAAAACAAGACAGTACCTAAATCGGACAAGTAAGTATAAATAGATTGTAGTACCTTTTCACTTCAGCTGCTTTGATACATTCAATCTGTTATTCTTCACTGCGACAAAGTACTGTAATAGTTACATATTTAGGTATGATATTATAAAATGGCGCGAATTGTTCAAAACGTAGAAATCAAGACTGTCGAGAAATCCAGATACTATCATTAATAGGCAATTCCATTACCATCAAGTATACTGATAGTGTAGTGATTGGAAGGAATGGATTTTATATGTTGAACCGAGGAATGACTACGATTATCACTGATAGTGTCAGATGGGCACAAAAATTATATATTATGTCGATAAAGTGAAAGTTCTGTTAAGTATGATGTTTTTCATATTGTGGTATGGTCGTTAAATACTGTGAACGCGAAGTGACCAAGTGACATCACTAGCGATGTGCCGTTCTCAAGAACGTTTAAAAGGCATCATTCTGGGATTTTTCATTTTAAGAATCGCATGGTAAAGAACGCTTAATATTCTTATCGTAACAGCGAGTATGCTTTTGTTAGGGTATTATTTAAATATTATGTAGTTAATCTAGTAATACCCCGTGGTAGCTATTAAACTTGTCCGCTTTTTCAATTTATGGACAGACCTATATAAGTTGACTGGCAGACATCAACTTGACAGCTAAATAGTGCTGTCAACTGACAATGGGCGAACCGTCTAATTACAGCTGATTTGCAAACTGCCCGCGAGATGGCGTGTTTAAGGCCGATAATTATCGTAATAACTCTCTTAAATGCCACAGTTTTATGCAGTTTTAGATAAATGTTATGTCTAGTAACTAGACTTTAACGGTCAATTCTCAACATTTCCCGAATAAGAACATGTATCGTAAACTTTGTGTCCAAGATTTTAGCCTCACGATAAGCTTGTTGTTGCTTAGCAACTGTAAGAAATAATTTGGGAGAAGGTACTAGAAACTAAAATTTAAATACCAAATACCGCATCATAAGGCCATGTTGGATTTCCCCTTTAACCCAACCCGACATCGTAAAACTTATCAGTTGACCGCCACAACTATTCTAATTAACTATTAAGTAAACAACATTTAATGTTACAATTCCACCAGCCTTTACCGCACAGACTTATCTTTATTATCCCTTTACTGTATTCCATACTTTTCTAAAAAGGTCACTGGATGTAATAAAAATTTAATCTAGCCACGATCGTGCGAAATGCTTGAATTTATGGCTCAGGGATTCGTATGTTGATTAAATATTAAATGTTTATGCAGAATTTTCGTTTTTGTTAGCCTAGTTCTTATGCCCCTTTATCTTTAGGCGGGGCTGGTCATCCTCGTTTTGAGTTAACTTCGAGCAAGGTCATGTTCTTGGCTCATCACCTTCTCGGCAGATCATTTTCCTGAGAATTTCGAAGGCCGTCATGTTCTCAGCTAGTCAGTTTCTTAGTAGGTCAACTTCGTTTCGTGTCCATTTCGAGGAACGGCATGTTCTCGGCAGGTCATCTTCGTTTCGTCACGTTTCGTGTCAATTTCGAGGGACATCATGTTTTCAGAATATGAACCTTTTACGTTGTCGCTAGTGAGAACGGTCACGTCAACTTATGGTAAGGCCCTTACCCTACCCTTACCTTACCCTTACCGTAAGGGTACTGCATCATGGAAGTTTGCTGCGTTACACTTGTCTTCTCTAATCATTGTAGATCGTCGGCCCATATTTATGACTTGTACGTAAATTGCGTACATTTTCTTGACTGATCTAAGGCGGAAGACGTGTTTTTCGTACAGTAGGAAGGGGCGAGCCAAAATCTTTTTAACTCTGGGGTCAAAGGCATGCATATAATGTAGAGCGCTATAATGGAGGTGGGAATAGACACAGTGATCCTATCAAATACAGTACGATTAGCGCAACTCTGTCCATCGCTTTGAGTAGGGTGCTCAGTTCGGGGAATTCCCGGGACTAACTTTTAGCCTTTTTATAAGGCACATACTAAGCGATCACGTTTCAGTTCCATTAATTTAGAATTTTTCAAATACTTTTATGTATCTTTATAAGATATTTCTCCGCTTCTCGGCTACTGTGCGGCTGATCACATCTGAGAGTACCTAAGCTTCGGAATCAAAATTTTACGTAAATCTAACATGTACTTAATACGCTGGCTCAGTGGCCCGGACGGACCGAGGATCTTGTTCTCTGGCACAAACAAAAACGCGGTACCTCATATTCGGCATTAATTGCAGCGCGGGCCGCCGGCTAAACAGAAAACTTACTGTGCTGTTATCTTCTGTCATTTTTTCTGAGGTAGGAATATGCGCACTGTTAGCAATCTGTGTGGCGCGTTGATTTACATTCAGGTGCCGCGCGGGCAGATTAACCTCTGTATTCGGCGTTATTTGCCATCTTCTGTGATATTCTCAAAGGTAGCAAAAGCGCACTGTTAGCAATCTGTGTGGCGCGTTGATTTACATTCAGGCGCCGCGCGGGTAGATTAACCTCTGTATTCGGCGTTATTTGCCGCGCCGGCTAAATCCACATCACTCCGCCATCACTCTCCATTTCACAAAGAAACGGCTACTGAAATATAATAATGTAGCAATAAATGTAAAGCCGTTCTTCAGAGGATAGGGTTCTTTCAGTCTTATTTTGATTCTGTATTTTTTTTTATGTGGAAATACCAGTTACCTTATAAAAACAAAGATCAAACAGCAATCCGTTGTGACGCAAGCCGCGCTCAACCCAGCATTCCTGCTCTTCCTTTAGGGTTATAAAATTTTATACTATATCTAAAGTATAAAATTGAATTGGAACTCAGATGTGTCCAGGAAGGGTACACGTTTTCATTTATTTACATTTCTACAAACCAAATTACCAAATGGCATAAAGTTAAAGCATAGTTCGAATTTGTGTTTTCAAAATATTTTGGGCAACTAGTAACCCTCACATACAATACATAATTAAATAATTTGTCATTTTGATAACGACTGCTCTGATGCATGTGTAGATAGGGTTGTCAACCGTCTCGTTTCTGGAGCCTAGAGTGTGTGTCCCACAAAGGTCTACGCAGGACGCCGATTGTACCGTTTTCTAGACTGATCTATAAGCTCTGATATTAGTTTTCAGTTGTAATTTTTAGTAAATTGAGAGGGATGTGATATTAATTAGAAATAAGAATATCACGACGCGAGTAACGCTCGCAAACACCTTGCGGTCACTCGCTCGTTTGGCATTAACCTGAGCCCTCTTCTTCAGTTCTTAACTTTTCTTTTCATACCTTTAATTACGTTGACGGCCAATGTATCCTACACCGTTAGGCGGGAAATGAAATGAAATGAAATGCGGGGTGAAGGATTCCCGCATTTTATAAGCTAAATCCCACAAATGTACCGCAAATACGTGCGCTAAGGTTGACAACCCTATACCGCTGGCGTTATTTGGCGTGGAACAGAATATGTACCACCGCTCGGAACGTGTTAAATGGTTGACACTGCTCAAATGTTGACCTAACTTGTGTCTGGGTAAACGAAATGCAAATTAAAACTACTGCAATGCGGGTGTACTCGCGAAATTAAATAAACTGCCAAAAAAAAGTTTTTTATTGTTTAGCTGAGCTGAATTTAACGCAGAAATTATCTAGCTTATTAAAGTTAAGCATTCGTGCAAACTTGCAAACTGCAAGCTAAAATATGATTAATGCAACTTTATCACTAACTAAAACTAACTGAGCGCAACGACCCACAATGGATCTCTCCGACACCAGCGGGGCTAATATATCGACTTAGCGTCACCTGTCTTGCTTGAACAGTATTGACAGGAAAGTGACAGATAGTATTTAGTAAGAACGTGGCGTGTCACAGTTATGCCAGACGTACAGGGGGTTAATGATGGTTGCGATTATCACTGTGATAAATAAAGTGACAAGCATCTATCACTCACACTCGCATTTTGTCAAAACGCGACTGATGCTTTCTCGCTTTAGCGCGTGCATAAAAACAACCATCATGTCACGCCATGCATCGCATGTCACGCCACGCTTCACGATCCTGAAGGCCTTATCACATTCGATTTGCTAGCGAGTTTACTATACAAATAACCGTTGCGGCGAACTCCCTGCGAGATCCTGTAGCTCTACCATGAGTTTACAAATACCGTACTCGATTGCGACTACGTAACGGATTTGTATGGAGATTTTTTACAGCGCCTCTAGCGGATACGTATAGAACTACCAGAAGTGGTCGGCACCATAAGTTGTATTTGCACGCTAACGTTAACTCGATTCGAAAGTGCGTGTAGTAAAATACGTCACGCAAATACACCTAACTTCACATCAAATGAATCCGTCTCTTTCTAACTATATTGACATGGCTGAGTAAGTATAATATTAGCCCTTAGAGTAAAGAAATATCAATAGTTCGTGTTACTAAGTAGAAACCTATGACCTTATTGCTATCTCTGTGTAGCACATCAAGTGCCCGCAAGATAAAACGAGACGACAGAATATTTGTCAACACGTCAAATTCAAGGACGTGTTCAGCACATGTGTCTTTTTTGTTGTTGTAAGCGACGCTCAAATAGATTTATCGATATCGAAAAAACTATCATTATGATTATAGTTGCTAAGATTTGACAACACTTCATATTTTTAAGACTACAATTTTATTACTTTTCTCTATTGCACTTATGAGGTTGAGCTTAACATTATTGACAGTTAATTTTTTTCACTATCGGTGTTGAAGACTAACAGCTCTATGCATGCATAGTTGTCGTAGATTTCGGTTATTTTATGTATTTTCTTACATTTCTTCACATACTTGCAGAAAAATAAATTCAAGTGTACACGATGCAGAGAGTATTGCATTTGTACACTTTAATTTATGTCTATATTCATTTTCACCTTTACGAATGAAATTTTAACAATTAATGTCAATAAATTGATTTATTCATAAAAATAACTTCTTATGCTTAACTTTAATCCTGTAATATAGAATATAATATTAAAATAAATACGCGGGTTTTGTATGTATTTTTATTGTTATCGCTTTGGTTCACTTGGATTTTATTACAATTTTCTTAGTGCAAAGATAAAAAACAGAGCATTATAAAAAATCTCCAAGATTAAGTTTTGCGATTCAATTCAGCCTCACCTTGAAAAGGATTCCAAGCTTATGGAATACTATCTTTGCGGAAGATTCAATAAAGATTTAAGTCAAAGTATAGCGAGTTAATGCGAAAAAAATTGTAGATAATCGTCAGTGATGTCATTATCATCTGCTTACTCCCCTACTTTATATGGTAGCTTAAAAGTCTTGACAGACTGGCCTTTAGGACAGACAGAGGCCTTTGTGACGTTTAGGCTTGAACGGTGTGAGGTCTTCAACATCCTATCTTCCAAAATCTATGTAATAAACCTTCCTCTTGAGTCACTCTATCTATTAAAAAAAAAACCGCATCAAAATTCACTGCGTGGTTTTAAAGATGTAAGCATACATAGGGACAGACAGACAGACACCTGGAAGCGACTTTGTTTTTTACTATGTAGTGATATAATATAATAGTAGTCTTATCGATGTCGTATCGATAAATCTATTTGGGCGTCACTAACAACCAAAACTTTGACTCATGGGTTTTTTCTTTGTAGTCGACGTGTTGACAAAAATCGTCGTCACAAAGTATCTGTCGTCTCGTTTTTTCTTGCGCAAAATTGACGTGCTTTGCAGAGACACAGATATAATCGTAGGTTTGTACTAAGTAACACGAGCTCTATGGAATTTTCCTTACTCTAAAACCCGATCCAGACCTTCCGATCCGATCCGATTTATCGGAACAAATCGGATAATGTGTAGTGCAATTGTCCGATTTATCGGAAGAAATCGGATAATGTGTAGTGCAATTGTTAAACCCGCTCCAGACGTTCCGATCCGATCCAATTTATCGGAAGCAATCGGACAGTGTGTAGTACAATTGTCCAATTTATCGGAAGAAATCGGATAATGTGTAGTACAATTGTTAGGACATTTCTTCAGATAAATCGGATCGGATCGGAACGTCTGGAGCGGGTTTCAGGACATTTCTTCTGATAAATTGGAACGGATTGGAAGGTCTGGAACGGGTTCCGATTTCTTCCGATAAATCGGACAATTAGGCTAGTTGACTCATGTCAAATTGTAATAAACTAACGTTTATTCCGTATAGTATTTAGCAAAGGAAACCTAAATATATATTTTTTAATTCATCAAAGTGAAAGATGGCTGAAAAAATTGAATTTGAAAATATGGTTTTTAACCTGTATTTTGAAATGCTTAAAACGCTGTCCGCCATGTTCGCTTATGATAGTGACGTCATCGGTCATGTAAACAAAAATGAAAGTCTACTTTGACGACTTCGAATAGTGCCGTCCCTCTCGGTCTCCTGTCAAAGTATATTGGAGTGAGCGGAATGGCACATTACGACGGTCTAATTTCCAATATTTACAGGTAATTCTACGTTACACCACAGATTAGCAAAAGGCAAAAATTGCGGACGGCGTTTTTGACTGTTTATGAAATGTCTAATTTTCAATTGATAAAATTTAGCTTTCTAGTTTTCACAAAAATACAAGACATTTTTTTAGAGCTAGTAAGATCATTATTAACCATTTCAAATACATTTCAAAACTGAGTCTACTAGCCTATTGCACTATGTATACATTATCCGATTGCTTCCGATAAATCGGATCGGGTCGGAAGGTCTGGAGCGGGTTTTAATCGGATCGGAAGCAATTGGATAATGTGTAGTGCAATTGTCTGATTTATCGGAAGAAATCGGATAATGTGTAGTGCAATTGTTAGGACTTTTCTTCCGATAAATCGGATCGGATCGGAAGGTCTCGAACGGGTTTAAGCCCGCTCCAGACCTTCCGATTCGAGCCGATTTATCGGAAGAAATCGGATAATGTGTAGTGTTTTAGGTCCTAACTATTGCACTACACATTATCCGATTTCCTAACAATTACGCTACACATTATCCGATAAGTAGGATCGGATCGGGTAGGATCGGAAGGTCTGGAACGGGTTTTAATGGCGCCGCGCGCCAGTCACTTTGACATTTCATTCTCAATCTTGACTTCACATGCGTGACGTCACATCCATAAAACGTAAATAGAAGAGAGATTCATCGACTTTATTCAAAAAATATGGATACAATGGTATAAAGGCAGTGTTTGTTTGGTGTGTAGTGCCACAATGTACAAATACATCTATAAATACTCCACAGAAACTGTTTGTTTCTTACCGGCGAAACGCAAAAGACGAAAAATGTGGCTACGGGGAGATCCGAATGCCATTCTATCACATTAATGTATTTATGTGTGAAGATCACACTCAATCACACGTAAGTAACAATTATTTTTTTCCGTACGAGCTAGTGTGGATAGAACTATCAGTATACTTAAAACAAAACAAAATAACATCTTTAATTCCTAACCTATTGGATGTGGCCTTAGATTTATTAAACCCTATATTGTTTACAACTACAACACGTCACTCGGGAATTACAAACATTTTTATATTATGTTGTTTAGCTTATCTATGTTCTTTATAATTTTATGTGCTGTTTTGTTATAAATATAATATTAGAATATGGTATAAGATAGTTGGTTTATCAGTTATGTTAAATTTCAGATGGAAAAAAACCCAAATAACTACATGAAGTACAAAAAGGGCTTTAGTCAGAAGATATTTCTTACAGATGAGGCTGTTCCAAGTTAATTTCACCGTCAAGATGATTGCAAGAGGTGGCTGCCTGATACTGGATCTCATCGAGAAATTGTCCTTGTCACAGAATGATGCTATAAATAATTGAGCCTCCAGGTATGATATCTAATTTTACAAAAACTGGGCAAGTGCAATTCCGACTCGCGCATGAAGGGTTCTGTACCATAATCTATAACAAGTTTGTTGTATGGGAGCCCCCCTTAAATATTTATTTTATTTTACTTTTAGTATTTGTTGTTATAGCGGCAATAGAAATACATCATCTGTGAAAATTTCAACTGTCTAGCTATCACCGTTCTTGAGATACAGCCTGGTGACAGACGGACGGACAGCGAAGTCTCAGTAATAGGGTCCCGTTTTTACCCTTTGGGTACGGAACCCTAAAAATCTAATAATATAATTATAATTTTTATGTTTACACTTAAATTATGTTACTTATCTTGAATATTTATTTTTTCAGAATTGCCAAAAACTCAAGATGAATAGTGATTTATCAAAAATCCTCTAATACCTGCAGAAGACTGTTCGAGTAAGAACAAAAGAAAATGTGCATTATAGAAGCAAGGCCGTGCAGACAATATACCAAAATCTAAGTATTACCACAACGCTAATGAAAGCAACTACCACTTGTCGTTACACACATCACCTTTCAAGATTTTTCTATGCCGTCCTAAAAGATCTGAGTCAGGAGTTGTCAAAACGGCTAAGAGAAAAATTGTCCTTGATGATGAAAATTGAAAAATCACATAGTGATATGTCTTGTTTTGAAAGGGTCATTCGTCGCCTGCCTTCCTCATCATTAAGGGTTACTGTGACCAAAATACTGTGCATTTAATTGAAAAGAAACCTTTGTTGTTTAGTATAATTTTATAGTGACCTATATAAACCATTTAAGTATATGTTTGATTAAGTAATTGATTACTGAATGTAATGTATAATATCCTGTTGGTAGAAATTAAAAAAAGTATTTTAATCTTTTTGAGTTGTAAAGATAACAAAGTTTATTAGAAGCGTTTCTATTAACATGTGCTTACATACTAAAGATGTTATCATGTTGCAAGAGAAATCAAAAAATTGAAAAACATGAATTATATGAATAAAACAGTTTAAACGGATTATATTATGTATATTCTTTATTTGAGTCTTCCTGACGTGTTGGCTACCTATGGCAACTTTCCAGTACCGTACTGCTGTGGTTAGCTGAGAAAAAACAATTTTTCTCTGCCAAACTTACATTTGGGCAAACTAGGTACAGTCGCCATCAGTTATATCGCAGCATATAAGGCGTTCATAAATATGTGAACACGACCCTTATTGACTGGGCGTTACAGTACATGTTCACATATTTATGAACGCCTTGTATGCTGCGATATATCTGATGGCGACTGTACATACACATTTCATATATAGCCTGTGAAAGACGGCTGTAGCTGTCAATTACAAATCGTGCCACTGATGCCATGTCGGCCACAGTCGTCCAAATTTCAATCAAAAACTTTGTAATTAAAAAGGCTGCAACTAGGTACTTTTGGAGCACTTCTTTATGTTTTGTAGTGACTTCAGTGGCACGTTAAATAGTTTCACAGCTTGGCATTAAAAAGGTTCATTATAAAAAATTAAAAGACATGGACTTAATGAGTAATAGTTATTGACGTGCAAGCCTGAAAAGTTGTTATTAGTGTTGAAATTGAAAGCTGAGCGAGTGAAGGAATCTACTCACTACAGCAAGGTAAAAAAATTAAAATCAGATTTGATTTTGCCCTCTATTTAAGGCTTTTTCGCTATGATCAAACATGTTTCTTAATATATTGATGTTATTACTTATTTAGAACTGTTATATTTGAAACCTACAGTTTGAATTTTTCATTGATAATTTTTTCCCAAAAAGTAAGTACTCAAGATTGACAAAATTCATATAGCAAAGTGGTGTTTTCAACTTATATTCGACTTTACACGATAAAAATGTGAAATAGCTTTGTTACTATCTAGAACTCAGGGAAAAGTATTATTGACATTAAATAGTTGGTTGAAATTATCAATATATTTGTTATATGAAAAATTGTACATTTAATAATGTATAAGGCCTCTTAACATATAAAATTTAAGATAACAATCAATCAATAATTTATTTGCAATAAAACATACTTAAATGGGTGCAAATACAAGTATAAAATAGAAGTAAAAGTAAAAAAATACTCACTTAAAATAAATACAATTTCAAGTAAAATCAATTCATTATTGATAACAAAATAAATTTAATTATACACATGTCGTATTTGAATGAAAATTAAATAAAAATTAAAATAATGACATTGAATACTTATTTAAAATTAATCTAGCGCTCTTGCATAAAATTCCTTAATTGAATAGAATGGTCTACTTGTAAAATAATCTCTTAATTTTCGTTCATATACTCTGTAGCTACTATATTTCTTAATACTAATGTCCAATTTATTATAAGCTCTAATTGCAGTACTGCTTAGTTTTGTCAAAATATTTAAAATTACTCTTGGGTACTAAAAATTCATTTTTATTTCTTAGGAGTTTGTATGTGTTTTGTCTAGAGACTTTTAGTTGGTCTTTATTCCTAAATACATACAAGCAGACACAGTACAAATATAAGGAAACAACTGTCATAATTTTGTGTTCTACAAACATGGATCTGTGAGTAACAGGTACATGTGGACACCCTGTAAGAAATCGCAGGGCTTTTTTTTGTTGTAAGAGCACCGCACCAATGTTTGTGCAGTCACACTCAACACACTCAAATCCAAACCATATTAACAAGAGTAAAGTATACATATTAAAAATTTACATGCATCACAGAGAATCACAATCATTGTGTTCAAAATACAAATGACTTTTGCACACTAGCAGAAAGACTGAATAAACTTCTTTTAACACTACTTTGGCTTATTTTTGTTTATCAATGATAAGGCAGTGCAATTAATATTGCATAATACCAGTATGTTTGTAATCATGTTGATTCAATTGTCCTCATTTTTGCTTCTGAAATGAATTCATTATAATAATATATATAATGCAGTGGTCTGTACTGTAAGGGAAGTAAGTCCCTTCAATGTTTTTCTGAGTAATCCCTTTACTTTCACAGCTGTCACTGTAGAAAGAGTAAACTTTTTCCAGTAGCACTGTATAGAAGTGCATGAAGGCTCCTCGGACCGACGACGGACCCACATCCAAAAAGCAACTGTATGCTTGCATCCTCAAGCCGGAATTTCGCCTTCACTTTCGTTGACTCAGTCACATTGTATTCGGGTGTTCAGGGCACATTTTTCACTAAAACGTTCACTTTTCACATAGCGGATTACATTTTGTACCTACATAACTTGCAGCGTGGTTATTCTTCATATTATTATAGGCTTTGCTGACATATTTTACTCTAAAAATGTCTTGCAGACATTATTTGGATCACTAATAATTGAAAAACATTATAAAACAAAAAATCTAATATGATTTCACCCTTCGATTTGGCAGTGAGAGTTATAACTACAGTCGTGAGCGTAATTTTCGATAGTTTCGAGGTGAACCTGTCAAATTTGAATCTCATGGTGCCGACATTGTCACGTCACGTAAACGATACTCGCTACCGTAAATCCGCCATGTTTTATTTTGGCCGCTATGACACTCTTGCGTCACACACATCCCGACGTGGGAGTGTGGGGAAGCCATGGCAGGGCCTAGCCCTCTGTGGCAGCGGCTCCTCCGTCCGTAAACTACGGACGGGACGTCTCTTTCTGAGACGATTTATGTGTTGTTTTGTTTCCTTTTAGGCGGTGTGTTCAGTTCGTGAGCAGTCGTTCCAAGTAGCGATGCTGGCGATGGTGGCGTTGAAGCTGGTGGCGTGGCGATTTTTTTTTTTTTTTTACTCAGCTGCAGTCGAGCACGTTGGCCTCTCTGCGGCTTTGCGGTCATGTTGGCCTTCTTCGGCGTTGTGGGCACCTGGTGTTTCCAGGGGACTCAGTCGGGGGGCACGAGCTCTCTCGGTAGAGCCCGGCCCCGTACGTCTGGAGGACGAGCGTGGAGTGGCGCGATCCCCTCGAGGCTGGGAGTCCCCGAGTGATCAGCGCGGCGAAACATGGCTTCGGCGAGTTGCCCTATGAAGGCATCCAGTCCTTGCCATTTGATGTCGCGAAATATAGTCTCGTTCCGCATATATCGCGGAGCCGAGACTATGGTGCGCAGGGCTTGGGTCTCCTGCGCACGCAGCCTCTTCTTGTTCGTTGCTGATGTAAGACCGTACCATGCGGGTGCCGCGTAGGTCAAGCGGGACCGCAGGTAGGTCTTATAAATCCCTAGCTTTGTGCGCAAGGGAAGGCTGCTGGCAAGGACTGGTCGGAGTCTGGTGGCTGCTCCTCTTGTCCGCCGAATCGTTTCCTCCACGTGTTTCGCCATGGTGAGTCCCCTGTCGATGGTCACGCCCAGGTACTTGGCCGTGTGTGACCATTGAATGTCCTGTCCGGACATGCGAAGGTTTGGAGGCTGCTTCACTCTTCCCGTTACAAGTGCCTGTGTTTTCCCCACATTCACCGACAGTCGCCATCGGGAGAGCCAATCAGGAAGGACGTCAAGCTGACGCTGGATCTTCTTGGCGGCGTGTTTGGTGTTGACGGACGTCGCGAAGAACGCCGCGTCGTCCGCGTATAGCCCCAGCTTGACGTCGCCCTCCACCGGTATGTCGTCGGTGTAGTGGGCATAACAGGCTGGAGATAGGCAGCTTCCTTGGGGTACGCCCGCCAGTATCGGGCGCTCCGTCGAGGTGGCGTTTTCCACCGCCACCTGGAATGTTCGTCCGGACAGGAACGATTCGACCACTCGAACCACCCGTCGAGGTGCAGAAGACGTTGACAGTTTGTACACTAGGCCCTCGTGCCACACCCTGTCAAACGCCTTCTCCATGTCAAGGAATACTGCAACCGTGACCTTCTTGGCGTTCATGGCCACCGCCATGTGGTGCAGTACCCTTGACAGCTGCAGAGTTGTGCTGTGCTCTGCACGAAATCCGAATTGCTCGGGTCGGGGCTCGATATGCGGCTGAAGTTGTCTCAGCAGGAGCTTCTCGAACACCTTCGACACTGTGCTTAGGAGGGTTATCGGGCGGTAACACTCCGGCTTCCTCATGCTCTTTCCAGGTTTGTGCAGCATTATGACCCGGCCAAGCTTCCACGCGGTGGGGAAGTGTCCGGAGCGCAGGATTCCGTTGAACAGGCGGGCTACCGCCGCGATCGCTCGCGGCGGCAGGTGGTGGAGTGCCCTGTTCGGAATCGTGTCTGCGCCCGGTGCCTTTCTTGGCTTAGTCCGTTGGAGTTCTCGCTTGACCTGGCCGGGTGTGAAGAAGACGGGGTCCTCTTCCGCCTCGATAGGTGCAGCGAAGTATTGTGCGAGGTGTTGCTCGACTGCTGTGACGTGCTCCACATCGTCGGTAGGGTTAGGCTGAAACTGGGCTTGCAGGCTGTTCGCGAAGATTTCGGCTCTATCTTCGGCGTGGTAGCGCGGGGTTCCAGATTCATCGATCAACGGGTGTGTGGCCGCTGATGTCATCCCGAGTTGTCGGCATAAACGGTGGACAGAGGGCATGTCCCCGTTTACGGTCGCCAGGTGTCGCTCCCAGCTCTCCGCAGCGTGTTTTTGGAGTGCCTCCTTCACCCTCTCCACCAATGCGTTAAGCGACGCTTTGAGGGTGGGGCATCTCGTCCTCTGCCACTGCCGTCTCGTTTGGCGCTTCTGTGCAATAAGTTCCTGGATCCGGGCAGGTAGGGGCTTTCGCCTTGAGCTGGCCGGAACGGTGTGCGCCGCGGTGTTGAGTGAGTGCTGGATCTTGGCAGTGATGGAGGCGGTGGCTTCTTCTACTTGCTCTGCTGAAGAGACCGGCATGGAGGGGAAGTTCTCGTCCATTGCCGCCGAGAAAGTCTCCCAGCAGATACGTCTCTTGGGCGACGGGGCAGTCGTCGTGACTGGCAGGTCCCTGATGGTGAGCAGGACTGGGCGATGGTCCGAGGGAAGGTCTGCCAGGACTTCGTGGGTCAGCACCGCGTTGACCCCTTTGTGAATGGCGAAGTCTAAGATGTCCGACGAGTCGTAGTTGTCCGCGTAGTGTGTGGGCTCTGTGGGACCGGACACCTCAAACTCGGTTGGCCGCTATGAATCTTCCTCATTCTCTTAAGTTTAGTTAGAAAGAGACAGATTGATTCGGTGTGAAGTTAGAACAAACGTTGGCGAGTGTCTCATACACTCACACTACCGCAATTTACGTGTGTAGGAGTAACTCTATTCGAATTGCGTTTCCTCGCAAGCGAGGATAGTCGGCGTGTCGACAGTTTTCGAAACCAACTCATGGTAGAGGTACTGATCGCCTTCATCTCGCAAATCGTAAGTGTATTTAATAAGGCCCTGAGTCAGCTCTCACCAGTTACGGATGCCAAGGTCCCTGATATCATTTTTTTTTATTAAAGCAGTAATTTCTGCTAACGTAAACCAAATGTTTACAATGAAGCGAAAAATTGAAAAATTTAACGGTTCAGGCAGGATTCGAACCTGCCTTAAAATTAGTACAGTTATCTGTCCGTGTTAGTTACATATCCATGATATTAGATATGTTTACCGTGAAATAATCCCCCTGCAGTGTCCTGGGACCATGTAAACATTCTCCTGTAGCGTACCTGTGGCGAATACATAATAAGACATGTTTCAATTAAACTGAGTAGGTTAAGCTAACAATAACAACCAACACACTTGGGTTAAGTGTGTTTTTCATTAATCATATCAGTAAATACCGAATACAAATGGCCGATTATAAACATTTTCGAAATAACTACGACGTTGAATGTTATATATGATTTATTCGATTACCGCTTTTCCAAAAATCTTAAGGACTTAAAAAGGCTAAGTCAAAGTTATTAATTAAGCAGTCGTTATCCTCATCTGACATTGGCAGCTATTGGTCCTTCGAGCCGGATCACGACTTTATTCATATACTGATAAATCATTGGATTTCTTCACACTAATGTTCTTCAGCGTTATTCTGTCCGAATTTAACTAAACATTAACCCCGTTGTCCGACGAACTGCGAAATTGAAGCACTGTGTCACCCCTATCTCCTCTCAACAAGCGACCAAGGCGTGGGCAGCTCCCATGCCGAAACAGCGTAACTACACAGTCGTTACAGCAACGTATAAGCCTTTTATTAGCCAGAGTAGGCGTTATAGGATAATAATGGAAAATCTATTTACGCCTACGATAGGTTTTTGTATGAGACCCTTTGATAATACTTTCGGGGTATTAGGTAATACGAGTATGTATATCAGTTGTATTTAGGTTATGTAATGTAAAGGTAAAAATAGCAAATCAGAGATGGATCTTCAAAGAGGTTTTGTTTTCTGTTGATTTATAATTTTTGGTAGGGTTGTCACTAGGCATTCAGGGTGAATGATAATGGGTTACAGCTGCTTTCTTTGTGCAATCAATCAAGAGGTCATCTATTGCTACTTTAAGGGAGGATCGATTCGAATTCTTCACAAATTCTGACTCATCAGTGAGTGAGTGAGTGAGTGAGTGAGTGAGTGAGTGAGTGAGAAGCCAGTTCAAGTAATCAAGTCATCATCATGCCATGTAAAAGCAAACATGGTGTTTTCAGCCTTTAGCGCGGATTTATAGTGGTACTAGTTTATTTTACTGGCAACGACACATTTTTAATATTTTGGTAACTGACGTTGAAAGTTAGTGAATGTCACTGATGTACTTATTCAAAGAGAAAGCAGAACTAAATGTTCCGCAAATTTTAAGTATTTTTTGCATAATAAAGCCAAAACTATACACGGTGATGCAAGTCAAGTTTTTTCAATAAGATTTTCAGTAGGTAAGTAGATATTGATTTTGGTAGAAGAACGAAGGAGCAGCATTCCGAAATACTTTGTTTTTTTTGACATGTTTCAGTTAAATCAACACAAATTTGTTTCTGCATTGTAAGCCTAAAACGTCTACTTTCTATAATTTGTAATAGCTGTCTATTTTTAATTATTTCATAAAAATCAAGATTGTATTATTGTTTTCAACTCTTACTGTAACTTATTTCTTTTTTTTCTTATCATAGCCTCAAAATTTTTAAATTTTAATAACTAGCACATGACCGGTAACTTAAACTTAAATACGTTTAATGCATGTTTTCTGTGCTCTCAGACCAATAATGTATGAACCATTAGTGGAAACTGTTTTGGCTCTAAGTGTGATGGCATGGTATTTGTTTCCCATTACAATAAATAGAAAATAAGAACTTAATCTAAAAAACTCGAGGCCATAATTCGAGCAAATTGAATTTATTTCGCTCCGCTATCGGTTCAAAGCAATTGTTGGTGTTCCGCAGGGACGTGATCTACCTCTGATAAACATACCCTGGGAATTTTGGTGCACAATTGATTTGACGCATACTGTCGGCTTAGTGTTAAACCATTCTTGCATCGAAAATCCCGGGTATGCTGAATTAATTCCGTCGTTATAAAAGCCTTAGTTTCAACCATAATAAACATACCTGTGCTAACTTGGGGCACGTTCTAGGGACAGGATATCGATAAAAAAGATGTCGATATAATTAAATTAATATATGTGCTCATTGAACATTCACGATTATTATAAAAAGGTTCGATGCCATATCTGATCTGATATCGAGCCTCTTAAATTAAGATAATATAAGTATGAAGATGTCATTTCAATCAAAATGACATTTTACGTATACCTATTATGAAAATTATTTTAAAATAAACCTGCAAATGCACGTTTTAATATGCTTATTTTTTTATTTGAAAATGTGGAGAAATAAGTAATATTTATTTCTGTCGATGACATTTAGATGTTGACAGTAACATCGATATATTTTTTTGACGATAAAATATTTTGCTAGGTATGATAATATAGTTCATTTCAACGCAATGTTATTATATGGTATGAGCTTTAAAAAACTCGATGTCGTATTCGACACCGTATTTTAAATGAAATTAACTACAGTAAAAGCAATTTTGTACAGAGATAATTGAGCTCACTTTTCAAAGTCAACATCGGTATAGAGTTGGGGTGGTTGGATTTATTTCACCTCGTTCGGTGTTTATTATAATCCTTCCAAATATTTATAGTGTCAGAGAGAATTTTATTTTCCAGGTTATTTTTGTTTTGCGGACTTTAGTGGATTGTTTGTTTTCATTTGTTGTTGCGCAATTTCCTTTTAAAAAGAGTTTATTTTTTGTACTATAAATAAACTAGATTAATGACTTAAATCGAATCTTCCGTCTCTTCAAATATACTAAATATTTCGGCTATTATTTCAAAGTGTTTTCGTCGGCTTTTCTGATGCCCAAAAGTTTGAGAGGTGATGTACAGTTCCCCAGGGTTCTCCACACATATTCATCATCATATCAGAGATTTGCCTTTAGCACATATAAAGTACTTAGTACTACCAGCAACTCCCGCAGAGAGATCGCCAAAACATCATCGTAATGTTATGAAATAACATCACTGTTTTTGCCCCACACCTCCCGTTGCATAGCAACGTAGGTTTTTACCTATAGGATCTGAACTTTTTATAGTAATGTAACGATACGTAGATAATAGTACTTTATGTGACTGTACATAATGAAGAGTATTAAACACGAGTGTGGGTTTATGAAACGAGCCGAAGGCAAGTTTCATAATAAAATCACACGAGTGTTTTAATGCCTAATTACGTACAGTTACATACACTACTTTATCTCGCCACATGTCATAAGCCTCCAATCTCCATGATGCATTCAGGAGTCGCACATTATGACAAATATTGTGCGGTTCTTGAACGCATCATGGAGGGTTTATGATATTTGGATAGATAAACACATTTAAATATTAACTGCTGAATTGACTAAGGAAAACGTACAATCGCTTATTCAGCGAATAAGTCCGCTTACCTGAAACTCCGCTCATTAAGAACTCCGACTGCAACGTGTTTGTTTGTCCAACTTCAGACTATTTAAAGAGGTTAGCCTTTTGGGGCTGACGCGTCTCTTTGTATGCGTTGCAAATTAAACTGGAAAAGTTTTTATTTTCGTCGTTTTATTATCTTCAACAAAGCGAATTTTCGTCTTTCTGGACGTATTTTTGCCAAGTTGAATTTACGTACCAAAATATCCGTTTTTTATGGAGAGGCGTCATTAGGAAAAATCTGTATAGCGCGATGCAGGAGCGTGGCACCAGCTATACAGCTCCATATGTTGGTAAAAATTACTTTGGATGAACGCATTTGAACAAACTTTGGTTCGCTGTACATCTAAGGATGGTTACCCGTCTGCTGTAAAAATATGTTAGTTAAAAGTTATATATCAGTAAATTAAGGATTTGCCCGTCGTGGATTTAAGGCCGTCGGGTTAACCGATCAGTCAAGTAGGTTATGGGGTAAAAACGGTTATATATACCAACGCTGATACTTTTTATTCCGGCAAATTTTACCCACAATTACCAAAGAATAAGCTAAAATTAACTACATTATCAGGAAAATTTAACAGTATTCCACTGTTACCATACATTTTATAATGTTCTGCGTAAATTATCATGAATTGCAATCGTGCACAATTACTGTTTATTGGTGTGTGTACTAACCGACCTGTTCTGTTTTACAGGTAAGCACTCGGCGGCAGATAAAGAGGTACTTATGTGTTCGCTGATAGCGCGCCATTATGGGAATACCCGGCAAACAGGATGATTAAACAGTATTGATATACATAGGTAATTAGGTATGGATCAGTTTGTGTTAATACACATGTTTTGTTAGTTAGTATATAATAGCTGCGCCGCGCGGTGTTACTCGCTCATCCCACGGGAACACTATATTTTTCGGGATTAAAAAGTAGACTATGTGTTAATCCAGGGTGTCAGCTACCTTCATACCAAAATTTATCAAGATTGGTCCAGCCGTTTGAGCGTGAAGAAGTAACAATCATACACACTCACAAACTTTCGCTTTTATGATATTAGTGTGATAGTTTGATAAAACAGTTCGGATACTTTTCCATCCCTAGTCGAAGATCCAGAGGCAGATCTGTCGAGGACAGAGCGAAGAAGAGAAGTGCGTAAGGAAAAATGACTCCACTTTGATTTATTTATACTTTTTCTTATCTTTTTTTATACCAGGTAGGATAATAATTAGGATTACAGTAATAAATAGGCTTTGAGTTTCTATTGCGTTACTTTTTAATAGTACAATAGTACATTACATCAGAGGTCGGGAAAATGAGGATTTCCGGCCAAGTAGGTATATATTACCGGATAGTGATACGCGGCCGGGAATCCGTTTTCACATAGTGCTTTTCTCAAACATACAATGAAATAAAAAAATATACTTCAAAGAACAACATTTTATTAATTGACAAATAGGACATTTTAGTCTAACAACCAACCTTTAAAAACAAAACCTGCTTTTTGTCAAACCAGCCAGCTGTGTGAATGACAAAAAAAAGTTACTTTGCAGGCCTAGGCCTGAAAAGCAGTATGAAATCCCTTTACAGTCCTCTCGAGTTGTTGCGCCCAAAAAGCGATACTTTCGAGCCTATTATAAGGAACGTAAAGACAATATTTCATTGCATGTTTGAGAAAAGTACTTTTTCTGAGGATGGGAAGTACCCTAGTTTATGGTCAGTCAAAAAAAAACACCTTGCCGGCTCGATTTGCTCGACAACATGGTGTATGAAATTCCTTTATTCGTCGAGGTACAAACTTGAAAAAGAAGTTAAAACGGCCATATAAAAATAGCCTCAAATAGCTTATGGCATGAAGAGAGATACCTACAACTCTACTTATTTATTAAAAAATAAAATAAAAAGGTGGCAATGCAAAAATTCAGTTTTGACATATAGTGGCTAATAAAACATACCGGTACTTATTTAGTTTTCTGGCCCCATTTTTGAGAAAAGCACTATATTTGTCTCAGCCGGAAGGGCAACTGCTGGCTTCGTAAATTTAACGGACTCCCAAGGTCGTCCGTTCAAAATTAATACTCAGCCAGCAATTGCCTACTTCCCTCACTTTGACAATAATGTACTATTACGTTGGTTGGGTTACTTTTGAGGCTGTTTAGCTCTTTGTCTAATGCTAGTTTTCCAACAGGCCGCGGCCACGCCCACCTGTCAGCTGTAATATGTTAGCCTAGGTCGGCTGCTGCCCGGCTCATTACAATGTAACAAACTACCACAGTGCACTAGCTCCACTTTCCACTTTTTTTCGATGACATCCTAGCCACTCGTGGTTCAATGAGTCCTTCGTCGCAACGTCCCAAGACCAATCGCGACGGTATTACACAAACAAGCAATAAATACAGTTCGATATTGATTAAAATTTGGACACAACAAAACGGGATTAAATCGGTAACCTATCGATGTTCCGAAACACACTTGTCCGATTTTCACTTGTCCGAAAACGGTTCATCGAATTCTTATAACCCATATACTTTGTTTACCATACTTTTGAAATGTCGCCAGTTTGTTTTCCCACATTAACGTTTTCCCGAAACTCGATAACCAGAAGAACGATTGCCAACTTTATTATTTGACAACTGCTTTGTTAACCAACTTTTCATAATTCCGACGCTACGTAAAATCGAAATATCATTTGTCCTAATATCATTTTACCGTCACGATTAAAAACCCATTAATTTAGTTCTAAGGCAGGTCCGACTTGGTTTAGGTTAGGTACGACGACGGGCGAAGCGAGGAGGAGTGTTAGGTTCAACTTTGGCCCTAACGAGCGAGCGAAGCGAGCAAGCCGCGCAGGTCTATATCGAGTTTAAACATTAGATATTTGATAACGGTACGCTACCCATTCATCTAGTTCTGTTCTAAGGCAGGTCCGACTTGGCTTAGGTTAGGTACGACGACGAGCGAAGCGAGGAGGAGTGTTAGGTTGAACTGCGACCCTAACGAGCGAGCGAAGCGAGCGAGCCGCGCAGTTCTATAACGAGTTTAAACATTAGATATTTGATAACGATACGTAACCCATTAATCTATTTTTAAAGCATGTCCAACTTGGCTTAGATTAGGTACGACGACGAGCGAAGCGAGGAGGAGTGTTAGGTTGAACTGCGACCCTAACGAGCGAGCGAAGCGAGCGTGCCGCGCAGGTCTATATCGAGGGTTCCCTTTATCTAGCATAATATCGATTCCCCGAAATACATTTCGCATAGCAGCTATCACCGAAACATTTTTAGCCGAATGATTCTTTAGCATAATCATATATGTCATAATCATAATTGTCAGTTAGCATACTATTAATTTAGCATAATTTTAAATGGCAGAACACTAGTATCACCGACTTTTATTTCACATAATTTTATATGGCAGAACATTAATATCGACCAATTTATTATGGCATAAAGACATAGTTTACGGAACAGACGGGTGCCAGGAAACTAGTTTAGGTTTAGGTTAGATTAGGCGATTATTAACTAAACTGATACCAGTAAAATGGGTTAGGTTAG
The DNA here is from genome assembly GCA_947623375.1 of Apotomis capreana. Classification (NCBI taxonomy): domain Eukaryota; kingdom Metazoa; phylum Arthropoda; class Insecta; order Lepidoptera; family Tortricidae; genus Apotomis; species Apotomis capreana. The sequence continues at coordinate 4,337,762 of OX392505.1, read as the reverse complement.
GTTAGAACTGCAACCACAACAGAACCGAACTGCTGCCAGTAAAGTAGTTTAGTTTAAAACCGAACTTAATGGGTTAGGTTAGGTTAGAACTGCGACCACAACAGAACCGAACTACTGCCAGTAAAGTAGGTTAGGTTGAAACCGAACTTAATGGGTTAGGTTAGGTTACAACTGCGACCACATCAGAACCGAACTGCTGCCAGTTAAGTAGGTTAGGTTAGAACCGAACTTAATGGCTTAGGTTAGGTTAGAACTGCGACCACAACAGAACCGAACTGCTGCCAGTAAAGTAGGTTAGGTTAGAACCGAACTTAATGGGTTAGGTTAGAACTGCGACCACAACAGAACCGAACTGCTGCCAGTAAAGTAGGTTAGGATAGAACCGAACTTAATGGGTTAGGTTAGGTTAGAACTGCGACCACAACAGAACCGAACTGGAGCTCTGGAGGTAATATTGTAATCCAATAAATAATTTAGAAAACCATTATAAAAACAGCGCCGGCGAACACTCAAGAGTGGATTCGTCATAAGACAGTTTAACAGAATTTACTTATTAAATAAAGTTGGGTTTAATGGGTGGGTAATGATACCCCCCAGGGCTAAAATAACCCGACCTTCCGGTATTTCTTATTTATTTATTTAATTTCGATTTATATCCACGATTTTAATCCTCCCTTATTAGATTTAAATAGTTCTCCGTATTTATGTGCCATTTTGTATAAGCAAACGCCGAGATAGTAACTTCTCACTAAAATCCATAAGCAAATGACATGACTATGTTCATAAAATATAATTTATTTACATACCCACACTACGGGTTAAGCAATTTATATCGACGCCTACCAGATTAAAATGGCTAAGCGATGCATTTATGATTTGCTCCAATATCCTATAATTTCGATTTTTTGATACAGCGGGATAATAATATTTCGGACTTAATACTTTTCGGCATAAAAAGTAGTTGACAAGTGATACTTCGGAATTTTAATAAGTGTCGATTTGAATCATATGCGAAACAAAATTGCGACGAAATGAGAATTGGGAAAATAATAATATGGGAAATGAAATTTCGGGCAAACAAAATTTCGGGCAAATTAAAAAAATCGAAACGTTTTCGGGATTTTAATATTCGGAATTACAATTTTCGAGTTTATGATAGGTAACCGATTAAATCGCGTTTAAAAAGTGTTCATTTAAATACCTTGACGTTTCGAATGTGACCTGATGTTACGTTCTCGAAGGCACTGAAGAAAGCATCAACTTCTTGTAGCGTTTTTGAACACGATTAAATACAGTGTTCCGTTAAATACGGGTGTCTGGAAGAGACCGCTTGTTGTCTACCGTTATTTCAAAATTGTCTTTGTTGTGTTCCCTTTTCTAAACTCTTTTTGTGCAATAAAATATTATTGTGTTGTTCTCATGTGGTTATTGCAAAAATTAAAAGAGATGACAGTGATTTTTCTGTAGTAATGTTTTTTAATTCTGATTGTACAAGCTTGTAGTCTATGCCAGTTTTCCAACGTGCAGCCACACCCACTGGTCAGCGTATCGTTGGCGTAGGTCGGCCGCATGCCTCATTAAACGCATTACAATGTAATGGACAACTTGCTCGGAGCTGGCAAATGCTTGATAGGTGATAAGATATCTACATAAATAACTATCAAGATAAAGCAATGTTGTAGATGAAACGATAAGGACCCGGCATACTTTGAAATTTATATACTTTCTTTCATTTTCTTTGTTTGGGAGTTACACTGTAAACAGATAAACTTATTTATGAATATCAGAGGTGAAGTAGGTAGTCAAAATTATGAAAAACGTCATATGTCTGAAATTTAGTCTTTTTTAATTCAATTCAATTCAAAGTTTTTTATTTGTATGAATACAGTTTTCACATAACAGATCTTAATATTAAGTACGTATAAACGTTCCTCCGCCATGTAGGTATTCTGCCTGCAAGCAGGCGTGCAAACATTAGAGCGCGCTCCATTCATTGAAATTAAATTAAATAGGTATTAATTATAACAAAGAATAAAATTAAATTAAATTAAAATAAATACAATGTCAGAAAATAATAATAATAATTCAAATTAATAAAGGAAATAATAATAAGTAAATAGATATTTTAAGTAGACTGAGCAACATCTGAGGATATATTTTGAGTTAGGTAATAGAATAGAACTTAATACTCTTTATTGCTCACCTCAAGATAGAGAAATATAAATGAAAATGACACTTAGCTTACGTAAGTAATTTAGTGTTTATGAACTGATATATCTAAAATAATCAGGAATTCCAACTTCACGCATGTTCCCTAAAAAAACTAATCGATCGTTTTTTGGGTATTTTGCAGGGATCGGAAATGCGGATGGCTTTCACCTAAAGTTGACAAAATCCTATTGCTATTCTCACTCATACCTCAAACAACGCCGCCTATAGCTGCAACTGAACAACAAAGCCGCCAAAGTTTAGGTAAAGATCCACTCGAATTTCGGGACCTTGTTTATCAATAACCCGTCTCTCTCTAAGGCAAAAAAAAATAGTTAAAGTTTTCCTCGTTCAATAAAAAAATTCATGTAAAATGTTTTACAAGCTTCAATCCAAAGCTCATACAGCTCGGTAACGTGCAGTACAGACAGCCTTGCGCAGGCGCCGACAGCGTCTATGCTCGCCGGGCTACTTTCCACGTTGCACAAGCGGCAAGGCCGCCGCACCATGCCCGCCACGTGGCCATTGACATGCGCGAGTTGACGAGATTATTACTAACTAGCGACCCACCCCGGCTTCGCACGGGTACTATGCTGATAAATTATGCATGTTATTATACGTATAAACCTTTATCTCGAATCACTTTATCTATTTAAAAAAATGCAACAAAATCAGTTCCGCAGTTTTAAAGATTTAAGCATACATTACATAGATTTAAGCATACATACATTTAGACAGACAGAAGCGACTTTTCTTTATACTATGTAGTGACTATAGCTGCGCCGAGCTGTGTTGCCCGCTCATCCCACGGGAACACTACATTTTTCGGGATAAAAAGCTACCTTTGTACCTAAATGTATCAAAGTTGCTCCAGCCGCTTGAGCGTGAAGAAGTAACAAACATACACATAAACACACTCACAAAGGAGCCTTTCTACCAGCAAGCCAAATTTTTGGAAGAATAAAATAATGACTTACAGCTTTAGAACCAGCGAACTTGCGAAAGCTCCACTCATCGCGTCTCAGCGCACACCGCCGGGATTTCACCTCACCGAACTCAAAATGCAAGGTTTTACTATGAACAGACTGCAGGACAGGCGCCATCAGGCGTCTACATAAATACTTGTAAAACACAAGTCAATTATTTAGAAACTAGACTGTCATACACGTTTTATCACTCATTTAAAAAACCAACGAGTAGAATTATCATATTGATTAGGTACTTACAAGCCATTACTAACTTAACTGTAATGATTTTTACCTTAAAGGTTAAATGTGGATCATTAAATAAGATCATTCATTGTACCTACACTGTACAATTATGGACAAAAAGCGAAATCACGTGTCGACTTTCAATTTCGTGTGAACACATTTGAGGAACGGATTTGATAAGGACGTATTTTCAGTCCGATGTTTCGTTAAGATCGAACCTTATTGGTGAACAACAAAGGTCTAGAATAGAATAGCTCGTATCTATGACTCAGTGATTACCTTTTTTTTGGGTTGCGTAATCAAACACAAATATGAAGAGCAAACATTTTCGTACCATTACTGGGAATGTCCTATTACGTATAATGATTAGCATACAATCACATCTGCTGCGGTAAGTTAAACTGCTAAATTTAAGCGGGCGTAAGGGCCAGAGTATATCCCTTTTTATCACTCAAATTATGGGTACGTTAAATTATATGGGCCGAAATGGTTCGTAGTTCGTGTAATATTGCTTCACGAACTTGGCGAACGCAATGCCGTGTGTATTTTAGGGCAGTAATGACAAAGGAATTTGCTTCAATCTACGTTGACCGGCTTCGTAAAAATCTAAAGAACTGAAAAGACGTTTTTAGCGATTATTTCATTAGCTAAAGGTATAAGTTCAGTAATTAGGGAATTTCGTTAGAACTTTTAAAAACTAATCCAATTAGGTACATTTCGCCGTGGCCTGATTGTGTCGTATTTGAACGGTGACATTCGATTGCCTTCGCCTTAGTTTGTTCTTTTTTAGGGTTCCATGGTCAATAAAGATCCCTTATAACTAGTTCCGCCATGTACGTGCGTCTGTCCGCAGCTTAGCTCAGTGACTGTTCGTCCTGGAAAGCTGCAATTTGGCATGGATAGATAGCTTGTCTTTTGATTATATGAAATCAACAAAGGAAATTAGGAGTGTATAACAGGCTCGCAAATGATGATGATGATGTCTAACAAAGGTCGATAAAGCACCACCCTGCAAAGAGTACTAAATGCCCTAGGTATCGCTTGTTGTCTACTGAATGTTCCCGAAATGCAAATAACAATAAAATGTTCCTAGAACCATCTAAATTGGAGCAACACAAAATGTACGTCCCGTTTTTTGTCGAACGTTTGTCACTTCATATCGAACCGGATTTGTTTTTTTAATCGTACATCGGCGTAGGTCGGTCGACGTACTGCCAGATCCGCTTTGTACCGCGCTTTTTATAAGCTACCGGGAAACCTAATGGGTAACGATACCATTTTGACATTTGAGATTATATCATTAGATTTTTATTGAATTAAAATAAATATAGTAATACGTAATATACTACACGTATATGTCAATAATTTCCGGTGCGGCTGATTTGAACTCGTTACTCGGTGTTTGTGACTACGTTCCGGGCTTCTAAACTGGACCGCTGGAAGGATTTCATCATTTCAACAACCAATTTTGGCACAGGGGTAGTGGACATCGAAAGATAGTTATAGGATACTTTTTACCCGACTACGTTAAAGAACAAAGTGATACGCGTACGAAATTGCGATAAAGAAAAATATGTTTGTATTTCGAACTATCTTCTAAGTTTGTGTTCAAGGTTCAATAATACCGCCTGTTGTTTACCTCTGCCTGTTATTTTAATGTATCTCGTGTTGTGTTGTATATTCCTTGATGTTGGAGGTGTGCAATAATAAAGAGTATTTATATTTGTTCAAGATGCCTAATCGTATTTTTAAATTGGTGGCCATAGTATCGTAAAAGTGTGTCGCTGTCGCTTGTTTTTAGAAATAAAGGTATTGAGAAATAAATGATCAAAATTAAGTACATTGGACCAGCATTGCACCCACATTAAGTACACATATTAACATACTAGGCAGTTATAGCCCGGTTGTCAGGTAAAAAGTCGGCTTTGCCTAGCGTGTACATATATGCGTTCACCTAGTTATTATTTAAAGAGAAATATACGATACGGCCTTGGTACAGATACCGTAATGCGTAGAACCAGTCGCAGTATGATTATCGTATACAGTATATTTACTGTATAGGAGCTATTTAAAAAATCCGCATTTAAAGCGGGGGTGATTTTTTTTCTTTTCAACACTGGTGTCTGGGGTGTCGTTGAATAGGTCTTAGAAAAATAATAGGAGTCACTTAACATTATTTTTTGATAAAGTCAGCAGTTTTGTAAATGTTCGCTAATAGTGTAACGGTCAACCACGGGTCAAAAAAATTCGGAAAAATTAATGTAAATGAAACCTTATATGTACTTTCAATGAAAGCTATATTGAACAAAATCGGTCGAGCCGTTTTTGAGTTATCGCCAAATTTCATATTTTTTCTTTAAAACGGCGTAAGTTGACTTCCAGAAGGTAATAAGTGATTACAGTTTCTAGGGCGTTTACGACCTTTTTATAGAGCTTAAAATCTTTCTTAACTTAAACCTCGGGCTTAAAACAGCAGTTTATTGTGAAGGATGAAAAAACTACGGAACCCTACACTGAGCGTGGCCCGACATGCTCTTGGCCGGTTTTTTTAGTAGAACTTGTTTCAAACCAACGGGGTCGCATTATTGTCTTGAAAATATTCGGATAAGATTCTTCTCCTTGTGTCCTGTTCCTCATTGCTAAGGGTCGTGTCGAATTATTTTGTAGACGATCGCTTTCCACTTGTTGCGGTCTTCAGCAGTGTTTAATGCCTTGTGGACAAAGTACTGGCAATTCTATGTAAGCTGTGGTATTACATAGTATGGTTGTAGCAGTATGTCGAGCATTAAGTGGGCGTGGGCGATTCCAAAACACTATGTTTGACAATATGCGTTGCCACATGTCATGCTATTAAAATAATATTACTGCTTACAATGTTACACTCGATGCCACTATTTCAATTAACTGGGCTGGGCTTGAATATAATTAAGAGACTTAAGGGTGTCACATTTTAACCGAGTTCAAAAATGAGGTTCTTATTTTCGTAACAAAATACGTTCAACGATGCCATTTGATTTTAACCGACGCCAATAATGGAGCAGGTTCTCAGTTCGTCGGGTAGATTTTTTTATGTATGTTTCCGAGTTACTCGAAAACGGCAGAGCTGATTTGGAAAATACTTTTCTTTTTAAAGAGTATACTTTCTAGCTGTGCTTAATTATTGTATTAAGCGGTTTACACTCACGGGAAATTGTCAGGAACGGACCGACAAGTTTCGAAATCGTATGGAGCTATTCAGCAGAGACTGCTACCGCGGCGCGGTAACTTTGTCACTGATCTTTTTTCACGTGAGTGTAAACCGCTCAATACAATAATTAAATAATTATGTCTCGTGACGTGAGACATAAGTTTGGATAAGTAGGTTTCGGTGACGTTGGTATTTTTTGTCGAAAAGTGATTATTACGTATATAATTTGAGTTGCAACGTATCATTTTTACCGACAAAAAATGGTCACATAATGGCGACCGAGCTAGTATTATAAAATATAAAATGATAGTAATTAGGACGCATTTTATACCTAAACGGTTTTTGCTTTTAGAAATAGAAACTGTTGCTCGCGATAACCTGTAAAAATTAAATAATATTATACAGTTAATAGTAGATTGTACGACAAGTGCATAAAACGCATCATTTTACACGAGACGTTTATCCATCCGAGCGAGCTTGCGAGCGAGGATGAATATAAAGTCGAGTGTAAAATGCGTTTTATGGACGAGTTGCACACTCTACTTTTCACTTCGATTGCGAGAAAATGAAACTGTACCATGTAAATAACATATATACACATATCATGTATACCTACTTAAAAACAAATTTAATTAAAATTTAAAGTAATAGTTTAAAAAGTAATAAATGATAGTACATAAAAGTTACAAGTTTATTTCAAGAAATTTTATTGTGTACTTTGGCTGTTGGTATATTTGCCTTGGTCGTAGAATACTAACAAAACGAAATAAAATAAAGAGTTAAAACCCGTTCCAGACCTTCCGATCCGATCTTTTTCTATTCTCCCGATAAATCAGATCGGATCGGAAGGTCTGGAACGGGTTTTATTGTATGAAGTTTTATGTTGTTTTTTTTTTAACTGTTTATTAAGAACCTTTTTCGTGTGGCTGTTGGTGTTGGACCGATCGCCTTGGTCTTCGACGACGATTTTACTTTATGCTCTAGAGCATAAAAAGCGACTTTATGTCGCCTACGCACAGCCTAAAGTCGAACTTTAGAGCGAGAGAAGTGAAAAAAAATATATAACGGACAACCTCACACAAATCGATCTAGTAACAAATTAAGCTCAAGAAGGCTTGTGTTATGGGTACTAGACGACGATATACGTACTTCTATTGATAAATACATATATACTTAAATACATAGAACAACCATGACCCAAGCACAAATATTCGAGTTCTTCACACAAATATTTGCCCTGGCCGGGATTCGAACCCGGGACCGCCGGCAGTAGGCAGGTGTCTACAAACCGAGCCAAACGCGTCGTTATAACATACGTATACTTTCTTTACAGGTATGTACAGTAAGCGTAATCGATGTTATCAGTGCATTCGCAACAAAACGCGGCGGTCGTTGACCCAGTGCGAATCGATCGCGATAATTAATCGACTTGCGAAATATCCCGACATTCTAACACTATTGTATCACTTTGTATGACTTATCTATGTTATTATATATTCTAAAATTGAATTGGAAATCAGATTTCAATGAAGAGGACTCTTATCATCATTATCATATCAGCCTACAGACGTCCAATGCTGAACAAAGGCCTTCCCCAAAGTTCTCCACAGCGGTCTTGCGCCGCCCTCATTCAATTTCTACCCGCGATCCTAACCAGGTCGTCGGTCCACCTTGTTGGGGCCTTCTCAAGAGAACTAAGGTTGTAGATATAGCTCAGACAGTCGCCAAACTTAGTAGCGTGGGCGGGGCACGTTGCACGTAGACGTAGAACCGATGGCCGATGGGGCAGAAAAGTTCTTGAGTGGCGATCTCTTATTATTATATCATGGAACATGTTAACAGCGCGATGCAGGGTGTGTATAGGCGCGTGGCTGCAGCGTTTGTCCTCTTATCACACCGAAACAGCTGGTCAGATTTTTAGCAGTTTTGTTACAAGGATGCTGGCCGTCCAAAGATGGTTGAAAGTTGACTTAATTAAAGTATAAAAAATGTAATAAGGCTTCTGACTCCGTCTGAAAAGTTATTTTAATACTTTTTGGGACTACTCTGATATATTATTTAGCGGCTCGCTGTCATTAAACCTTGTCTCTTTAACGCTACTGCATCATAAATTAGTGTTGCGCTGTGTGACAAAAACTTTACATTGTAACGCAAAATATATGAGGGAAATAAAACGAATTTCTGAATCCGGTTGGCAGCGTTGGTAATAAAATACGATCATGTCCATTAAAATGCCAATGGTCATTTTGAGACAGAAGGAACTTGTGGCTTAGGTAAAATAACGTTTAAGTCTTTATTAATAATGTTTATGTCCGTACCTACCTGGTTTAAAATCACTACATAGTATAAAATATAAAACAAAGTAACTTCCTTCTGTCTGTCCCTATGTATGCTTAGATCTTTAAAACTACGCAACGGATTTTGATGCGGTTTTTTTAATAGAAAGAGTGATTCAAGAGGAAGATTTATATGTATAATACATGCATAATATAGCATTGCACCCGTGCGAAGCCGGGGCGGGTCGCTAGTTTTAGTAATAAAACTTAGACCATAGGTGCCAGTAAGTTCCCCGCCCGCTACCCATCTCCAACCGTTTACGAGATACGAGACCTTTAAAATATTCGCCATAGAAATATTGTTTGTCCGATATTTTCCGCATTTGACAGACTCTTGAAACTTAGATTTCAGATTCCGATTTGGGGGCCCCAAATGCCCCCGTATAGCGAATTTCAGTTTCCTAGGACCAGTTTGAAAATTTCAAAAAAAAAGAAGTCCCCATTTTGTTTTTTCCCACGACTGTTGTTATATACAAAATTCTGTGACGTATTCCACCCTCTCAACTTAGGGGGCATGTTTACTGGAGCGGAGCTGTATTATAGACCAATAACATTCACATCCAATCACATCAGATGTGCGTGAAAATAAAATAAGTGGGTGTAGAGTTGGGTAAGGCCGCCAAAAAAGGAATATTTCGCCAGTAACAAAATGTGCTGTTAGTTTAAAAAAAATCTATTTCAAATTATTTATTTCCAATGTTTCTTTTGGGAAAAGCAACATCTGTTTTATTTGTTTCAATATAGAGGAATACGTTAAATCGCCTGTCAATATTTTTTTTGTATTTTAATAATGTGTGATCACAACGTCCCCAATACAAAAAAAAGTGTGCAAAATTATCTCCTGCCTATTTACAATGTTTTTTTTTGTGTTCTGTATTATTCATCGGGCATTTCAATAAGCTTTCCGTATGTCACTTAATCATGGAAGAGTTTGACTACCTTAGCAACGAAATGGCAAGTTAAAATAATGCTTATTTCATTAAAAAACATAATGTAATCGTATTGCACGCTATTATGTAACACTTTTTATGTAACCATAATTATAATTGAAACTTGGCAATTATATAGAAGAATCCAAATTTATTTAATTACAACAATATTTTTTAGTTAGTCTATGCACCGCCGCTATTTTGCCGGCCATATTAAGTCGTGTAGTGCCACCTATTCAAAGGGAACGGTCGTGTTTGCGGACTTTTCAAAAACACATTGTTTGGTGATTTTAAAGGTAACTGTGCATTATATTGTTCAAAGGTGAAATTACATAGTAATATTAATGTTAGATTAGTGCTAAGAGGCTGTGTGCGTGGTTTTTCCTTCGTTGCAGTGTCATGTAATTGGGATTTTAATGTCGAAATAGAGCGCTTTTATGTGACTTTTATGTAACGTATGTAACGATATGAATCGGTTTTATATGTAACGTTACATAAAAGTGGTATAAAGGCCAGTTCACTATTGTATTATAAATTGACATTAAACAACAAGAGTTAAACTTAATAATATAAAAAATAAACAATTTCGAAATTAACAATTTCGTTTCATTGTAGATTTGCCTTTTCATAACTTTTCTGATACTTATATGTAACTCTGTTACATACACTTTTATGTTACTTTTATGTGGTATAAGGCCAATTTTACGACCTTGCCCAGTTACTGCTTTATTCATCAAAATGGAAAACGGACTTTTGATTTCTTTTGAGCTGTCACCACTACTATGTACGTAATTAATAATACAACGCAGAATTGGAACCGCTACGAAGTAAGTGCTCGGCCCCTGTCTTTGCCCTTTGGTCGTTACAATAAATTGTAGCTTAAGACCTAATAATTTGTATGTTATGCGTGTTCACGACAACTAACTCACCGACAAGACATTATATTATAATACAAGAAAGCGTGCCATAATTCTATATTGATTTGTTCCCAAAAAGGTGTTATTGCTGGTACCGAAGTGATTGTCTAACAGGCTTATTTAAATATACCCTATATGGTCCAGGCTGTGTGCGATAAGGATAACGTTTATTGATATTTAATATCATTCTAGATAGCTGCAAATATAACACCAATAACAATATTACCTGGACTAGTAAGTACATGCTCGCGACCTCGTCCGCCGTCCGTCCGTTACCGTAGTTGGGTAAAAAGTATCCTATAACCATATTATAGATATCCACCTATCTCCGTACCAAAATTGGTTTAAATCTGTCAAACCGGTTTGGCGTGATGAGAGAGACAAAGAAATGCTGACTAACAGATGTCGAAGCACTATCACAACGAAATTGGACTTATTCAGCTAAGGAAAATGATAATTATCTTTTTTGGTGATTCTTCAAGTTTCGGACGTCACATTACGTATTTTTTTTATTATGTCATAGGGGGGAAACGATTACCGTCGCCCATAGACACCTGCAACACCAGAGGAGTCACAAGTGCATTGCCGGCCTTTCAGATGGGAGGACACTCTTTTCGTGAAGGTTTGAAGGTCCGGAAATCCTGCAAGTGACAATAAAACGCACAGTTGTGGATGCGGGAGGGATTAATTCGAACATTTCCTCGGAGCACTCCCTGTCATATATGCGATAAATACAGAGGCTACGTCTGTACGTAGCGCCAAGGAGTCAAGCCGATCAGAAATTCGCTGGCAGCCGACAATACGTGTAGCTCTCCGTTGAATGCCGTCCATGGTCACAAACTTGTGAGGGTGGCGCACGCATTTGGTAAATTGCTATGCAGCCCTAAGTCGGTAAGTCGGACTTTATGTGGGCACATAAACCCACTAATGGGAGTTTGCCCCACGAGTGACAAACTCGTAAAGTATGAAATTGTAAATTTATTTGTTGCGTAATGGCTGGCGCGCGCGCAGATACTGATAAAGCGGCGTTTGATAACGCGTAGGTATGCGCGCAGGGTTGCCGCTGCACAGCTGTCCAATGAGAATAACAAAATAATATTAATTTATATTTTTTTCAATAAAAGTATATAAAAAACTTAGTCGACTACGCGTTGACAGCTGTTAAAATGCGCGTGTGAGCTATCAATGTTTTGGAAATTGTAAGATTACGAATAGGATAACTTATCGGGTGTACTATTCAGTTAGATCACCAAAGGTTTTTTTCCTTAATTTTTACTCCATTTTCAGGGTTAAATTTTCAGCGTAAGAACGGGACCTTATTATTAAGACCACCGTCCGTCCGCCCGTCTGTCTATCTATCTCCAGGCTGTATCTCACGAATCGTAACAGTTGAAAATTTCGCAGATGATGTATTTCTCTTGCCGCTATAACAACCAATACTAAAATTAGAATAAATAAATAAGTGGGGCTCCCATACAACAGACGCGACCAGTTGTGTTAACTTTGCATCTCATTTGTATCCAGCGCCATTCATACCAGGTGGACGTATTGATTTGTTCCCGATTCGTCGTATTCCTGTTTCGTCGTATTCCTGATTGATCGTATTCCTGATTCGTCGGATTTTTATTATCGAATGAAACTATGCAATTACCACGGCTCCACTTACGTTTTAAAAATGAAAAGTTTTTTTTTAATATAAATGCGTTTTAATATAAGATATTTTTTACACACATGCCATATTAGTATTATATTACTAAACAAAGCCTATTTAAACATTCAATGATTGTGATTTTTTTATCAATAAAATCATTGACTATTTCCCGTTCTTGGTGATATTTTTGAACATCTTTTGCTCGACGAGTTTTTATCATACTCGGACAGTGTAACTGCATTTTTCTAATCTTGATGTCTTGATATTGAGCTTCGACTCGCAGTAGTTCGATACATTGAAAAAGGGAAGGTTTCTTAGGGATTCTATGATTTAACCGGTTATTCCATCCCTCAACCGCATTGTTGGTTCTGAATTCTTCTTCACTGACCGAAAAAATTGATCCAGTAATTTTCCGCATCCAGAAATTTACAAAGTAATTGTGGAATTGAGTTATCACGGAACCATCAGGGACGGATTCAGATATTTCCAAATATGCGGCTGGTATATCTTCCTTTGGTAATAAAGCGAGCCGCGTACATATCTTTGTATACATTCTGCCTTCTTCGGTGTCAATTAAACCTAACTGCTTCGATTTCTTCCACAGAGCTTTTTGATAATGAAAGTAACAGCCTGTTATCACAACGTTCTGATGTACTGCTTTCAACCCATTGATGGCGGCAATTTCAAAATCGCATTTGAACTTTGTGATTTCTTGAGAGAATCCATGCTTTAACAATGAAAATAACCGCTTATACGTATTTTCTTCCTTGTTAGGTAAAAGAGCATATACTACGGGTACAAAACATGAGCTATCTGCATTGTTGGTCAAATTCACTTGCAACGTATAAAGTTGTAAAAACGGAGGCGGTGCCGCCTTAAACGTACCGTCTCCGAAATATTCAGTGCATTTCGCCAATATTTCTACAGCAGAGGGTGAAGCAAATATCAATATTTTATCAAAATCGCCATCGTTGCAAATCAGGAAATTGTCTGACAACTTTAATGGAACGACAACTTCACTTAAATGTTGAAATGTGCACTTTTCTACGCTGAGTGACTTGTTTCGTGCATTATACAAAGTCGTTTTCAGTTTCTTCCACTCCGGTATGAGCGTAAAATCAAATTCTCCATCACAATTTTCAGCAAAATCTTGCACAAATTGTTCAAAAATTTTTGAGACTGGCTCCATGCTGTCACACACCTTGCGTTTCAAATCATTAAAGTGACCCTCGACCTCTCTCTTCATGAATTCTGGTCTGCACATGTGTCTTGACTCTCTGATTACCTTGTCATCTTTATTTAAAGTAAAATGGATGTCGAGCAGACAGATCTATTAGAGCACCTCCAATTCATCGAACCACCTTTGTTTTTCTTATCGAAGTTGTATCTATAGCCTCCCCGTAATAAGATCTTTCTGCTAGCTCTTTTACTATCAATAAATACTACTTTATCAGTTTCGTCAGCATCCATTTTTAGGAAAATCGGCAAATAAAACTGATATTAACAATGTTTTCACAATGTTAATGTTCATTGACAATGGTGTGACAGAAGAGAAACAAATGAAAAGTAGCTGCTCAAGCGGACGTCGTACAAGTGGCCAGTAATAGATAATAAACACCTAGGTAACTTATCTCTTTAGAATATAACCTCCCAACTCCTTGAGACCTTTACATTTTTACGAAATTATTTAGCAAGACATTTTCGCTACATATTTTGTACCTACGTTAAATTTGCCATTAAGCTAAATATACCTACATTTTATATACAGGGCGTTCCAAGATTATGGGACATGAAGGGAAAGTACCTTTAATAATGTAGATAGGACAAAGTCTGAAAGGAGACTAAAATTTATTTTTAAAAATTAGTAATACTGCATTCAAAGATTTACGAAAAATGATTTTTGCCGCCTGGGAATCGAACCGACTCAAATGTGAAAAAAAAAACACTGAGTATTTTTATGTTGCCAATGGAAAGAGGAAATCAAACGGATAAACGTATAAGTAACACAGTATCTTAAATGAAAGTAACATTGTGTATTTCAAAAATTAAATCTCAAAAACGGATTTGACCTTGCGTATTTTCATACAAAATACGAAAAAATAAAAATTCTCCCTGAATACAGTACAGTCAGCGTCAAAAGTCAATGATCATTTTTGTACTTTATCGCTTTCAGATGTTTGACAACTTCATATGGTAGTTGGAACCTCACGTTAAAGCGATATGGTTCCAAAGTGATAACTTAGTTTTAACGCTGACTGTACTTACTTATTATTTTATGAAATAAAATTATGTCTTCTTACGGTAAAACAAAACACTGGCTCTTCAATATTTAGATCACTTTCCCTTCATGTCTCTTAGTCGTGGGACACCCGGTACCTATATGTATATGAAGAACTAAATATATCGTATATGTATAACTGCTCTTCGGGAAGGTGGATAAATAATGGTCCATTATTTATAATGATTTTATATACTTAAATAATTCCGACGAAACGGGAATACGACGAGTTAGGAATCCGACGAATCGGGAATGCGACGAAACAGGAATACGACGAATCGGGAACAAATCGACGTATTAACCTGGCCAGTTATTTTATTTAATAGTACGAAACCCTTCGAGCCGAGTCCGCTTCGCACTTGGCCGGCTTTTTTAGAAGTTATGTACTTATACTTTTTTTTACAAAAATCATACCAAAACTGTCGCAGTGGCAGCCCTGCCGGCCCTGGTAGCATTTGAAAGGCGGTCGCTGCATTTTTATCCTCATATTCGGGTTACTTAGTTACTAACTTGTGGCCAGTTAGTGGCCAGGGCCGGAGCAGGGTGGAGCTAGTTTATAAATGTCAGAACGTTTAACTTTAAGGCCCTTGTTTTCGCATAGGTTTATGAAGGGTGCACGACGTTTTATATAATTTCAGTACTTAAATTTGGTTTATTATACCATTGCTTTATATAATTTAACGAATAATGTCGTTTTAGAGAGCCACTGGATTACCTGCATATTGGATTCTTCGTACGAGATAATTTATATGTACCTACCTAATTCCATAAAAGTTGAAATAATATCACAGTATAATAACATCACAGTATAATGGGTTTGCCCTGCGGCATACGCAAATGTCGACTAAACATAACGTTCTGTCGCGCCAAATGTCAGTTGGTGTTACACTGTAATTTACTTCAAGCCTGCACTACAGATCCATCCGTAGATAAAAGGTCACAAACACCTCTCACTCATAAGCACCCTTTGTTGTTGTGTCTTTTGTTTTACGTTTTGAGGACTTTAATATTATTTTTCTACTCCAATACATTTTTCTGTCATTTATATAGTTACTAACTCTAATATAAAGACATAAATTATGAAAGTCTGTAAAAGTCTATACTCTACTGCCCAAAAACACACTGCTAACCGATGGTATAATGTTGCCAAAAAAGCATCACTTAGTACCACAGATTACAAGATGAACAGCTGCATTCACACAATTTGCAAATTTAAAAAAAAAAACTTATTGTACTAAGGCATTGCTGCCAACTTAAAAAAAAAAAAGTTTTACCTTCAGTGCATGGATGTTTAGTATAGTGAACGTAACCTTTATGTATAAGTTTAATTTTTTTGCCAGATGTTTAGTATGGTGATCGTATACCTTTATGTATAAGTTAATATTTTTTTGACAGATGGATGTCAATAAAAAAAAGCTTATCAGAGACAATTTTTCTTTTTAATTTTGTTGATTCCGAGCGGGAACATGTAATTATTTTCTTTGTTGTTTATTTGCATTTTATTTATGAAATGTCTAGTCGTAGAAAAAGTATTGTATGCAACGTTGTATAAGTAGGTCAAAAAACGCTCGTGGCATCTTTCTTACGATGTTCGCTACGCTCACATCGTAACCCATGCCACTCGCGTTTTTTGGCCCCTCTTATACAACGGTTGCATAAAATACTATTTTGGTTCTGGTTTTGGAGTAACATTAAGAACTTATAATATAACTAGCGACCCGCCCCGGCTTCGCACGGGTGCAATGCTGATAAATTATGCATGTATTATACATATAAACCTTCCTCTTGAATCACTCTATCTATAAAAAAAAAACCGCATCAAAATCCGTTGCGTAGTTTTAAAGATTTAAGCATACAAAGGGACATAGGGACAGAGAAAGCGATTTGAAGTTTGGTGCAATATACCATTTTTATTTAAATAATCATCAAAAGTTTTATTGACATATCCCTTCCCATTATCACTTCGAAATACTTTTATCTTTTTATCCAGTTTATTTTCTACTCGAATTTTAAATTCCATAAATTTATTAAATACCTCCGCTTTGCTTTTCATAAAATACACAAAGACTTTACGTGAATAGTCATCAATAAAAACTGTGAAATACCTTGAACCTCCAATTGATGTGGTTTGTAGCGGACCACATACATCACTGTGTATGACCTCTAGCAATTATTTTGCCCGGGAGCCATTACTTGGAAAAGGATTCCTGGTTTGTTTTCCTTCTAAACATGTAACACATACACAACTTTCAGATTGCGGTGACAATTTCACGCCGGTAGTACAGTTTGGCATTTTATCAACATCATTAAAATTTAAATGTGCCATTTTTTGATGCCACAAGTAGGTATCAGTCTCTGTAGAAGCTGCCATCGCTCGGTTCTCATTATTATAAGCTTTAAGTCTGTAGGTATCATTTATCAGTGTAGCACTTACTACCAAATGGGCAAATGCCCATGTTGATTTTTTATCTGACAGCCATCAACATTAAATTCTACTTTACAGCCTGGTTTAATTATCTTACTCACAGACAGCAAATTTGTGGATAATTCTGGTATAAATAGAACATTTCTCACCTGGATTGCTTCACTGCCAGTCTTATTGGGTACTTGTATTATAACATCACCACAGCTTTCGACATGTAGTATCTTGTTGTCAGCTATTCTTATGTGGTTAACAGGTGGAGCTGTCTCATTCACCAACCATTCCCGGTGCATCGTCATGTGGGTTGATGCGCCAGAATCCACGTACCAGTTCATTGTATCATTCACCTGCATGGCTGAAAAGGCTGCTATAAAACCATTATTATCTTTTTTATTTCTAACCTCAGTATTTATTAAGTCTTTCAATAAACCGACTTTACGGAGTAAACCTGAGTCTTGAAATGCATGTAATAAATTGTTCCAAACCTCTTTCGCTGTTTTTGCCTCTTGTATGTGAACTTATAGCATAGGGTCCACTAAGAGTATAAGCTTTGATTTCGTTTTAAGATCCTTCTTTGAGTCTGTTGTTTCATTTACACACATTCCCACAAGTCCTCATGTTGTAGGTAAGCTTTGACGGCAAAACTCCAGCTTGTCCAGTTGTCACGGCCAGTGAGCTTTTCAATTGTCATCATATGATTGCTTGATCCCATTATTTATACTTTATTATACGCAAGCTGAAAGAAAATCCGGCGACCGAACTAACTTTGAGGTTAAGTTAACAAATTATTTTCGTTACTATTTTAAAACTGCACAAATTGACTTCATAACTTTTACAGGTAGGGCTGGGCCCATAACCTGATAAATTAAACAAAAGAAATTAACTTTCTTCAAATATAATTATTAAAACAAAAGAAACCTTACAGAGCACACAATGACATGGCAAGGTTATATTATATTATAGCGCAGAGACAGTCCTTATGGAATGTCATAACGTCAGGTGAGGGCGTGATCATTGTTGCTATTAAATAAGAGCAGGGGGTAGCGTTCATGCATTTCCATCATATAGGTACATCGCACGGGTGCAATGCTGATAAATTATGCATGAATTATACAAATAAACCTTCCCCTTGAATCACTCTATCTATTAAAAAAAAACCGCATCAAAATCCGTTGCGTAGTTTTAAAGATTTAAGCATACAAAGGGACATAGGGACAGATAAATCGACTTTGTTTTATACTATGTAGTGATAGTGATAGTGATAGTGATTATTAAAACAAAAGAAACATTACAGAGCACACAATGACATGGCAAGATTATATAGCGCAGAGACAGTCCTTATACTCCTTATGGAATGTCATAACGTCAGGTGAGGGCGTGATCATTGTTGCTATTAAATAAGAGCAGGGGAGCGTTCATACATTTCCATCATATAAGTACATCGCACGGGTACAATGCTGATAAATTATGCATGTTTTATACATATAAACCTTCCTCTTGAATCACTCTATCTATTAAAAAAAACCGCATCAAAATCCGTTGCGTAGTTTTGAAGATTTAAGCATACAAAGGGACATAGGGACAGAGAAATCGACTTTATTTTATACTATGTAGTGATGCTGATAAATTATGCATGTATTATACAAATAAACCTTCCCCTTGAATCACTCTATCTATTAAAAAAAAACCGCATCAAAATCCGTTGCGTAGTTTTAAAGATTTAAGCATACAAAGGGACATAGGGACAGAGAAATCGACTTTGTTTTATACTATGTAGTGATAGTGATAGTGATTATTAAAACAAAAGAAACATTACAGAGCACACAATGACATGGCAAGATTATATAGCGCAGAGACAGTCCTTATACTCCTTATGGAATGTCATAACGTCAGGTGAGGGCGTGATCATTGTTGCTATTAAATAAGAGCAGGGGAGCGTTCATACATTTCCATCATATAAGTACATCGCACGGGTACAATGCTGATAAATTATGCATGTTTTATACATATAAACCTTCCTCTTGAATCACTCTATCTATTAAAAAAAACCGCATCAAAATCCGTTGCGTAGTTTTGAAGATTTAAGCATACAAAGGGACATAGGGACAGAGAAATCGACTTTGTTTTATACTATGTAGTGATTATTAAATCAGGAGTGGCATAAGTAAAATCGTGCAATATTTGTAGGTACTTAAATCAGTGGGTACACTACAATACTCCGAAGTTTTATTTGTCCAAATGCATCATCATTCCGAATTTTCATAATTCCGAAAACCATATTCTGGTCAAATATTTATATTTTTTTGGGATATCATATAACGCTAACCTAACCTAGTTAAAGTATGTTACCTACATATGATCCATGGCGCAAATGATCGTTTTGCGTTGTTTCTCCTTTGGAATCTTGAAAATTTTCTACCAATGAGGGTCGTTTCTTTATTTATTGTTGTGTCATTTTACTTTATGTGTTATTTTATACCTCATAAAGTGATCATCATCAACATTTCAGCCAAGAGACGTCTAATTCTCTACAAAACTCGAACGCCGTCCTCACCCAATGTCTCTCATCGTCACTCTACTTCTAAATATAGAAGGCAACAGAGAAAGATGGGTTCATATTGACTCCCATAAAATTCTTATTTATAATTGTCATAAGTCATCATTTTCGTAGTCATAATTTCTACTTTTCTCTGAAACAAATAACTCTTCATATTGTTGTAATACAAAGCTGACCTAACCTAAACTAACCTAATGGGTTTTACTTTTAAGACTTGTAAAGTTAATAATTTCAGAGTTATGACGAACGATTTTATGACAAACAATCGTTATATGAAAAAAAAGTGTGTGTGTCAGCTCCGACGCACGACTGGAGTTTACTCTTCAGGCCAGGCGCGCACCACTTTTTTGTCGCAGAAATAAGCGTACTTATGGGTTTATGAAAATCGTGGTGCGCGCACTCTCATATAAACCCATATCTTGCATTTATGCGACAAAATTATCGTGCGACTAAAATCTTGGTGCGCGCCTGGCCTTAAGAACGTTTATAAAATATATACTCAATACGTTTATTGCACATAATGATTATACAGGTGAAATTAAATAGTTTAAGTATCACATTATGTACCTACCCTGTTGAACGCTGCAAACAAGAACGAAAAGGTAGGCACACTTTTTGTGCAACCTGAATTCGAGCGCTGCGAGGAATTCGTTTGACCACTGGAATTGAATGTTTAAGCTCACTGATTTTTTCAGAAAAAGGCCTGATCTGACTTGGTTGTGAATTGTTTGCCTGGTGGCGACGTAATTGCGCCAGCACGAATGCCATGGGTTCTACTGATGTGTATATTAAGTCCTTTCTGACCTTTAAAGAAACGAATCTGGGAGCAATGTGGGCACTGTACGGAATTCTCCAGCGACAGCGACACAGACCTGGAAGCGACATTCTGAGAGGAGCCCGTGCTATTAGGATTCATCAAGTAAACTATTAAAAAACGCAATAATATAAAAACTTACGGCTACGATAACAAATAAAGTTTTTAAAAAAACCGCTCTAAGTTTCGGCATACAAATTGCCCCATAAAGTTCCTGGGGGAAGCGGTGGTTTATAATTGCACATATAACTAGATGGTACTCATGCACTGATAGCAATCACACTCGTAACATGATAGAGATTCACGCAAAATATTAGCAAAAACTTGAAAACAAAAACACATTTCTCAGCTGTTGTAGATTGACAACTGTCAGTCAAGCTGCCCGATGCGCACTTGCGCAGCAACGCGCCGTGTAGGCCGCCGGCCGCCGCCGCAGTCTCCGCGGAGAAATTATGAATATGTTTCTTGTCTATGTTATTTGTTAAGCCTCTTGTGGTAATTTAAATTAAATAAATGGCAGAGAACAATTAATATTAATTTTCTCTAACGGGAGCCATGTTTTCCCGTTGCTAAGTACATTTAAAATACATTTCATGAAATAAACATCTCGGTGAAGGTCATTTTATATAGGGATCTTAGTCTATAACGCTTAACGTAACGCATAACCTGCTAAATTAAGAAGTCGTATTTTTACCCCGATCGTATACTGAGATACGACTTTTTAAATTAGCACGGCAGATACGTTCGATTTTATACCCCATAATTTTCATACCCCGGGCTTATATATGAAAATCGATTCTTAAGGAGTAAACTCCAATAAACTCCAAAAATGCGCACCTTTGAATAAATAGGTACCTATTGTAAAAACCGTTATTAATATGGAAGATGATAATTAAGCCACGGCCACTCTGACTATGAGCCATAAAACTGTAAATACCGTAGTGACTGAAATAAACTATGGTCTATATTGTATGTGCAGTGACGCTTTTCCACCTTACAGATCAGTTTAAATAACAAAATAAACGCGCATTATCACATTCTAAAAATTCACAAGTACAGCCTAACGAACGTTTTCAGTCGCTAATTAGTCTGTTGGGTTTCTTTTGAACTTCGTAATCTTTTAAGTAAATTATGAATTTTGTTATCTATTCTAGCCGTTTTTTTCGACAAAATTTATGTTCCTGTTCAAGTAAAAAATTTACGAAAAATTGTTTTTGGGCTATAATTACGTAGTTTATCAATTTTATCATTTATTGTTAAGAATATAGCACAGTTCAACATTCTGGGACTGACATATATACTGTAAATATGTGACATGAAAAAAACAAAACGCACTGATATCCTTTACTTTCAGGTAAGTACGAAAAGAAAAGACGAAGGAAAACAAATAACAATTTAACGATATATGTTCCTAAACTACCATTACTCGATTCTAATTACACTCAGACTGAAACATTTAAACCACTGAACATAAAAAGTCAGTCATAACTTTAACGATAAGACCAAGTCGAGTAAACGCTTCGTCAGCACATTTTAGGCTTGTAAGCGATCCTTCATAATTTTATCTCCCAGATATCTACACTTCACGATCCTTACAATAAAATTGTAGGGTTGGTTCCTTTTACCATAAAATTGTTCTTGAAGTAAATTTATTTTTAGCGGGTGAGGTTGTTCGTAACCGCATATGCATAGTCTGTGAGGTTTCAGATTAGGATTCAGGTTTGGGTGAATAATGAGAGGTTCTTATCTGTGTCGCGTAAGAGTAAGCGAGATAGGTATAAAGCTCGAATCGCATTCCGTCAGTTCACACACTGTAAAGGCATGTAGTGTAGCAAACTAGTATGGAATGGGCTTGTTTTATTTTATTTATTTAGGTGTTTTAGATCTATCTAAAAAGTAAAAAGCAACTATGCTTATTTATTTATTTAATCTTTATCTCTTTGTACAAAAGAAAACTTATCGTGCAAAAGAGCGAACTTAATGCCATCAGGTATTCTCACCAATCAACCTTAGGGCAAAGCAGAAAAATTGCTTCCTCATATGAAGAACTGAAAAAAAAAACTGAATGTAGAAAATGCTGGAAATTATTCCACTGAAAGCTTAGGTCTTAGATACATGATTATGAGGTGTTTTAGTTTCCGGGCATTTGGGATATTACACATTTGGGATTTTTTTAATGCCATATTGTGGATTGCATTTTAAAATTGAACCAGGAATTTATATAAATATCCTAGTAAGATAAACCCGGATATTTTAAACGATACACACAAAAAATTAAGTTAATTTTGTATCAATGGTTAATTTATATCAGCTAAAGGAAACTAATGAAACTAATGTCCAATACACTAGCCAGCTAACAATGAGCGCACCTAAAGAGATCTTTTGTAAACATTTGTTTCTTTCGCAGAATAAATATTTCCGACCGTGATTGACATAAAAAATGGATCCAATTTTCGATAGCAGCGAATAAAAGAACAATAAAATGCCAAGATGGCGGAAAAAGTCCCGGCAGAAGGATCGCAATTAGCTAATAAGCTCCTATTGGTGCTGGTTAAGTAGAAAGCTCTGGGTTTAATTTGATTAAATTCTTTGAGTTTGTTATAGGAGAAAATTGAATAGCTTTACCTACTACACATACATGCAAAATTCAGATGTTTTTTTTTTTCAAACATCAATGAAATGTCGTCATAGCATGCGTTATATAACAGTCTTCGAAGTATAACGTTTCGGGCGGAACACCTCGTGAGAACTGTAAAGGAATTTCATACAAAATTTAAGGCCTAGGCTGGGAAGTATTTTTATTAAACATGGCGTCTGTGTTCATGAACAGGCTAAACAGCTGACTTGTATTATTTTTGAGTGGTGTATTTTTTTATTGCCTTAGCCGTGAAAAGGGCTTGCCGGCTTCGTATCATTACCAGGCCTCCCTACGGTCGGCCGTCTATACCTACTCACCCGGCAAGAGCTTCATTCCCGGCGTCGGCAGTAATATAATTCACAAATTTGTTAAATTATAATATTATATACCTATCTGATACTATACTGGTATGATGACTTAAAGTTCTCTATAACTAACGGTTTTTAATTAAGCCACGGACAAACATAAAACGAACGGACAGAGTTTCTCGTTGACTACAGATCGCCAAAAATTGTACCCGAAAACTGAGGACTGGTCGACACCACGGGGCACCGAAGAGCTGGCTGCTTCCTCGCTCAGCGTATTAGCGTTGCTATTCAGCGAGGAAAATGCTGCCAGCGTCTTCGGGACCATGTCAAAACGGTCCGATTTTTTAAGTTTTTTTCTATGCATATATTTAAGTGCTTAATCTTATTTGATTATCTGTATTTGAGTATCATATTCGTGAAATATTTGGTTGGAAAAACAAAAGTACTTATTTGTTAAAATCTCTCCGATGAAACTAAACTAAACACTGATTAGTTCTAATGAAAACCTCGTAAACAAAAGAAGCCACTGGTTGAGTACTCGGCATAAATAAAATCCTAATAATGTAATAAGGAGACCGCTTCAAACTCCGTCAGACTCAATTTGTTGAACAACTGCTAAGAAAGCAATCCAGTGGACTGAAGATCTTCACGGTAAAAGTATAACCAGTCTTTTGACTCGATGATCGTTTTCGCAAAATACTCTATATGCCCAATATTCGAGAAAAAAAAGAAAGATGGATATATACTACACTCTAGATGAGGGAAACAATACAACAGAAAATTACTGAAACTACTTACTAGAAGTTATTGAACCGAATTGAAACTGACATAATTCTCGAAATAAATTACCTTGAGAACCGATTTGTTTCTGTCCTTAACTGACTTTCAAATCAGATCAAATCAAAATTTGCTTCAGTACAGTATACAAAGATGTTTATATATATAGGTTTATAGTTTTGTGTACTCTGCCTGCATGCGTGCAAAATGTTTGCGCGCGCTAACTTAAAATTAAAATAATCATCAATAATACTTTTTTTTTTTCAATAATACTTGACATCTAACAAAATAATTACAAACAAATAAACAACATAATGTCAAAAGAAAATTAATTACAGAAAAAAAAGTAGTAGAAAAATAATAATAATAATAACAAAATGTCAAGGCGTGTACATTAATAATAATAAAAAAAATAAGAAATAAGAAATTTTAATTTAACGCTAGTTGTGCTCGAGGTATGCCTTTACGCTGTAAAAACACCGGTCTAAAAGCCAGGTACATATACACTATACATATTAAAAGACGTACTAGAGTCTACTTGTACATGTGAGTGTTGTCAGTGAACTTTTAGAACGTTTAGATACTATGAATATTTTAAACATACATTTCTACGAATGTAAAACTTAAATAACTACAAAATGTGGTATATGTTTATGCAGTGGGCATTATTTTATTTAAATGTGTGTTTGCAGGGTTCTGCCCCTCAAAAGGAAAAAACGAAGCCTTTATAGGATCACTTTATTGTCCGTTCGTCCGTCCGTCCATCTGTCAAGACTCTTTTATCTTTTCTTTAGATCAATATGCAGTACTTTTCATAGTTCGTACAAAACCCTCGGTGTGCAAGTCCGAATTGCACTTGATGTGACGAGATCGAGGCCCTAGAGTAAGTTTTCTTTCAACCCAGAAAACGCCTCAAACGTGTTTGTGTCAAAATTAAACGCATTCGAGACGTTTCCATGCGTGGGATACTTACACTACAGCAGTCTAGGTACTGCCAAACTTGTGCTGTGTTTTATCCAGCTTGTCCGCAGCGCAGGCCGGAGATCGCCGAGCTTCGTTAGGCTTCCTCAATTTGCTGCGGTTCAGAAAAAAATCAAAATAAAATACCGCTGTTTTCCAGTCTTTATGTTTTGGATGTTTGTTTTATGATTGCGTTTGGTTCGCGGAACAAGAAAATGTAGTCTCCTTTTTTTACCGTAGTCGTGTTTGTTTAAAGTATCTAACCACCCTTTATGTTTCCCATACCGAATTGAGAATGCTGTTGTACAGTCGCCATCAGATATATCGCAGCATATGAGGCGTTCATAAATATGTGAACACGCCGCTACCCAAGTAGCACAAAGGGTCTGTGTAATAGCATTTTTACAGTACACCTTGGACCCATTAGCTGCCAAAAATTGCGGTATATCAGCATTATACACGCTGCTTAATGCTGATATAACTCTAATTTGGGCACAAATTTCGTTGCTCATTGCTGTACAAATGAATTTTAATAGCACTATATTTGCATTAATAAAGGTAACAGCTACTCCAAGTGCTGAACATTGGCTGTATAACATTGGACGTGGACGTGGTACTTATTATAGTTAATATGCAGCCATTCTCATACTCATCCGCAAAAATTAGGATAGGTGTGAACATCTTAACTGCTTTAATGAGGCTAAAAGTAATTTATCTGTGAACATGTTTGTATTTTTTATTATTCTGTAAAGAAAGGTGTGTGATGAATGTTGAGTGACATATTATTGTGCGACGAAGATTTTTTAAGGGCCATTTTGTGGATAAAATAATAAAGTTAAGGTGAGTAAAACTTTGGGTTATTACAATTATGTGTTAAATCTTATTGGGAATGTAATTTTATTGTGAAATACCATACATATTTAGGTCAAAATTTTCACGCGCTCTCGTAATATCCACAAATTCGTGAAAATAAATTCAAAATAAAATAGGCTATTTACAAGTTTTTTTTTTTACATGTTCATTTTACATATAAGCCGTTTACATATTCATTTATTTTTCATCTAATCCAGTTTAAGTCGATATTTACTAAATTAAACCAAAAGGATTAAAAGCTAAATTTTTACAATTCTAAGCGTCACGTACTTAAAATGGCGGAAAACGAGTGGTCAGTGTTAATTTCAATTTAATGCTAAATGCTGTATAAGTGTTCACGCGTGGCTTATAATTCAGCATATTGAGTTGAATAGTGAAGCACTTGTGAGTAAGAAATCAGCCACGGGTCGATATCTAGGGTAGTAAAGGTTCACATATATCCTATTAACCAGATAATCCGTCAAATGGATTCGAGCCGTTTAGGGTTCCGTTGTTGTTATACGCTAAAACCATGCATGGCGTCCCCTTTTTTAGTTTTTGCTAACTATTAGTGTAAATGGAAATGCTTTCTCAACGTTAAACTTTAATAATACCTAAAAAAATGTCTAATATTAGCAATAAGCGGAGACGCAAAATTTATTAAAATGAATACATACTATGTTTAGATTAGTTCAAAATTTCACCTTTATATATCTCCATCTCACTCCGTGGTATTGCAGCACGGCTATGGACGCACTTAAATCTATGTACCGCGCGGAATGAAATTACTTTTCCTTTACATTCGAATCCGATTTCACACATTATTTATTTATTTAAACTTTATTGCACATTACAAAGAAGTACAAATGGCGGACTTAATGCCATGAGGCATTCTCTACCACACACACATTCGCATCCGGAATATTTGCATTCGCATTCGCAAATGTCAACAAAAAAAAACATTCGTGAAATCCCTAGTCGTGATGCGTAGCGCGTAGCGTAGGTCTCACGCGCAGCCGCGCGGCGCGCCGGCGCGCTGCGCTGCCGCTGCCGCGCCGCGCCGCCAGTCGCTACATGTTTGCCATGTCGATACCACGCATCTTGTCCGCGCACTCGCGTCTCGGCTTCCGTCCGTACCTACTTTTAACTTTAGACAGACCACGGGCGGTAATTCTAAAAGCATTTACGAACAACAAACATTTACGAATTCACCGCCCTAGGTCTGTATCGTACTATTGTGTGTTCGTAACTAACCCGATGTGTGTCTGTGCTAAATTAACATATTAGTGGTGGTGTTTTTATTTACAACTAGCTGGGTCTTGTGCCTGCACCTTCTTAATACCAATAATTGGTACAGGTTCTTCCTTTATTTTTATAGAACTCTATTGATACCATAAATTCGCTTTGAGTTGTTATTAGGCAATTGACAACATTTAATTTTTTTACCAGGTTTTTTGTTGATATTAGCAAATAAAGGATAAAAAAATTTATATTATCACATTTTTACATTTTCGGGAATATCTTAATTGAAAAATGCATTTGAAAAGTTCCTCATTCTAAAACAGCGCAGGCGACTAGTAATTCGTCGATTCTTAAAAGATAACCCTACTTTCCCATTTTTTTCAATATTTTTAAAACTAGTCGGTATAATCAAATATAAATAATATATAATAGTTGTAGGTTTTGTGACAATAAATTAAATTAATATAAAACAAACAGTATTTGATTTTAAATGTTGTCAATTGACGACATCCTATTGCTGTTGAGGTATGAGTGATCATTTATACGAGTGCGATGTTCCAGGAAGCAAAGGCATAACAACGGGGCGCTAGGGGAGCGGGGCCTACCGCAAGAAAAAGAGAAAGAGAAGAGGCACCGATTTTAAAAGGTATATTTGTTAGGTTTTAAAGACGTATTTCGTGTTTATAATATCAGTTTAGCCGATTTCTTTTAAAGGAACTACATTATTTCATTCAATCTTATTGTTGAACGGCAGATTTTTGAAGGCAGTTTTTTCTTCTTTTTTTTTTAAATATAAGCTAAGTTCATAGTTCATTTATTTCCCATGTAGGTGTCAAAGATACACTTATATTACTTATTACTCGTTTACATCGTTTGTACGAATTCCTGAAAACCAGGATATTAATAGGCACTATATAATTATATTTAATCCTATTTTTTTATTCGCAGAATAATTATGCCGTACAAAATCGTACAAACGACGGAGGGGGGAGCAGCTCAACTGACCATCGTCCCTGCATTCTGGGAAATTAATGGCATTGTAAAGTGGCCACCCAAAACTTTAAAAAATGCATATAGACTAATTAAAGACGAAACTTCGCAGCCAGGACCGGGGTGGAGTACAATGGACTGCAGTGTAAAACGAAAAAACATAAAAACTTATGAAGAGGCAAACAAGGAAATACAACGAATGCAAGAATACACGGATACGGACACTAACGAAAACGAATATCATGTCTGCACACCTGCAGTGCAACCAAGTATTATTGACTTCGATGCTTTGGCACATAATTGGGTAAGTGAAATTTCTAAAATTAAGGTTAGGTTTGAAATACTCTTTTGTAGGCAATACAAAATACCGAAGTATATAAATAATACATATTAATCATGGTATATTTGCACATTTTGCCATTTTCACATTATTTGAAAACATTCGCATCTGGCATCTGTCCCTCGCTTGTCGTGCCCCTGAGAAAAGAAACAATAGTTATTCAAACTTTTTGCAGGTTTCAACACTCACAGCTTGCTGAAAACTATTTGAGACTCTAGAACTTTCCTTATTATTATAAAAAGTATCAATTTTCAGCGTGCTTCAGTGTTAAAACCTGAAAAAACATTGAATATTGTCTCTTCTCAGGGGACACGACTCGTTTGACAAACTAGACTAGGCTTAGTGTTTATATTTTTTTAATTTAATGTAATTTAGGCGTATTTTTGAATTTTAACAAATATTCTGTTCAAAAATAACCATAAAGTCTCCAACATAGAGTCCCAATTTCAGATACATTTACTAATGGTTGTCATTTCTATTATAGACATTTTCGCAGCCTGGACAAGAAAAAAATAATACCGATGCAGCTCAGGGAATAGTGCAGTTATCCCAAGAAACACCTGTACAAATCGTAACTACCGAAAATTCAGACACGATGCTCTCTAACCAAATCCTTATATAGGAGATTATAAAGATTGTGGTGTACCCACATTTAAAAAAAATGAGACATTACATGTTTCATAAATTTATAATAGAATCAATAGTTACTAAAGATACCTGTCTGAGAAAAAAAACGTGCGTGTAGGGTATTCTAAAACATGTAACCGTGATGGCTAACTCGAGATTATAATTGAAAATCAGAAAAGAATAGCACAGAAATTAGCTTCGCTGTCAGTACAGCTGGACGACACTAACAACAAGGTGCAAATGTTAAGTGATGTGCATGAAAATCAGCTGCCACAAAGAGTCACCTTGCTAAAAGATGCCTCGAAAGAGGAGTTGGAAAGTTTTAGTTTCCAACGCATTGAAAATAGAGAACAGTTCGACGTGTTCGAGGCATCGTTAGCAGATAAGCAGAACAGACACAAATTAGCCAAAAAGTTTTCGTTCCTGTACTCGCCTATGCCAGGCGAAGGCCGAACATGTGCCTACAAACTGATTGATGTTATGTTCGCTAGTAATTTTTTATGCCAGTGTTCATGGTCGGGCGGAAGCAAAGGAGAGATTTCCAAAATACCTATGAAAAATTATGTGAATTTCAGGAAATTGTTTTTTATCATAGTACATACTTGGGATTCAAGTTTCTCTGATAACGAAATGATTAAATTTTTCAAGCTGATTCTCAGAAACGCCAATAAACGCAAAAGTATGCAAGGATTGCGCGCGTCGGCTAAACGAAGTCGGGTTGGAAAAAAGTCTAAAGTAGGCACTAAACCGGACGTGCCAAAAGATAATGATGATAGCGATACTATCACTCAGCCTATAGCTAATGTAAGCAATGTCACTGACAACAAAAATAATGGTATGAGCGAGTAGAACTGTGTTTATGAAAGAAACTTGCCTTTAGCTGCACCACTAATAGCTATCGTAAAGCTATCACGGTTACATGTTTTAGAATACCCTACACGCACGTTTTTTTTCTCAGACAGGTATCTTTAGTAACTATTGATTCTATTATAAATTTATGAAACATGTAATGTCTCATTTTTTTTTAAATGTGGGTACACCACAATCTTTATAATTGAACCATACATCAAAGCACAAAGAAAAATTGACACGTTAATATTCACACCAAAGTAGAAGATGTGAATATTAACGTGTTCACAAGGTTGCTAAGGTGTAAAGCCTTTCAAATAAACAATGCAAAAGATTATCTGTCGTTCGGGTGGCGAAATGGTTAACGCGCTGGACCGGCAATCCAGAGGTACCGGATTCGATTCCCGGTCTCGTCCGCCAGGTAACGCTTTTCAATTTTTCTTTGTGCTTTGATATTTGTATCAATGGATATTGATTCTATTATTTGCACACAGATTATTATTTTATGAAGAATATTTTTTATGTTTAATCTCCTATTGTGATTATAATTATCTACACCTTCCTGAACTGAATTAGTCACTGACGAGAGGGATACAGCAATAATAGCGAGATATCTCCATACGTGTCTCACGTATTGCCGCATCCCTCTCGAGTGACTAATGTAAGAAGGTGTAATAGCCGCAGTCTCTCTTGCGCGCGACTTGTTCTCGCGGCCAACCTGGGCTTGGCCGGCAGAGAGTAGTAAATAAGTGAAGTGTGAACCTTCATACGACTCCGCGATTCTCGTCAGTATTGTATGGTAAAAATTCTTTTTCTTGAGCGAATCCACTTAGCTTTGTACCCGATGAACAATACTCATTATCTGTATTGTTAACTGTGGCCACAACTGCCACTTCGAAATGTAAGGCGTTATAAGACAGATGTTGGTCATCCTAAGCATCGATACGAATTTCACTGCTCTTTCACTTACGAAGTGACCAACATCTGTGTTCTCTTTGTTTAAGAGTAAACCTTATTTCGTTTGACTTAAATACTAATTTAGTGTAAAAGTAATTTGCACTTATAACGCCTTACATTTCGAAGTGGCAGTTGTGGCCACAGTTAACAATACAGATAATGAGTATTGATCATCGGGTACAAAGCTAAGTGGATTCGCTCAAGAAAAATATTTTTTACTATACATCGCATTATTAATGTTTGCATTTTAGCCGTACAAACTGTTTACGTTACTGCAATTTATTACATCCACAAAAACCAATTAATATCTTAGGGATGAACAGTGTGTATGCATATAGCTAAAATACATACATCATAATTCATAAATAGCGGCATATACAACGAGCTGCAGAATTGCATGGCCAATTTATGAATGAATTCGTTTATAAATTGGCCATGCAATTGTGCAGCCATTACAACATGGACGACAAAATTACTTTAAAACCTACTTAAATACTTGACAATTATTAAATCCTTTGCCTTTTGATATTTTTAGAAATACATTACATACATATGTTCACTACAATTTATTTATAACGTCCGTTATAAAAATATGAGAATATGTTATTACAATGTGAATGTTCAAAATAAAACAAATTTAACCATGCAAACATGTATTTTATTTTAAAGAGTATGTATCAACGGTATAAAATAATTATATTCTTTATGAAGAATACACACTAATTTAATTTGAGTACGTTGGTCATCTAAAATAATACTTTCGGTTACGGAACCCTCCTCATCCAATATTCGTTGCGCACTTGTTGACACTTGACTAACACTAATATTGGAACCTGCACTCACTGATGATGTTGTTGTAGCTGTTATAATTTTTAAGTATTCTACATTAATTTTACGACGTATTCCACCAGTTCTTACTTTGGCTTTCCACATTTTAATAAAAATAATCAGAATTGTACAACACTACTGCACACATGCAGGCCACGGAGTCATAAAAATATTAAATTCGTGGTAAATTATAACTCAACCAGCATACTAAATGCCCACATAAATTCTATTATTTACCCCAGGTCTGAATTGACGGTCACGAGTGTACAGATTTATAGCAGTGCGCTGTTGTGTAACTGCATAAAAGGTCACACTTGGTATAATTTTGGCCTATATTAATGCTGATATACGAGTAAACTCTATAGCTGAGTATTGGCGTAAAGTGCACGTTTAAGCAGCATAGAGCATTATATCTTTGTTAATTAACTTCACATAGTGACTGTTAGCGTTATAGAGGTTCGTATGTTCTCCCTTAAAATGCAAGTGCTTTAAAGGTACACCTGTGAACCATTATTCAGAAAATTGCACTATTTGTGTCCACAAAATGCGCTTTTGCAGCTGATAGGGCACAACACTTCTAAACGCTGAATAACAGTGAATCTGTGGCGTCCGTAAAGCGCTTAATAGAATCGCAATACAGAATAATGCATTATATTGGGTCTCGTTATTTTCTATGCAGCTATTGCAGTCCGAGTGAAAACTAATAAGTCGTTAAAAGTGCTTAAACAACCGATGTGGACCTTGTGTGGAATTATATAATGCTGCTTTGTGCTACTTGGGTATTGACTGGGCGATACAGTACATGTTCACATATTTATGAACGCCTCATATGCTGCGATATATCTGATGGCGACTGTACGCCTGTAATTGAGGCACAAGCTGGACGAGCGAAAATGTTGTCTCCTTTTTTTACCGTAGTCGTGTTTGTTTAAAGTATCTAACCACCCTTTATGTTTCCCATACCGAATTGAGAATGCTGTTGTACAGTCGCCATCAGATATATCGCAGCATATGAGGCGTTCATAAATATGTGAACACGCCCCTATTGACTGGGCGATACAGTACATGTTCACATATTTATGAACGCCTTATATGCTGCGATATATCTGATGGCGACTGTACGCCTGTAATTGAGGCACAAGCGGGACGAGCTACCTGTGTTAAGTTTTTTTTTTGTTGATTGTATAAGACTGTGTTTTGTTGATGTGTATAATAAATCAATAAATACCGAAATGATAAAAAAGGTTTTATAGAATTATATAAAGTTGCATGTAACGTATGTATTACTTGATACATAATATCCCAGAGCACAAGGACTTTATTTTCTCGTACCCTTATGCTCACGCCTTCTATTATTCGTTAACTATAATAAAATAATGCCACGACTCAAAAAGCTTATATCTGTAACCAATCTCAGCGGACCTATGATGGTTGCGTTTATCACGTAACAAATAAATGGCAAAGCATCCGTCACGTTTTGACAAGTAGAGTTTAAGAGTGATAGGTGCTTTATTATTTATTTGTCACACGATAAACGCAACCATCATATTTATTTAGTCGTATGGCGTATTTACTTAAACATTTCAAAGAAACTTACGACAATAATAAAATGTATTAGGCCCGCAGGAAAGCTAGCAAAAGTCGGTTGGAGTCAAGGTACTGTACATAACTTTGACTGTTGCTCCAGTCTGTTCAGCCGGAGAGCGGGCAACTTCGTTAGGTTGTCTCAATCTGCGGCTCTTGGAGAACAATAAAATAACCTCACTGTTTTGTAGCTGGTCTCTGAAACCAACCTCGGGGAAACAGTACAGTCCTTTTATCTCACGAGCGCGGGTGAGTATGTACATGCACATTGGCTATGTGTGCGGCTGTGCCGGCACTGAGCGCTCCCGAGCTCACCCACACATAGCCAATGTGCATGTACATCTACTCACACAAACATGGCTCACCCGCGCTCGTGAGATAAAAGTACAGTACCATGAGTTTACGGTGACCGTACTCGCTAGCGAGTTGTATGGAGGATTGTAGTTCTAAGTAGCCTCCAGAGGCGCTGTAATAGTCTTCATACAAGTTTACGCTGTCACTAGCGATTGCGGTCACGTTAACTCATCGTTAGCATCGTAAGCGCATTTCAGCTGAAGTAGATACTACGTTTATTGTTGGAAATAAGATTTCATTTTCCCAACGTTGGAAATAAATAACGGTTATAAATGTTGACCAATTTCAGTGCATGTATAGCTGGACATCCTAAGATGGTTGTATGGCACTTTTTATCCGTCTTCGGTAAAGAATAAAATACGAGGACGGAGTTGCGGGTATCTCCTAGTAAAAAAATACCAACAACTATACCGAACTTGGTTAAAATTTGTTCGACCCTTTCGGGGTGATGAGAGGACAAAGGAAATTTTGAAATTAACTCGGTTAAACAAATGGCGCCAGGCTGGCTTGGCGCCACGTGCCCAAACAAAAGAACAGACGATCCTGTATCACGCTATTAAGATTGTTCCTAAAATCTCTCCATAGAAAATTGATTCTCAATACGAATCTAGAGTATTACTTATAACAGTAATAAATATCCCATCAAAAACATAAATGTAAAATGAGAGCCAAGTTCAATATCGCGTGCACTTCGCCGACAAAAGAATTGAGATCTGCAAGGGTGCCAAGTTCTTTGCTCTAAAATTTTTAGATACAAGGACATGCGACATACTCAATGCATTTATTTTACTTGGGGAGTAATTCAATATCAAGATTTGACTTGGCTAGTTTTCATAAACTAACTAAATTTTATAAAAGTAACATATTCATAGTCATAGTTCATTATCAAGCTAACAGTATAAGTAACAAGACGTACACTAACATGCGTACTTACCTTTACGAAAATAGGTTAATGATTTGATTGATTTTGATTTATAATATAAATTTATATTTTAAAACTAGCCAAGTCACGTCTTGATATTGAATTACACCCCAAGTAAAATAAATGCATTGAGTATGTCGCATGTCCTTGTATCTAAAAATTTTAGAGCAAAGAACTTGGCACCCTTGCAGATCTCAATTCTTTTGTCGGCGAAGTGCACGCGATATTGAACTTGGCTCTCATTTTACATTTATGTTTTTGATGGGATATCATTACTTTTTGTACAGAATTTATTATGATGTGTAAATTACTTAATTATTATTTGTTAATTAGTTCTGTGTGCTATTCTAGTACATCTTTTGAAAGTTTTGAACAAACAAAGAATTTTCCAAAACGGTTAGTACGTATTGGATTTTTATGTGCATGTATGTGTAAGTGTGTGCGTGTGAGTGTAAGTATATGCTATTCTAGTATATCTTTCAAACAAAAAAAGAATTTTCGAAATCGGTTTATAAATGACAGAGTTCTGAGGCAACAACCATCAATAATAATAATAATAATAATAAAAAACATAAAAAAATCACTGTTTTAGATTTTTATATGTATACACACACAATTACTAAGCTGGATGCCAAATTTCACCTTTCTAGGTCACCTGGAAGTGGGTTAGGTTTTTGATTACTAGTCAGTCAGTCAGTCAGTCAGTCAGTCAGTCAGTCAGTGATAAAAATACCGTTTTATGGACTTTAATATCTCAATAACTATTTAACCTATATTAATGAAATTTGGGGTTCTACTTGTTCTAAAGGATCTTAATACATAAGCCAAATTTCATTTTTTTATGTTAAATAGATTTGGAGTTATTGGGGGGTCAAAAGTGGCTCCAAACGGTTCGTGTAATATAACACACGGCTGCTGCTCGCCAGTTCCTGCGGTGAACTTGGCTGGACACGCTGCCGCGTGTCTAGATGTAAAATGTGTGCATTTCACGTTTGTATATATTATATGCGTATTTATAAAGCGGAATGGAATATTGTTCAAATCCTATCTACATTAGAATCTCAGTAGTATATTGTTCGAGCTTCGTAATTATTCTTAGTCATCAAAGTTCATTCTGTTTAGTATTTAAAATGCAAATAGCCATTAGAACATCGCAAGAATCCATAATAATGCAAAAGTTATCAGACTCGCAATATTTATAAGATGTTACGCGAACGCGAAAAGTTAGCCACATTTAAATGTATTTCCATATTTGAAAATGATACTGGTGTCAATAATCATTGCGATTTGAATAAGATAATAACGGTTGGGCTCCGTTTATTTTATACAATATAGCGGATGTGTAACAGCTTCAGCCAATACTATTATAAAACTATCTTCTTGAGAACTATAATTATTATACCTACCTTAGACCACGTATAAGAAAGCGCAGCGTGGCCCGACTAGATGGACGGATCGTGAGGGTAGCGGGGAATCATGGGATGCGGTATGCACAGGATCGCACTTTGTGGCGTGTCATGGGGGAGGCCTATGTTCAGCAGTGGACGTCTGTGGCTGATAGATAGATAGATACCCACTAGTATTCTTATGGTCTGTGATACCCACCTTTATTTTTCTCAATAGTAGGACACTTTCAACGTTAAAACAAAATGAGTTTCTTCCTAGTACATACGTAAAGTACCTTTTAGATATTCACATTTAATCGCAACTTACGTACCCTTTGCTTTTCTTAGTATGGAGACACCTTCGAGAAGCTACAATAACCCAAAAGAATAACAAAAGTACCTCAATTAATTCAACAAATCTTAAGTTTGCCTTGACGAGGGTGAGGGCTATTTACGTTTCACTTACCTGAAAATACGAGCTTGCTCCAACGTTAGTTAGGTAAACACACACTGGATAGATATCTGAATTCGAAACTTTATTCATTTATTTACAGTAAACACGGAATTTCAGAAGTTACAAATGGACTATACGTAAAAAATATAGATTTTTGAAAAATCGTATAATACCTACCTATAGGCCTATTTAAGATTTGATACTGCAAAATTAATTTAATTGTAATGGAGATGCCAGTTTTTGTGCGGAAGCTTAGAATTTAGAATACATACGTTTGAACTCGCCTCCCCCCAACTTATATAATCAAACAATATTATTTGTAATAATCGATCATAGATGAATTTATTTGAATGACGATTAAATTAGGTACTTTTACTAATTTCTTTCTGCTTTGATTTATTGCAAAACTCGTCATTCTAAATAACCTATTCTTGAATGACGGTCAGTTGATTTATTCTTGCGGTGTGTATTTTAATGATGATTTATATGAATGCCCAACACTGGTTTCTAGGCGTACCTACTTATTCTAAGTGCGCAAAATATTCCGAGATCTCATTTATATATAAACGATGTCACTCTCATAAACTCTTATATTTTTGAATAAGATCGTGTCTCGCCCTGTTAAGACTCTGCTTGGAATTATGATACAAGTAGAACCTAATTCTCAACCTAACCCTGCAGTACAACGAGCAGCTTAGACAGGTTCTATTGGCATAGTAACAGGTTTTAACCGGTTTTATCGACGCTGACTTCGCCCCCTTTCCGCTCATCGGTCCCCCGGGCTGTCACTACAAGACATTCTATTTTTATCCCAACATTTGTATAACGGCTACTGTTTACCCTCTTCCTATTGTTTTTCGACCGTCGTGACCTTCTCCACCCTTATGAATAAATAAACAAGTGAATAGTGAATATACGTATCATTTTCACTGTACCACGATTTGTTTAATGCGTGTATTAGATTTTATGGCCGACTTGTGTAGCAATCATTTTATTCGGTAAACCTAATACCAAAGAATGTCTAAAAAATTCCATTTCTAATCGTCACATTTTTAGGGTTCCGTACCACTAAGGAAAAAACGGAACCCTTATAAGATCGCTTTGCTGTCTGTCCGTCTGTCAAGACCCTTTATCTCGGGAACGCGTAAAGGTATTGAGTTGGAATTTAAACCATATACTCAGGTGAACAGTATCTTGAAGTTGTAAAAAAAACAAACTTCTAAATTAACGTAAAAAAAAGATACGGCCGTTTATGCCGCATAAAAAGTATATGTCGACACTCTCAAGGGATTCACGTTAACCTAAAACTATGAAATTTAGCAAAAAATACCGTCTTATACTACAAATATAAGGAAAAATCTAAAAACTATACATTCTTTTTCAAAAATCATATTTGCGACCACGTTGCGTTAAATTTGCACCTCATTTGTATCCGGTGCCATACATACCTGGTGCATAGTTTACCTGGCCAGTTGAGATGGGACAAGTATTTGTACGGAACCCTCGGTGTGCGAGTCAGACTCGCCCTAGATCAAATTTTATGTTATGAATTTCGACAAACTAAAATTCTGAATAACAAAAGATACTTAGATATTCAAGGAATAATATAGGTACAATATTATTTTTTCAACGCCCTTATATGGTAGGCTATGGCTATACTTTCTCCTCCTGATATGATGAGTACTTA
The DNA here is from genome assembly GCA_947623375.1 of Apotomis capreana. NCBI lineage: Eukaryota > Metazoa > Arthropoda > Insecta > Lepidoptera > Tortricidae > Apotomis > Apotomis capreana. The sequence continues at coordinate 4,299,498 of OX392505.1, read as the reverse complement.
TCGCCTTAAACTTCCGATAACTTAGGTTTTTATTTTTACCATGTGTGTATATGTATCTCAAATTAAGGAAACTAAAGATGTTCTCCAAAAGATTAAAGATGAAAATTAAATGTGACTCGAGGTTAATAATGGCCACAAGATCTGTCGACAAAAGTTATCTAAATTAATGTTAATGCTAATTCTCCTCAACAGGTCTGAGTAATGATGCCAAGTTTATGATGGATCATGATTTTATTTAGAACTTAGTGTTGGCCCCTCGCGTCTACTCGTATCTCGAGCACCCTCACCATGAGTTATCGTGACCGTACTCGCTATAGCAACAACGTAATAAATGACTAGCTGTGCCCCGCGGTGTTACCCGCTCATCCCACGGGAACACTAAATTTATTCGGGATGAAAAGTATCCTATGTCCTTTCCCGGGTCTCAAACTATCTCCATACCAAATTTCATCTAAGTCGGTTCAGCGGTTTAAGCGTGAAGAGGTAACAGACAGACAGACACACTTTCACATTTATAATATTAGTATGGATTAGTATGGAAATAGTACAGTGCCCTTAGTGGTTACTTTGTAGAACTACAATTCTCCATACAAATCGTTGACGCAGTTGCTAGCGAGTACGGTCACATTAACTCATTGTACAGAACCTTAAGTACGAGTATAACCTTTATTTTACATAATAAGAGATCCTGTTATAGGTAATACGTAATGAGAGATCTTAAAAGACGACTGTCTCAAATGTGGTTTTATGATACGAGTCAAAGACGAGCTTCATAATAGCATGACACAAACACTCGCCCTTAAAGTCGCAAAATAAAAAAGACCTCGGTGCCGTTAAAAATAAAATAAAAAATCTGTTTAACTAAAAAATGCAAAAAGATGGTCTAAAAATATGTATATCTGGCTATACATCGTGGAATTAAGGGTTAAAACACTTAAAGCCTAATTATGTATCCATGGTTTACAAATTTTATGTTTCAGGCGGGGTTCGAACCTGCTTCTCAAAGGAATTTCTGGGCCAACATTGTCGTCCTACCTGTTGGACCACTGAACCTGATACGAGAACTAATGATTTTTTTAACCAGGGGGGGTATTCGACCAATTTTAGAGATATAATGGAGATCTCTCATTTTCATCGCCATCCGTCACTTTTGACGTGTGCCTACTTGACAAGTGGCGATATCGCAACTTCGTCAATTCGGACGCGCAAAATTTTCGTTTCCTTTGTATTTGACGGCATAAATAACAGGCGCATACTTTAAATTGACCGCATAGTACGTGAAATTGGTCCGTTACGTTTCGTTCAAAACAGAAATTTATATACATGAATAACATTTTTGACAATCATTATCGCCTTCGTATTTCCAAAATTGAGATGAGATATGTCACTTTTAAGCTCATCGCATTTAAATGACAGTTCAATGGCGATATAACTGTTATCTAATGGAGATTTGACGTTTGGAGATATCTCCAACGGCATTCTCGAATTGGGCCCCAGTTGCTTCTTGAATGCCTTAAAGTAGCCGTTGGAGACGCGGGCTTGAACCCCGACTGAACCATTATTTTTTCAATTGGTTTACTAAAACATTTGGTTTACGCTAGCAGCAGGCGTTACTGTGCTAGCAAAAAATATTATTACTAAATAAAAATCCATTTAAATTATAAACCCAAAAAATTGGTAGTATTTAAATGTCAATCGAAATTATAAACCTAGCAGTTCCAAACATAGGTTAGGTACACATGTGGATTACGCTGTAGAACTTTGTCCCAACTCGAACGTATCGAGTTATAAAAGGCGTGTCGCCGCCCTAAATGTCACGGGTTCGTCTAAATTATTAACCAAGTTCCAAAGTTCGTCCAAATCCCCGAAAATTTGGCCATTGTGGCATGCTTTATTATATTCGGGATTGTATTTAATTGTAAAGACATTGGTGTATTCATTGTTGAAAAGTAGGACGTACTAACTGGGAAAATTACGGTTTCAGTCACGGTTATTTGTCAGATATTCCAATGGTTATTTTCAGTTCCAAAGGCCAAATTCCACTATTATCTTTCTCGGAATTCTAATACTGTATTCAGTAGCTAAAATATTGTTGATTTTCACAAATACCTAACCTAAAGCAGTAACGTCTGCTAACGTTAACCAAATGTGTACAATAAAGCGTAAAAATCATAAAAATAATGGTTCAGGGTGGGTTCTAACCTGCGTCCTACCTTGCCTGAACCATTAAATTATTAAATTTTTCGTTTCATTGTAAACATAAACGCTATAAGCTTATAGGTAGATACATCCTTGTATTTATTGGTTTTTGAGGTGTCGTTTGTTGTGCTTATTTCCGTTAGTGGTTGTTCACAATGGTCACCAGGATATTGAATCCGACCATATCCTTTCGGTATACGAGTTCTAAAGGCGAGCACACACTTGCGTGAGCCGCTACTGGTACTGGCTTGATTATGTCTAGTTCATACTATCTCGTTCTAGCACGTTCACGAAGAGTACGTGGACGACGTAAATTAGGACCCTCGGGATTACATCACGTCTGTGTACGAAGACTTTTATCTTTGTAAACAGCTGAACATTTCTCATCGCTTTTCAAAGGCAAATCCTTTGTGCCGTTTTCGGCTAAAACTGTTTTTTACCTATTAGTTTCGTGCTGCAACATGCAATTTTCAAAAGGTTCCTCTGTTCATGAACATGTTAAGTTGTATGACACTGGGACTGAATTTTTGAGAGAGATATGGGTACTTCCATAAAAGTTGGGTAATTTTCGCACAAAATTTGAAATAGGTGTTTTTAGACACTAATTAGAAAACTTTTTATTATAAACAATAATTATAACAATTTAATTTTAATATCCAAAGTGGCCGGTCACTTTACTGGTTATTTAAAGAGAAATTTGTGTTTTTCTGAAATCTGTGTTCTAGGGACTGACGGGATATGATAGGGACTGACGCAAAACATTGTTAATAGAATAAACACACATGTTTAACTTCCAATAATCATTTATTAATAATTGTTTACCCTTTTTCTTATTAATTGACTTATTTATTGCAAAATCCAATCAACTTTACAGACAAGGCAGTCTGTAGGAATGTATCTCTTACCAAAAACAACACTACTTAGTACCGATTATAGTTAAATTATTTATTATCAAATCGTAAGGTTTCATTTTTTGCATCTCTTTTTTATACTTTGTTATTTATCGTTCCTTTTTAGTTTTAATATCCATGATCAATTCTTTACTGGTTCTCCATTGCTGGACTACAATTTCATCACTGTTGTCGAATTCGTTATATGGTAAACTTTTCATTGAACAACCATCGCAAGTTCTCGATAAGCCTTTTTGCAGAGTAGCGATCACAGTAGCGTGTTGTAGAGAGCAGTTTAATTGGTTGCAAAATTTAAAATTTTTACGTTCTGCAATGCAACAAGTTTCAGGTTTAAGTTTTCATGGGTGACAAAAGAACAAGTGTCACGATCGGTAAGGTTAGGCTCGACAACCCAAAATTGATGTAATCGGCAGTATAAAGAATGCCCAATTGTCATTGAATTAGTAGACAGGAATTTATGGTGTTGATTTTTCAAGGCATCCAGCATGTATCGTTTTTGTTTTTTGATACTGTTGCGACTTATACACTCTTTCTTCCCTGCCGCACACCGGCTATTGCTATCGTTTTCATAAAACTTGCGAATAATCGCTATAACTCCCTTTTTGTAGACTTTGTACTTTTAAATCCCATATTTTTGTATATCACAGCTCTGCCTCCTAACCTCCATATTATATATTTTTTTGTTACAGGACCAGACAAAGCCGTTTCCAAACGATTTTTTCTCTTGATATGTCCTTGTTTCCGCACTTGTTTCTAAGATTTCCGTCTGTATAATTTCACAAAACAGTGTTTTTTTTACTAATTCTGCCTTATTAGGATCATTCGCCATTTCTTCAATTTTACTTCTGGGTGTGAGTGACTTTTTTGATTTCTTTATAGTGCGTTTTAGTCTTTTGTTTCTGTCTCTGGTTAGCGAGTTTTTATTTAGTTCAGAAATAACATGATTCTTCTTCTGTAGTTATCTATTTCTTATCTTTTGTTGTAAAATACTTCTCCTTTTAGCTTTAGCTTGTCTCCGGTCAGCAATACCATCAGATTGTCACTCGGGATTTATTTCTTCTGGGACCTGAAGATCATTTTCTCCGTCAGTTGATGGTGGCATATTTTCGTCCAATGTCCAATTTATCAGCATTTTCGTTGTCCCTTTTCCTTTTTTTGAGGTATTTCAATCTTTCTTTTTCTTTGTACTCTGCTAGTAAAACTGGACCATTATGAATTTTTTCTAATCGTTTTTTTGCCTGTTCTGACATTTTTCTTGCTTTTTCTTCTTTAGAAAGCTGTATTTTCCTTCGTGGCAGCATATTTTACAAAAAATACAAGTTTCTTAAATTGATGAACTTGCCTCAAAGAGTATGAACGTCAGGTCCTAGCCTTTGCGTCAGTCCCTAGCCACATTTACGACAAGGGCCTGATGGTCTAGGGACTGACGAATTTGAACAAAATCGCTCGTAATTCCCTTTTAAAAAGACATACCGAAACTTGTAAGAATCTATAATATCAAAACAAACAGATCACATTTACTCACAAATAAAAGGAAACAATAACTAATTAACTTTTTGAGAAATAACTCACCTAGGGCCTGAGAGATTGACTGGTACAACACGTGTTTCCTCAGCATGGACGCCGATTGCAAAGACGTGAAAATGGCCGACGCGGATCGGCCCACGCATATGGCTAACTTCATGTGATTACTTTTGAATTAATGAGTTTCAAAAGAGTCATTCAGCACGAATGCCGCGTATTTTTAATTTTTTTAAGTGGCTAGGGCCTGATTGTGATTATCGATGACACTACTTTTTTTACAAAAAGGTATGAAAAATGATAATTTTTGTTTATTGAACTGTTTTGGTGAAGTAAGAAATGTAATTTTTAATGTGTTTAAGTTAGTTAAAATTCAAATAACTTCATATCGTGATGAAACCGGATGAACAAAAATAGCATTTTGGAAATGTGACAGGGCTAGGGACTGATATTAGGGATACAAAAGAAGTTTTTTTTATTATTAAAAAAAATATGATTTAGGCAAAAGTGAGTGACATGATTAAAAATACGCTATTTCATGTGCCAGTCATTTATAATATTGGGTACATAATATATATAAATATAAAAATCACTGGAACACAAAGTTACCCAACTTTTATGGAACCACCCATATAACTATAGCCGTTTCATCTCATTGGAGATTTAGAATTTTTTCATGAGCACTTTCCTGAGGCTATCCCATTTCTGATTTCTGGAAGGTCTAAGTCGCTCATGTCTACCTAATTTGGGTTTTGCTCAATTAGGTGAGGATTTTTTGGAAATTAAGTTGTGTATCCCAAAATTCTTAGAACCTCAAAATATCTTTTTAAGTGCTCCTTATGTTCTCAGTTCGTATTGTGTTTTGTAGTACCTGTGATGTAGGTAGATAAGTAACAACTTGAACTGTCAAAGGTCGTGTGTCGCTTACGTCAGTCCGGAATAAATCCTCGAACGAGCAGGGCGCCTTTTATTCGTGATACCTAACTACATACCTAATTCCGAATATATTACAGTGGCGACGAATAGTGAGTGTACCTACTAATACGTGTGCAATTGGACAAACAGAAACTCGAAAAAGATGTCGATCGGCAAATTACACGAGTTTAACGTCAGTAATGGCGCGTGGTCATCGTACATGGATCGGGTAGAAATGTACTTCACGGTGAATAAAGTGGAAGAGCCCATGAAGGTACCTAGTTTAATCGCTGCGATGGGGGACGAGGCGTATGAACTGCTGGAAACCCTGACTAGCCCTTCAAAACCAGCGGCATTTACTTTAACGCAAATTAACGACTTAATGATGCAGCATTTACAGCCCGCGCCATCGGTTCTAGCGGAAAGGTACCGGTTTCGACAAAGGAGGCAAAACGTCGGTGAGACCATCTCAAATTATGTTGCAGAGTTAAAACGATTGTCTAAGCATTGTAAGTTCGGTTCGCAATTAAACGAAGACTTGCGAGACCAATTCGTCTGTGGCTTATCTAGCGAGGTAATTAGACAACGATTGTTTGCGGAGGACGACAAGGTGACCTTCACGGCTGCGGTCAAACTTGCAACATCATTAGAGGCGGCGGAAAGGGACGCCGCGAGCGTGGAGCAGGCGGCCAAGGCGAGTTCGAGTGGGACGGGTGAGGTGCAACCCGTTATGTTTGCGAGTAGAGGGAGATCATTCGGCGGGGTGCAATCGCGCGCGCCTGTAATTACACCACAGCGGCGGGGTTCTAACGCGTCTAATGGCCGCCCGGAAAGATATTGTGAAGCGTGCGGGGCGCGCACGCATAATTACGCGGATTGCAAATTCCGGGAATATGTATGTAGCAAGTGTCACCGGCCGGGCCACTTGCGGCGCGTGTGCCCGGACTGGGGCGCGGGCGCGGGCGCGGGCGCTGCGAGCCGCGGCGGAGCGCGGGCCTCGGCGCGGCGCGGAGGCGCGGTGGCGCCAACAAGAAGTGCCATGTATTTTGGGGACGCCGATCGCGGATCCAGCGAGGAGCACGGCGGAGATATGGAGGAAGAACTACATCACTTGTGCTTAAATAACTACCAATCGGTGAGTTTACCGATACAAATCGATAACACCATCGTACAAATGCAGATTGATACTGGTACGGCAATCTCTTGTATAAGTAAGGCCTCATACGACCGGTATTTTTCACATATAGGGCTAAGTAGTGACAGCACAGTGTTGAAGTTTTATGACGGAACAGTTATTAAGCCGTTAGGTATAATTAAACCGGTTGTAACGTACAATGGCATTAGCAAACCATTAGAGTTATTTATTATTGAGGGCGGCACAACTTCCTTGTTAGGGAGACAATGGTTAGCCGAATTAAAAATAGAAATACCGAAATTTAATAATGGTCATTTCTTTGTTAAAGAGACCGGCGAACAATTTAGTGATGGAATTGTAAATCTACTTGACAGATATGAGGACTTGTTCAGTGACGGACTGGGGCGATACAACCGTGGAAAAGCGACATTGAAGGTGCGCCCGGGTGCGGCGCCTGTCTTCCATCGCGCGCGCCCCCTGCCGTACGCGCTGCGCGAGCGCGTGGACGCCGAGTTGGACGCCATGCTGCGCTCCGGCGTCATCGAGCCCGTCGACTGCTCCGACTGGGCTTCCCCACTGGTACCTATTAATAAGCCGGATGGCTCGCTTAGGATTTGCGCAGACTATAAAACTACCTTGAACCCGTATTTATTAGTTGACCGGTACCCGTTACCTAAAATAGAGGATGTTTTAGTTAATTTGAATGGTCACATGTACTTTAGTAAAATTGATCTGTCACAAGCGTACAATCAAATTGAACTTGACGAATCCAAACGTTATACAGTAATAAACACGCATAGGGGCCTTTTTGTTTACAATAGGCTGGTGTATGGTCTTTCGTCTAGTGTAGGCGTGTTCCAACGCATTATGGTAAATTTACTAGGTAACATACCTAACGTCCAAATATTTTTAGATGATGTAATTATTGGGGGGAAAAGCAAATCGGAACATTTGCAGGCTTTAGAGGCGGTATTCCGGCGTCTGGTGGACACCGGGTTGAAATTAAAGAAAAGCAAATGTGTTTTTCTCGCTAAGGAAGTTACCTACTTAGGATATGTGGTATCCAGGGAGGGTATTAAGCCGGATACCTCAAAAATAAATGCAATTCTGAAAATGTCTCAACCTCGGAACGTATCGGAGTTAAGATCGTTTTTAGGTACGGTAAATTTTTTTGGTAGGTTCATTCGGAATCTTAGCCTTGTGTTGTCACCGCTATATGATCTTTTAAGAAAGGGGGTTAGTTGGTGTTGGAGCGAGGAGTGCGATAAGTCATTTACGCAGGTCAAACAGTTGTTGTCAGGAGCGGGTGTTTTGAGGCATTACGACCCAACGAAACGTTTAATAGCGACCTGTGACGCCTCTCCGCGCGGGGTGGCGGCGGTTTTGACTCAAATCGGACCAGACGGCGAGCGCCCGGTCGCGTTCGCGTCACGTACGCTTAATAGCGCAGAAGCGAACTACTCACAAATTCACCGCGAGGCTCTAGCCATCATATATTGTGTTAAGAAATTTCACCAATATCTCTACGGACGTCATTTTACGTTACGCACGGATCATAAACCGTTGGTATCCATATTCGGTCCAAACACGGGTATACCAGTAATGACAGCGAGCAGGATGCAGCGATGGGCAATCATTTTAGCGGCGTATAATTTCGACATCGAATATGTGAACACAAAAGATAATTGTGCGGACGGGTTGTCTAGGTTACCGAGCACTAACGAGGGCAGCAATAGCTCGTATGAGACTATTCCAGAGCAGACTTATCTTCATTTTGCACAAGACGCATTGTTATTAGATTATAACAGGATAAAGCACGATACTATTCGCGATCCGATTTTAGCTAGGGTTTTAATTTTTCTTCGAGACGGCTGGCCAGACGACTGCGATTTAGAAGGGTTAAAACCATACTTCAATAGGAGGATCGAACTTTATGAGGAACTCGGTTGCGTTATGTGGGGTCACCGGGTGGTGGTCCCGAGCGGATGCCGCGACAAGGTATTAAAAGTTTTACATGAACCACACATGGGCATAGTCAAGACGAAGGCGCTGGCGCGCAGCTACGTGTGGTGGCCGGGCATAGACGAGGCGGTGGAGGCGGCGTGCCGCGGCTGCGCGCCGTGCGCGGCGCTGGCGGCGGCGCCGCCGCGACACGCCCCGCGGAGCTGGCCGTGGCCCACCAGAGCGTGGACGCGAGTACATGTAGACTACCTCGGCCCGATATACGGTAAGATGTATTTAGTATTAGTGGACGCCATGTCCAAGTGGGTGGAAGTCTTTCAAGTACCGAGTACGGCTGCCGGCCCTACCTTAGAAAAGTTGAGTGAAGTATGGGCTAGGTGGGGGATACCGAGGCAGATAGTAAGTGACAACGGGCCCCCGTTCACGAGCCGAGAATTTTCGACTTTTTTGGCCGCCGACGGAATCGAACACATTTTCACGGCTCCGTATCACCTGGCTTCAAATGGGGCCGCAGAAAATTCGGTTAAAGTAATTAAACAGGTTATTAAAAAGGCGGTTATCGAAAAAACTAATATTATAAAAGCCATAAATACCTTCCTAATTTATTATCGCAATACAGCCCATTGTTCCACTGGCGAAAGCCCCGCGGTACTAATGACAGGTAGGCGTTTGCGCACTCGTTTAGATTTATTAAAACCGGGTATAGAATCCAAAGTAGCAAAAAGCCAACAGAATCAAGTTTCAGCTGCGGGGGGAGCAGAACGGAGTTTAAATGTAGGTCAAGACGTATGGTATCGTAAATATTTGAAAGGTGAGAAATGGCAGCCCGGTACGGTGGCTAAAGTTATAGGCGAAACAGATTATAACGTTAGGGACTCGGACGGTAACGTTATCCACCGCCATATAGACCAGTTAAAGAGGAGACCGAGGAGTTCTATAGTCTGCCCAATGAGTAGCGAGGTAGGTACTGAAGCGCGCGAGGAGATTCCGTCTCCACGGGGACTCGGGAGCCCTGGCACGCCACGAGCGGATAGTCGGTCGGAGCAGGCGACGGGAACGTCGTCGCCGATGGGCGATGCCTCGCCGGGGCGGAGTGTGGCGGAGGGGGAGGAGGACGGGTGTGAGTGTTTCTCCACCCCGGGAAAAGAACCAATCTGTAGTGAGGGACATTACCAGCAGCCATCGTCTCCCCTTGTACCGACCCGGTCACGTCCCGTTAGGAAATGTAGGCTGAATAAACCACCGTATAAACTGTAGAACGTAAGATCTAATTGTATTACCGTCAAGTGTTTTACATAAGGCTATACTGTATTGATTATTGCATGTGGGGCTTGGTTATACCTACCTAGGTAAAAGCAAGCCACTTAAGCTTCGCTTCCTATATTAAGAATGAATGTAATAATAGTTACTTATACTTTACCTATAGACGATAAGATAATTACTTGTACTCCTAATTAAGATACCTCAAAATATTGTTATTCTACTTTGAACCTTATTCCTATAGCGCGAGCGTAATACAATAATAATACTGGACTAGTCGAACAGTCATCGCATAGGCATAGCACTGTAATTGTGACTACATACTATGACTACATACTATCTAGACACGCGGCAGCGTGTCCAGCCAAGTTCACCGCAGGAACTGGCGAGCAGCAGCCGTGTGTTATATTACACGAACCGTTTGGAGCCACTTTTGACCCCCCAATAACTCCAAATCTATTTAACATAAAAAAATGAAATTTGGCTTATGTATTAAGATCCTTTAGAACAAGTAGAACCCCAAACTTCATTAATATAGGTTAAATAGTTATTGAGATATTAAAGTCCAAAAAACGGTATTTTTATCACTGACTGACTGACTGACTGACTGACTGACTGACTGACTAGTAATCAAAAACCTAACCCACTTCCAGGTGACCTAGAAAGGTGAAATTTGGCATCCAGCTTAGTAATTGTGTGTGTATACATATAAAAATCTAAAACAGTGATTTTTTTATGTTTTTTATTATTATTATTATTATTGATGGTTGTTGCCTCAGAACTCTGTCATTTATAAACCGATTTCGAAAATTCTTTTTTTGTTTGAAAGATATACTAGAATAGCATATACTTACACTCACGCGCACACACTTACACATACATGCACATAAAAATCCAATACGTACTAACCGTTTTGGAAAATTCTTTGTTTGTTCAAAACTTTCAAAAGATGTACTAGAATAGCACACAGAACTAATTAACAAATAATAATTAAGTAATTTACACATCATAATAAATTCTGTACAAAAAGTAATGATATCCCATCAAAAACATAAATGTAAAATGAGAGCCAAGTGCAATATCGCGTGCACTTCGCCGACAAAAGAATTGAGATCTGCAAGGGTGCCAAGTTCTTTGCTCTAAAATTTTTAGATACAAGGACATGCGACATACTCAATGCATTTATTTTACTTGGGGTGTAATTCAATATCAAGACGTGACTTGGCTAGTTTTAAAATATAAATTTATATTATAAATCAAAATCAATCAAATCATTAACCTATTTTCGTAAAGGTAAGTACACAAGTTAGTGTACGTCTTGTTACTTATACTGTTAGCTTGATAATGAACTATGACTATGAATATGTTACTTTTATAAAATTTAGTTAGTTTATGAAAACTAGCCAAGTCAAATCTTGATATTGAATTACTCCCCAAGTAAAATAAATGCATTGAGTATGTCGCATGTCCTTGTATCTAAAAATTTTAGAGCAAAGAACTTGGCACCCTTGCAGATCTCAATTCTTTTGTCGGCGAAGTGCACGCGATATTGAACTTGGCTCTCATTTTACATTTATGTTTTTGATGGGATATAAATTACAGCATTCCATGTAAATGTATACTTACGCCTTATGCGTAGCCTTAGCATAATCTAAGTGTGGAAGAGTGTGATGTAGGTAGATAAGTAACAACTTGAACTGTCAAAGGTCGTGTGTCGCTTACGTCAGTCCGGAATAAATCCTCGAACGAGCAAGGCGCCTTTTATTCGTGATACCTAACTACATACCTAATTCCGAATATATTACAGTACCTACGAGGATATTTCGTATTTTCAGCAGAATGCCTACAATTCACTGGCATTTCATTCTGCTATTCTATTATAGTTCAGATATTTAGGGACAAGCGCAAACAATATTTATTTACTGAAGTCTGAAGCTTCACTCAATCTCATTTACAAGAATGGTCTTTTATGAAGCCCACAAACTGAACATCAACCTATTGCCATGGTCTTACAGCCTGAATTCCCACGTATAAAGTTTCTCCTTTGAGAAATAATTTTAATATTCTAAGCGTCAGCGACATTATTCATCATTTCTTTAGAGTCGAGCTTGAAATGTAGAATGCTTCGGCTTTCAGATGTTTAGGCAAGTGACGCCATTGACCGGTAGGTACTTTTTAGGGTTCCGTACCCAAAATGGTAAAAACAGGGACCCTATAAATAAGACTCCACTGTCCGTCTCTCTGTCTGTCTGTCTGATCAGGCTGTTTCACATGAACCGATTCCTGACCTTGCGCGTAAGCGACCCATTTTTCTGTCCGCCCGCCTCCTAAGATGGCTCGAACAGCTCATTTTTTTTTCGTTTCTTGAATAGCGAGCTCAAAATGTAATAGGGAAATTCTAGATCCAGTATGCGAAAAAATATTGAAATTTTGTCATTTTTTTTAAAATCTCTAAATGTTACCACCCGATTTTGGGCCCTCCGGCAGACGCACATTTTGACATATAATAGCCCATCCACATACCTCTCATATCTCTGAAACTATAGGCAAATGTCGCAATTTCATAGATCGGGGCACTATACTCGCTCAGGAAAACATAAGCATTGTCAATGTCGTCAGAATGAAGCGAAAAATTTACAAATTTTATGGTTCAGGCGGGGTTCGAACCGGCGTCTCCGACGGCTTTCCGGGCCAACACGGGCGTCCGACCACCGAACCTGATGTGAGACTCATTGAATTTTTCAACCAGTTGCTTCTTGCATGATGCGTTACGATGCCACCCGCATCGTAGCGCTATCTAACTAAATTCAGACTTCATGAGCATGACCGGCACTATTGTCTCAAATCATGTTGAGAATCGTAACGATATGCCCCAAACTTATTATTTTTATTAAATCAGTAACGTCTGCTAACGTAAACCAAATACCTATTTAGAATGAAGCAAAAATTTTTAAAAAATGTTTTCAATAATGTTAATAATATCTCAAAGCACTTTCGTATGAGCGCCCCGGGCCACGGCACCGATACCAACGGATGAGTGTCTTTTCAAAAGGTCTTATTTCGTTATGAAACTTACAAAAATAAGCCCTTTTTTGTATGTTAGTCGTTTCCAACCGTTCACCTGAATTCCCAAGATGGCCTGCCCGTTGCCACTTGAAGCTATTTCCTGGCGGTTTCCTACATCCTTAATTCCAGTATGTTTGCAATCTCACATCATTACGGGTCTTGACTCGAAGAAAAATCTGAAAGATTTGTAACCGCGGAAAATAAACTTGTAGTTAAGAAGCCTCATATTATGACAATATTGATAATTTCAACCAACTGTTTAAAGCGAATAATACTTTTCTCTGAGTTCGAGATAGTAACATAGCTATTTCATGCTTTCATTGCGTGCAGTCGAAAATAAGTTATAAAAGTCTAGTTTTCTGCGTGAACTTTGTCAATATCGAGTAGTTTTTGAAACAAGAATTATCAATAATGTTATTAAACTATCGTGAGACATCTTTAGTAATTATAAAAACGGTATAAACTCACGTAAAAATTGTCAGGAACGGCACGACATGTTTTGAACTCATTTTGGGGAGTTCGAAACATGTCGGACCGTTCCTGACAATTTTTACGTGAGTTTATACCGTTTTTATAATTAGTACAAGAATTATCAATGAAAAATTCAAACTGTAGGTTTCGAATATATACCAATACATTGCAATAGCCCTGTTTTAAGTAGTAACATTAATAATATGTTGAGAAACATGTTTTATCAGTGTAAAAAATGTCTAGAACAATCAGCATTTTTGTACGGATAAAGAGCCTTAACTATTCAAGCTTCCCACTTTCCTCAGCATTTTCATCTTACATTCTCAACAAACTCCCCACAAACTCGATAAACTGTAAACCTTTGTCTAATAGGAACTACGCTTGATTTCCCAGCCGCTTTATAGAATAAGATAGGAGCTTCTAGAAGTATTGGCTACGTTCATTACACTTCAAGAGCTCAACGATATCTAAAACGGAGCGGCCCACGCACGTCTGGAAATAGAACCTCACACCCCGACGCCATATTCCTGTAGTAGCTATAGCCCGTATTAGTGTTGAACTGTGAATAAATAATCAAAGCACAAAGAAAAATTGAAATGCGTATCCTGGAGGAAGAACCGGGAATCGAACCCGATACCTCTGGATTACCGGTCCAACGTTTTAACGTTTCCACCACCCTAACGCCAAATAATCTTTCGAATTTTTCCTTATGCTTTGTGTGTCAATCGTTGCATTGTTTATTTGAAAGGTTTTTATACCTTAGCGACCTCTATGTGAATATTGTGAATACGTTAATATTCACATCTTACCGCATTACTTTACAGCAGTGAACGAGCAAGCGATTTGATATGTTTGTTAGTTTTAAGGCTTTATCTATGGACCATACCTAGTTGCCTGAAAATAAATGTTTTGATTGATTGAAACGTAAGAAAACTCTAAGCATCTTTTTTCGCCTTAAACATCTTCCAGGCCTGTAAATATACCTTTTTGCGAATTTAAGAAATATTTTGGTAAGACTTATTCGAAATTGTGTACTCGATGTAAAATGTAGATTATCGTATAAATATTCCGGATACTGAAGCAACACAAGATATTCATAACGACTTTGTTTAAAACAGAAATAACACACTCATTTTGAATTTTCCCTTCCATTTTAGCCAGATACCTAATACTTATTTGCATTTCAAATAACACAATTTCTGTGTTTACTCAACTGTAATGAAATTATTACTACAAAGTCTTGCCAACTAAATAGCTATATGACTTTTGCAAACTCTTATTCGACCTGACTATATGCATGAAATTAACTTTTCTACCATTCTGAATAGAGTCTAAATTTATAGAAAGTAGTGAAAAAGAATAAAGATAGTAATATAACTTTGCTAGTAAGTCGGAAAATTGCTTATGTTTGCACCGTGACTTCAGAACTTGACGGTTTTATAAGAGTAGAGGTTTCTTCCTAAGTTATTGACTGTATATGACCACAGTTAGCAGACAAGTAATATTGTATAGCAGTTATATATATGTATGTACATATGTGTATCGCACGAAAATTCGTACCAACGACAACATTTCTATGTCTAAAGGTGCTTTTCGTGCATCTATTAAGTCATGTAAATAGACATGGCATTAATTTGTTTCCTTCAAGCACACACCTGTAAACCCTAAAGGTAAGGTATACATACCTAAAACCCCTAATAAAAAAACAGTAGGTAAGACATATGTTTCTCTGTACATTGGCGTATCTAGGATTATTTTTCAGGATCCTGGCTCCTGAGATGCAATGCATTGCACCAATAATGGCAGGCCAGCCTAATGTCCGCCATTTGTACTTTTATGTAATGTGTAATGATGATGATGATGATGATGATGATGATGATCATGATGATGATGATGATGGTGATGATGATGTTAATGATGATGATGATAATAAAGTTAAAATAAATAAATACAATAATAGCCCTTCTACTTATTCCTATACCTAGTACACCTTACATAATAATCAGCGAGTTGCATTGCAAGCCTCGTAACAGATCCTTCAAAACCGAATTCAGCCTTTGGTACATGATCGACACTCGTCGAAATGAAAAAAAAAAAGAAAGCAGTGAAGCCAGGTTCCCTGTTCATTTATCGACCGTTCAGGCTAGCATAACTGGCCACGGCTTTAGTCGCGCATGAGACAGCATCCTTTTACGCTTGCACTGTATTGAATGGAAAGGGATAGACTGCATTTGCATTACGAGAAGCACATGGTACATGCAGTTATGTGAAGTGCTCGAGGGCTCAAAACAAACGAGCGATATCCATTTTGTTTTTCAGGTTTCGTTCCGACTCTCTATACTTTTGTTTGTTTTGTGTTTCGTTCAACAAAGCCAAAGTTTTCTCTATATTCATTCTAAATAAACAAAGCAATATATTTATATTTAATCCAGCTCAAAATACCCAGAATCCCTGAGCTCTTAGAATAATTAAAGATTTATAAATGGCCGTCAACAATTGTCTCAACAGGTTTGCTTGAGACGGTTGTCGCGGGGTGACGGGCTAAAATAGGCCGATATTAATGAAACAAGAAAGGAGAGATTGGGGCTTCAGTAATAAATTGGTATTTATGTAAAACTAAGTCACTGCTTTTTGGGAATAGTTATAAATGGGTCAGGACCAAAAAGTTGAGAAAGATGAAATTAAGTCGTAGTTAGCGAGGAATTAAAAACAATTGAAAAAGTTCCGTTGTGCGACAAAAAATAACGATACAATAAGGAACCTTAAAATAGAACATTAAGGTACGTTATTGAAACGTTAACTGTTTAACCGACTTTACATATTTAGTTATGCTACTTAACCACAGAGGCCTCCGGTGATACGGGTTTTTTACTATTTTATAACTACGCTATTTTACCATAGATGCCTCCGGTGGTATAAGTTTCTAACTATCTTTAATTATTATATTTGATACTAGAGGGCATTAGTACCACATTTGTGTTATATTTTTAATGTAAAATATTGTTAAACAGTGTCACACCAGATCACAGACAACTTAGGTTAAGTTGTATGTGCACCAGATGTAACTAATCCACTCAATGGGTCTGCTGAATCGCGCTATTAAGATTTCTCCTGTTTTCATAACTCCGCTCAAATACATTGTCAAATCATCCAAAAGAACCAGTGAAAAGTAGTATATAACCAGTGTAATAGTAATATTTGCGGGAAATTAAACCATAAAGAAACAAAAAAAAAAAAAAGACCATATTAAAAACTGAAACTTCACTTTGTTTCTTAAGGTTTATTGTTCTTCAAACACTTTTATTATTGGTTACATTTTATTATTGACAATGCATAAAATCTCAAAATACTTAAACATTTTTACGGAAACAACCGTTAGCTAGTTTGCGTAACTAACAGTGCCATCTATCATGTCATTGGAGTACTATAATTTCATAAGTAAAATAACAGTTAAAATGAGTACTACTAACTCCATCTAAAACAAATCTCAATAGTAAAGTTTAGTAAAAACCCGTACCTCCGGAGACATCTATTTTTACAGTAATAAACTAAATATAAACTTAAACAACAATTATGCTCGTAACATGGTGAAAATAAATAACAACTTAAAATTAGAGGTTTAACATTCCGCCCACCAAGGACAAATAGTTTTGTCCTTCGGTACACCGGCCACCATGAAAGGTGCATGTATAATTCTCTAAATAAATAAGAAAAGGCATTCAAACAAGAAACTCACAACTTCATTTAACATAGAGATAAATAAAAATATCTATTCAACGCGCAAATATCATAACTCAAAGTTATTCAGTAACTGGGAGAACACTTAACTTACATGTGGGTCTTTTGATAGAACTATCCTTTACCTTTAACGTGACTACCCGTGTAATTCCGTCTTGACCGGGGTGTTTTTCTATAACTCTACCAAGTAACCACCGACTTGGCGGCAAATCATCCTCCTTTACCAGAACGATATCGCCAACTGATGGTTCCGGATTGCGTTCAGTCCATTTATATCTTTGTAAAAAATTATTCAAGTATTTATCTTGTTTCCTTTTGTAAACTTTTTTGGTGTGCAATAAAGTATTGTTGTATTGTATTGTATTGTATTCTTGAGACCACTTCTTCCAAAATTCTTGTACCATTATTTGTGTAAGTTGCCACCTACGCAAAGAGTTTATATTTTTATCTATATACTCATGGTCTGGTACGGTTACTAGTGGCTCTCCAACTAAGAAATGCCCTGGAGTCAAAATGTCTATATTATTGGGATCCGAGTTTAGTCTAGATGACGGTCTCGAGTTAAGGCATGCTTCAATCTGCGTTAATACTGTCGACATTTCTTCAAAAGTTAATGTACTATTACCGATAACCCTCTTCAAATGGTATTTGACAGATTTTACAGCAGCCTCCCATATACCTCCAAAATTAGGTGCATGTGGCGGTATAAAATGCCAAGTAGTACCATTATTAGCCAACTCGTTTGCAATCTCCTTGAGGATTTTAGATTTTTCAGCTCCAAACTATATATTTAACTCCTTAGCAGCACCAACAAAGTTGGTACCGTTATCTGACCACATTTCTTGACAATGTCCTCTACGTGATACCATTCTTTTGAACGCCTGTATAAAAGCTTGTGACGTCAGATTACTAACCACTTCTATATGAATGGCACGAGTAGACATGCACACAAATAAAGAAATATAACCTTTGTACGATTTGTGTCCACGACCGCTGGTTGTTCTTTAATTGATAGGTATAGTGGAATCACTGTTAATCTCGGATGTACATATGTAGGTGGTACATGTCGAATTGAGGCCCTTGTAGTAATTAATGTTCAAAGTTTAAATAATTCTCTTGAAAAAATATATAAAATTTGTCAAGGTCTCATAAATTGCGAAAAAGTCATGGTACTCATCTAAAGAAACTTTTTCTCTAAAATAAACTAAAGTCACTAGTACAATTAAGTCTACTTAAATGAAATTTGGCACGGTGGAAAGGATTTTGGGTCCTCTCTTCAATAAAGACCGAGTTTAATTAAAATGAGTAACTGCGGTGCCTCAACCTGAATAATGTTTCACAACTCTATGGGGTTAAATTTGGATCTTTTGTTGTTGTCCAAAAACACCCTTGTAAGACAAAAGATGTTCACTGTTCTGTTCATAGTTCTGGGCATAGTGCTCTCCAAAAACAACAAGATGGCCGGTATGATGGCATATCTAAGTGCAGAGAGATGTGCCATTCTCAAGAACGTTTCCGGATGTGTATGGGTCGTTACATTTCGCTTCTTTGCTTTTTGGTGTGCTCCATACTCAGCAACCTAAATACTTATTTGAGAAGTTGAGATTCTCGATGCGCCCCACGAGAGAAGCTGTCCGCCTCATCTGCTCGCGTCCCGGAAAAACAGCGGCATTTCGTGGTAGCTTTCGCTACTCTGCCACGAAATGTTGGAACAATATTCCACCTCCTATTAGAAATTCTAAAACTTTAAACACATTTAAAATAAAACTTCGGAAATATCTTTTAAATATTCAACTCTCCAGCTCATAAGTTCTGAGCCTAATTTAAGTATTATATAAACTGTATATTTAAGATCCTACTTATACTTATTGTTTTTTATCCGCTATATTTTTATGCATACCTCCGCCTTTTCTTATATACCGTGTCACGCTTTGTAAAGGCAGACATACACACACAACACATACAAACACAACAAATATACACACTAATAGGTACCTATAGGATTAAAACGTGGAATGGCTACCTCATATTATACACCCGTAATTTATCAGTTTTTTACTCTTTTTTGCTACAAACATTCATAAGATGCGTGTAGACATTACTGTTCCGACTTGTTGTCGCTGTTCTCGCCTACCTACCTCAGGCCCCACGGAAGACCAGCGCTGCGACATTCCCTCGATGTCGCAGCATTATGCTGAGTGGTGTCCTTTTGCGGTGGACATGGCAGCACCATTAACCTCTACCTACATTTATATAATTTTCTGTTTAAATTAAGTTTATGATATTGTATGTTAAGTGATTTAGTTTTTAAGTTCTTTGTAATGGTGGTGCGTCTTCTTCACTGCAATAAATGTGTTTTCTTTCTTTCTTTCTTTTTTTCTAAAAAATACAGCACGTAAAAAAATATAATTCAGCTGTTTAGCCTGTATTATGATCACGCCATGTAAAAAAAAAATCACAGCTTAGGCCCTCGATTTACAGTTCTCTCAAGTTGTTCCGCCCGAAACGTGATACTTCGAAGCCTGTTATAACGTACGTTGTGACGACATTTCATTACATGTTTGAGAAAAATACGTTGTAAAGGAACGTTGCAAGAAATTCATTCATTCATAGGCTCTAAGTTAATTTGGACACATCTGCTGTTAACGCTGCATTTCTCAGTTGGTTTTATTTCGAACGTTTATTCGATAGAAACGGTTCTGAAAGGTTTTAAATGTGATTAGTTGCAGAAATACATACTTTGCGTGTCCGTGACATATATATTATTAAAACTATCGTGAGACATCTTTAATAATTATAAAAAAACTGTTTAAACTCACGTAAACACGGGTAACAGCAGTCTCTGATGAAGAGCTCCATACGAGTTCGAAACGTGTCGGGCCGTTCCTGACAATTTCACGTGAGTGTAAACCGCTTTATATTCGCTAGTGTCGAATTTTCGATGGACCCTCTTTGTTATAAATAGTGAACAGCAATTTTCATTATAATATCCCCGCTAAAACCGATTAGTTTTAGCTTTTATCAAAGGCACGTTTATTACCTGAGGTAATGAGTCCTCGTTATTATTACTACCTCCATAACTCAATTTGCAGCCTATTTTGTCATGCAAAGTATATCAATATGCATGACAGGATATTGTGATGGTACGGCTCGTGAAGTGATCGTCTAAGTTATAGCTGTTTATGTAATTGAATAAATTTTAAAGAAATTTTAAACTTACTGTATGGTTAAGAGAATTCGCTACTACTTTTACATACATCCAGGCTGAAGCAGTCATAGCTATCTGGCTACTAGAGGTCGGCGTTAGTGACATCGATTCCGTTATTAGGACAAATGAAGTAAACTTCATTGTACGGGTTTTGTTCCCGTCGTGAACAACCGATCGCCCGCAATCACAGGGGAAACCTACGCTTGACAGACCAGATGCCAAGCCTCGTACTCGAGTTATAGGGGCGCAGTTGACCCTCTTTCGCTGAGAAGCGATTATTTGCCTCGTATCCGAAGATGAGGTCTTGTTATTGGGCTGTGAGCCCGCCCCATTCGACCCGGGTCATAGTTTATTTAGGTGTCGGTATGCAAATAGGTTAGGTTTTGATTTGGCCAAATCAAAGGTCGAGGGTCAATCTGCAAGACATGGCGTGTAGTAGAGTGACCAGCAATCGCCGCTGTCACGCCTTTGTAAACGGAATAGTTGTCACGCTACCGACTGCTTCGAGTCAGTTTCGCTATCTAGACTCAGCCTGCATTGTCCTACACTTAAAGGTTAGGCCTTACGATGCCTACCTTAGAAAATATCACCTTTCTCTGCCAATACGCCCTTCGCCTCCAACTGGTCCGGTACTCGCCGCCCTCAGTAGTCAACCGCAGCCCAGTGTGATCCATAGTTATATACTTACGTAGAATGAGTAGGTAAATGTGTAAGCATTCGCCTTCAGGTGTCGCCCCGCGTCTCCGCGTCAGATCAGTAGGTAGTAACGGGTATTCTAGGAATATCCTAGTGAGTATTGTCCTAAGAGGGCTTCCTACATGAAGGCCTGACCCAAGGTCCAAATTCCATTGTCTCTGATTTACTTGACTGCCTGCCACACAGTTTAGATTCGTCTCTAGGTCCAACTAGGTCTCAAAGAAATGATTCGACTGATATCATTTTAGAACGGAAATCGTAATTGAGTATAAGATACGGGTTTTGGTATCGGAGGTTCAGTCCTAAAGAAGTCGCTCTGGCTGTAACAATCATTAAACAATCTAGCTATGTACTATAGGCTTTATGAACCACGACCTTAGTGGGGAACCTCCGTTAACAATCCCGAAGGGTACCTACCAATGGGATGAAATAAAAATATGGAGTTGTGCAAAATTAGATTTATTTTATCAAAATTGTTTATCTAAATTTATTTCACTTTTAGGTAAATTTGCAAAAGAAACTGTTCGATTAATTAGACTATGGTTGATGGGTTGCATCAATGACATAGCCGAGTGTTATATTCCTACCAGCCATACTAATTTAGAGGGAAAACATAACACTCAAATTAAAAACCCTCTAGGCTCTTAAACCTAGTTATACACACATGCACACAAAAGTTTACAGTCTTAATCTAAGAGTTGTCCCTAACTACCAAATTCAAGAGGAACAACAGTAAGAGAGGCTAACCTTCAACTTTACTTAAATCTATCAACACAAAAGCACGTATTTACAGCTAGAGTGATTTCACACTTGCACTCCTCCTTTGATTCTAATTAATAACGGACCATTTTGATTTCTATAGTATTATCTCCTCCCGTACGCAGAGTACGTAGGGTCTCACGACACCAAGCATTAACCCTCACACAAAAGTCGGCGCAAAAAAATCACAATTAGGCATGCTACCTGCCTTCCAATAAAATTGTTAACTCACAAATCGAAAGTGGGTCCAGCCGGTGGGGTTTATTACGTCCTTGCTGGTAAAATTTATCTAATGATGCTCCCGCGTCCATGTTCGCTACTTTTACTGTAAGGCTCTACTGAGTTTAATATGAAAGTGGGATGCGAATCTGAATCACTCTAATCGTTGTGGACAATGATGGTATTGAAGTACATTACCAAATAATTCGCAGTCTATTCGAGCTGCTAGAGTTCGCCAATGCGCCAACTCGTCTCCTTTCGCAGGTCGGGTCGCCTCCCCGCCTTGCTCGTTCGACAAAAAGTCCTCTTAATCACTAATCACTTAAACTATATTTCCTTTACTTTATTTAAAAACTTATTATTATTTTACAAAGAAAAAGTGACCACAGTTGACGCTAGTCTCGAGGAGATCCCGAGTGCTCGCAGCGCGGTTCAAAACGTAACTGTCCAAGCCTTGCTCCCGTCCGAGTCGAGCGGCCTCCTTCCAGGTCCATGCCACACCTCCTGTAATCCAAAATTTCTCCCGCCAGTCAATGTGAACAATGATCCGAACCCCACCCCGAACTAGTCATGCTTGGTTATTGGTCATTGGTTTCAGCGTCAAGTGACACGCCCTTAGATTCATTAGAATTACGTTGTCTGTTTGTCTCGACGACATTAAGATTAATGCTTTGCACATGTGCGCAGCTTCAAATTTCTCCCCATCGCTCTGAAAAGGTTGCGCAATATAGTTTTATGACGCCCCGTTGTGTTGTTTCTAGAATTGCCTATATTTAACTCTTTTTTCTAACTTGCTTCCTTAGAAATAGATTTAACAATCTGTGAGAGAGTTCGGCAGTTAAAAACAATTTATTGCGTAATAAATTTCCCGTCACTCTTTGTCTTTAGTGACAATTTAAAATTCTAGCGAAATTGTTTTTAGTATCATAAATAACATCGGGTTATTTATGGGCCGCGCAGTATCTATTATATTTTTGGATTTACGATTCCAGCCTGCCAGACGTGATTTCGAGGTCTCACGCTTTCACAATACCAAAAAAAATTATAATAGTAGATTTGACCATCTCACACTCCCCCAAATAGATTTGAATTTGGCCAGGAATTCTATGCTCCCATACATGTCCTAGACCAAATTAAAATCTATTTCCAACTCTTCATGTGAAACGGCAAATCTCTGGTCCGTTAGTTCCCACGACTATCCCTTGTTTTCCCACGCTCATCATAAAATTACGTTGTGGTAATAAAACCCTAAACAGTCTAAATTCCGCATTGTTGTCCGAGTCGGTTATCCTATTGTTTTTTTTTTCCTTCGGTGGCGCTTACACTTCGCAACCTCTTTGTTAGTCAAGTCCTAGTCAACATTCTACCTGCAGGGCTTACGCGTTTTTGTAATAACGAAACAGGTGGATTGCATTGTAATTTCCCTCGACCCTGTTAGTGCGCGTGTCTATTAAAGTGTATACATTGTTATATGGCACAGCTCCTATTGTGAAAGGTCCCTTATACAAACGCATGAATTTTTTTGTTAATTTCTTATCCGCGTCTGATTTAGCGAAAGTTTTAAGTTTCACCAAATCGCCTATTTCGAATTGTATCAATTTATGGTTTTTGTTATAATGGAGTTCCCTACTTTCCGCCGCTTTCATTATATTCTGCCGGGCCTGTTGTCGAATATGTTCGAGATCCTCAGGTGGTTCTCCTACCCCGCCTAAAATGCCGTTTCTGATGTCTGTAGACAATAGGGTCCTTTTTCCCCAAACTATCTCATTCGGTGAATAACCTGTTGTGGTGTGTACCACCTGATTATAGCAATCCTCTATTTCCGGTAACAGATCTACCCAAGAGCGGTGTGATTTGTCGCAATAGGTTCGGAATAGCCTACCTAACTCTTTATTTACTCTCTCCGTCGAGTTCGGCCGCGGATTCCTAACGGATGTATGCGTCAGTTCGATACCTAGCTGCCGCACACCTGCCTCGAAATCCTTTGAAGTGAAGTTAGTGCCCCTATCTGAACATAGAGTCCTAATCCTCATCTGTACATGAAACTTCTTTATGCATGCTAACGTCGCCCTTCCACTTGCTCGACGTAACGAATATAGTTTAATCCATTTGCTATAAGCGTCCTGTACCACAAATATGTATTTGAACCCGAAACGTCCCGCTGGTAATGGTCCATAAATGTCGCAAAACACTTTCTCCCCTATTTCCCTTGCTATCACAGTCTTAATCGGTCCCGTATGAGTTTCCCGCGCGTGCTTCGACTTTTGGCACGCCTCACAAGCTCTTACGATTTTACCTATTATGCGAGACATATCAGAAAAATAATACCGACGCTTCATTAGTGCATATACCTTGTAACGTCCAAAATGACCTATCTCCTCATGTATGCTAATGATCAGATCTTGCTGTAATTCCTCGGGGACGTAGAGCCTAAATGTATCCTTATGTATGTCCGATCTATAAAGAATTCCCTCTTTAAGCACGTAGTACTTTGACTCGGAGGTACCTATAGTCTCCATTCGACTAACTATTTTCCTAGCCGCCTCATCGCGCTCCTGATAATTCCTGATCTCCTTCCACCTGCTCTGTACCACCCGTCCTAACGGTACTTTGAATAGGTTCATCTCAGGCCCTACTGCCTTATTAGTTAATACGTCGGTGGTCCCTTTTATATGCCGGGATAGTACGTCTGCTACCGTGTTGAGTCGGCCTTTCACGTGTTCAACAGTGTAGTCGAACCGCCCTATATAATGTACCCATCGTATCATCCGCGCGCTCAATAATTTACATGTTTGTAAGAATATCAAACTTTTATGATCGGTCCTAATGATTAATCGCGCGCCTCTCAGGTAAGTTTCAAATTTTGACAAGCTGAATATGATCGCCCATAGTTCTTGTTCCGTAACAGTCCATCTACGTTCAGTCTCCGATAGTGACTTACTACAGAACCCTATTACCCTCTCTTCTCCCTCGCTTGTTAACTGATAAACGTAACCCGAAACTCCTAGATTACTACTATCGGTCTGCAGATAATAAGTCTGTTTAGGATCCGGGTGTGCGAGAAGTATCGTGTCTACAAATAACCTTTTAACCCTTTCAAAACAGTCATTTATTTCAAATGTCCAGGACCATTTTGTGTTTTGTTTCAATAAGTCACACAATGGCCTAACTTCCTCTCTATATCTGGAGATAAACTTTCGAAAATAATTTATTAAGCCCAAAAAACCCCGTAATTGTTTCGCCGTCTTTGGTATGGGAAAACTCATTATGGCCTCTACGCGTTCGGGATCCATGCGCACCCCGTCGGTGTTTACTATGTGCCCTAATAATTTCACCTCTACACATAAGAATCGACATTTCCCTAATCGGCCCGTAAGTCCAGCGGCTTCTAACCTGTCTAGTATTTGATCTAGATGCGCTAAGTGCAACCCTATATCCCCTGTAGTAAATATGACAATGTCGTCTAGATAGTTCACGCAAAATTCCCGTGTCCCTGCCAATATCGAATCCATCGCCCGCGAAAAGCTCTCTTACAATAGACATGATTGTCTGAAATTAAACGTCTTTATTTCTTGAATTCTTACTTAAGTAATCATAAAAAACATGGTACACAAGAGTCGAACTTGATCCTTTAATCCAACGAAACCCGAAGCAAAATTTTGTCAATTTTAAAAAGAAAATGGGAATCGAACCCATTTCGTCGTTCGTTCGTCGAACCTTAAGTAAGAATAGAGCCTGCGCCCTCGCACTCTCTGTGATCAGAACTCTTTAAACGGTTATCAAAAATAACACATTGATTTAATAACACAGGGATTGAACCTGCTCCTTCACAGTCCTACAACTTGAATGTCATATAATGACAATAGCACTTAGTAATTAGACAAAAAGTTTCTCAGGGATCGAACCTGTATTCTCGAAACCTTAAAACTTAAACCTAGTCAATTAATTCCCACAGGGATCGAACCTGCAGCTCCACATCCATTGGCTAAATATCCTCATGCTCTTAAGTTTTATCCTCATGTTTATAAAACATAACCAATAAAAGTACAGCAACATATGTCAACACTTCAACAGGGATTGAACCTGGTTTTCTTTACTAAATTGTATTTTAACGCTTATTCATTTTGATGTAGATTTGTTGGGAGTCGAACCCACCCAAACCACAACACAATTTATTTACTATAACTAAACTCTTCAATAATGTATCCTACCTCTCTTACAACTGAGATGGCTAACCCTATTAAATAAACCCAATTACCAGTAATCCGACGCAAAACGATACATACATACTCGCTATTGCATACAATATATGCATAAATTTTTGTTTTAGTGATGACTAGCACTATCGAATATATTTCGTTTATATATTCTTGGACAGACAGACAGACTCTAGTTCCCTTTGTTTCGGCATGAAACATGAGGCTAAAATATATTCATCAACCAAAATATCCTAAGACAGACAGACGTAGGATGCGTTCTTAATCGTCTCTATGTGATGAAGTATTTTTCGCTAATTAATATTCTATTAATTATTCTAAGACAGACAGCCACACAAATATTAGTTTCTTAACTAATATCCGTATTATACCAAATAAACATTACGATTTCTTTTTATATATTTCGGTAGAACCAACTTTTACAACCGTAAAAGCTTATTATATTTGAATATGCCTCAAACAAATATACATATATAAATATTATGATGATGATGATAGTACCCCTGTACTTAAATAATTAAACTATGTTAAACTAATTTCTTATCCCACTCTAAATCGTTGTAACTATTTTAACTGAACTATGTCTTCAACCTAAAAATAGCGTATGACTATTAGCGACCTCCCTTGGTTTCTCAAAATCAGCGAACGTAGTCCAATCCTTCGAGTATAGGTCCATTGCCTTACTCGCGTGCCCGGTAATGCACCCTAGCGCTATTATTTATCTCTCAATACGATCCATTTACCGCCCTTATATACTTTTTAACCGCTTTAAAAATGCAATAGGGTTGTCGAAAGACTTCCCGTCAAAATTGGATTGCTAACCGACGGTTGTACCACGTATAAATTTCGCGTTTCCCTTCCTTGTATGCATGTTCCAATTGATGCTAATTTACTTCTACTATGTACCGCCCTAACCCCGTTATCCGTCAATTTCCCGATAACAAATCTTGCGCAACCTTCCATATAATAGGGGTAAATTCAAAACAATACACAAGCTCAATAATAGAAAGCAGATAACACAGTAAATAGTTCAATTGTATGCAATTTTGAAAGCACAAAGACAAACTAATCCAAGAAATAGACAAGGATTAGTGTCTCTTCCGCCGCAATCTCCTTCTAAAATCCCTGTAATTTCCATATCAGTAATTATATAGCTCTCCCCCGCTCCCCCAGACCTAAGGTAAATGTAATATAATTTTTACATAATAATATGCGCAATGTGTCTCTGCTCCCCCAAACCTAAAGTAAATGTAATACAACTCTTACATAATAACATGCGCAATGTGTCTCTTAACCTCTCTCCTGAAATTCCTCTTATATACTCAATTACGATTCCTACGTTGTGTTTATTTTTAAGCTAATATAAATCCAGTCGTATCGTTAATCGCGAATACGTACATGGATCCTTGGTCACGCGGCATCAAATTCTGTGATGGTACGGCTCGTGAAGTGATCGTCTAAGTTATAGCTGTTTATGTAATTGAATAAATTTTAAAGAAATTTTAAACTTACTGTATGGTTAAGAGAATTCGCTACTACTTTTACATACATCCAGGCTGAAGCAGTCATAGCTATCTGGCTACTAGAGGTCGGCGTTAGTGACATCGATTCCGTTATTAGGACAAATGAAGTAAACTTCATTGTACGGGTTTTGTTCCCGTCGTGAACAACCGATCGCCCGCAATCACAGGGGAAACCTACGCTTGACAGACCAGATGCCAAGCCTCGTACTCGAGTTATAGGGGCGCAGTTGACCCTCTTTCGCTGAGAAGCGATTATTTGCCTCGTATCCGAAGATGAGGTCTTGTTATTGGGCTGTGAGCCCGCCCCATTCGACCCGGGTCATAGTTTATTTAGGTGTCGGTATGCAAATAGGTTAGGTTTTGATTTGGCCAAATCAAAGGTCGAGGGTCAATCTGCAAGACATGGCGTGTAGTAGAGTGACCAGCAATCGCCGCTGTCACGCCTTTGTAAACGGAATAGTTGTCACGCTACCGACTGCTTCGAGTCAGTTTCGCTATCTAGACTCAGCCTGCATTGTCCTACACTTAAAGGTTAGGCCTTACGATGCCTACCTTAGAAAATATCACCTTTCTCTGCCAATACGCCCTTCGCCTCCAACTGGTCCGGTACTCGCCGCCCTCAGTAGTCAACCGCAGCCCAGTGTGATCCATAGTTATATACTTACGTAGAATGAGTAGGTAAATGTGTAAGCATTCGCCTTCAGGTGTCGCCCCGCGTCTCCGCGTCAGATCAGTAGGTAGTAACGGGTATTCTAGGAATATCCTAGTGAGTATTGTCCTAAGAGGGCTTCCTACATGAAGGCCTGACCCAAGGTCCAAATTCCATTGTCTCTGATTTACTTGACTGCCTGCCACACAGTTTAGATTCGTCTCTAGGTCCAACTAGGTCTCAAAGAAATGATTCGACTGATATCATTTTAGAACGGAAATCGTAATTGAGTATAAGATACGGGTTTTGGTATCGGAGGTTCAGTCCTAAAGAAGTCGCTCTGGCTGTAACAATCATTAAACAATCTAGCTATGTACTATAGGCTTTATGAACCACGACCTTAGTGGGGAACCTCCGTTAACAATCCCGAAGGGTACCTACCAATGGGATGAAATAAAAATATGGAGTTGTGCAAAATTAGATTTATTTTATCAAAATTGTTTATCTAAATTTATTTCACTTTTAGGTAAATTTGCAAAAGAAACTGTTCGATTAATTAGACTATGGTTGATGGGTTGCATCAATGACATAGCCGAGTGTTATATTCCTACCAGCCATACTAATTTAGAGGGAAAACATAACACTCAAATTAAAAACCCTCTAGGCTCTTAAACCTAGTTATACACACATGCACACAAAAGTTTACAGTCTTAATCTAAGAGTTGTCCCTAACTACCAAATTCAAGAGGAACAACAGTAAGAGAGGCTAACCTTCAACTTTACTTAAATCTATCAACACAAAAGCACGTATTTACAGCTAGAGTGATTTCACACTTGCACTCCTCCTTTGATTCTAATTAATAACGGACCATTTTGATTTCTATAGTATTATCTCCTCCCGTACGCAGAGTACGTAGGGTCTCACGACACCAAGCATTAACCCTCACACAAAAGTCGGCGCAAAAAAATCACAATTAGGCATGCTACCTGCCTTCCAATAAAATTGTTAACTCACAAATCGAAAGTGGGTCCAGCCGGTGGGGTTTATTACGTCCTTGCTGGTAAAATTTATCTAATGATGCTCCCGCGTCCATGTTCGCTACTTTTACTGTAAGGCTCTACTGAGTTTAATATGAAAGTGGGATGCGAATCTGAATCACTCTAATCGTTGTGGACAATGATGGTATTGAAGTACATTACCAAATAATTCGCAGTCTATTCGAGCTGCTAGAGTTCGCCAATGCGCCAACTCGTCTCCTTTCGCAGGTCGGGTCGCCTCCCCGCCTTGCTCGTTCGACAAAAAGTCCTCTTAATCACTAATCACTTAAACTATATTTCCTTTACTTTATTTAAAAACTTATTATTATTTTACAAAGAAAAAGTGACCACAGTTGACGCTAGTCTCGAGGAGATCCCGAGTGCTCGCAGCGCGGTTCAAAACGTAACTGTCCAAGCCTTGCTCCCGTCCGAGTCGAGCGGCCTCCTTCCAGGTCCATGCCACACCTCCTGTAATCCAAAATTTCTCCCGCCAGTCAATGTGAACAATGATCCGAACCCCACCCCGAACTAGTCATGCTTGGTTATTGGTCATTGGTTTCAGCGTCAAGTGACACGCCCTTAGATTCATTAGAATTACGTTGTCTGTTTGTCTCGACGACATTAAGATTAATGCTTTGCACATGTGCGCAGCTTCAAATTTCTCCCCATCGCTCTGAAAAGGTTGCGCAATATAGTTTTATGACGCCCCGTTGTGTTGTTTCTAGAATTGCCTATATTTAACTCTTTTTTCTAACTTGCTTCCTTAGAAATAGATTTAACAATCTGTGAGAGAGTTCGGCAGTTAAAAACAATTTATTGCGTAATAAATTTCCCGTCACTCTTTGTCTTTAGTGACAATTTAAAATTCTAGCGAAATTGTTTTTAGTATCATAAATAACATCGGGTTATTTATGGGCCGCGCAGTATCTATTATATTTTTGGATTTACGATTCCAGCCTGCCAGACGTGATTTCGAGGTCTCACGCTTTCACAATACCAAAAAAAATTATAATAGTAGATTTGACCATCTCAATATGCTGTGAGTTTCGGAAGCCCCCAGATTTGTGACCCATTCTGAACATTAGCATGGTAATTTGAATTTGAGTGGATTGTCTTGAGAGTCTTGAGTGGGATACCCTTTGCTTGTATGTAATTATCCCTGGAGGTAATCAAGGATTTTTTTTTAAAAGGAAGTGTCTCTTTCAATTTATGGATATTCAGCTCGTAATAAAAACTGTCTGCGTCGTAATCACAAATGTTATTTATAAAATATCTACACAGTACACAAAGTGTGACATACTCGTAAGATCATGCTGCATGAATACTGAAAAAAAATATCTTACATTTATTATATTCTTGAGCAACAATAGATAACACATAGGTATAGGAATAAAGTCAACCATTTTTATAATAATAATAATAGTTGACGCGATAACATGCACCAGGGTCGTCGGTTTCGCCTTTCGCTTGTGTACAGGCAAGCACGCGCGCTATCTAAGCCAGTCGTAGCGATGTGCACTCATAGGACGCATCGCTATGTCCCACGCCAAATTGCGTTGCATTTTACACGAAAAACCAACAAAATGGTGCGAGCTACGCTCGGAGTTTCCTTACGGGATCGAATCCGAAATTATGAGATACGCAAGAAAACCAAGGGTTGTAAATATAACTCAGACAGTCACCAAACTTAAGTGGCAGTGGGCGGGGCACATTGCCCGTAGAACCGGGGCCGTTGAGGCAGAAAGGTTCTTGAGGGGCGACCGCGGACCGGAAGACGCAGCGTGGAAGGCCCCCAACAAGGTGGACCGACGACCTGGTTAGGGTCGCGAGTAGAAATTGGATGCGGGCGTCGCAAGGTCGATCATTGTGGAGAACTTTGGGGAAGGCCTTTGTCCAGCAGTGGACATCTATCGTGTGATATGATGATGATGAACCAATAAAATACAGTTCTCAGAAAGAACCTTCTTTAGTTTTCTATTCTATGTTATTGCTGAGTCTCCCCTCGCGACAAACGCAGACAGTCACGGGAGTCACGGGAAGCATTATAACCCGATGGAATTGGCCCGCTGTTCCAATTCCGTCGGTCCTTTATATCTTTTTAGGGTCCCGTATATCACCTGTATTTATCTAAGGTCCTTCCAAAGTCACGAATTCATAGAAGTAATTGTCGGATACTGAAACAAATAAATCAGCCAGCGATCGACAAAGACAACAAATATAGAGACTCCGAACACGACTTTGTAAACACTGGAGATACGTCCAGAACATTCCTATCTTTTCACTATTGCAAATTGATTTTTGTTGCTATGGAAAGAAGTCGGTATTTCAAGTATGGTGTACAGTGATTTAGGACTTTATGGAGCAGTTAAAAAGGTTCGGTTATATATGAAAGAACAGTATTTGACTGAAGTATTTGCTTAAGGTGTTATATTAAAGTACGAACCGGGTTTGGTTCAAGTTTTCTATTGAGGAATTATGGTACTTGAATAAAATATTTCTAATAGAAACATTCAACATTTACTTTGTTAATTAAACATCTACTTACTTCAGATTGATTTTAACTAGTGATGGGCCGACTATTCTGCCGACCAGCCGAGTATTTGGTAAAAATTGCCGGTTAATCGACCACGCCGATCCAGAAACGCGCGTGAATGTACCAGAAAAAAATCGCAGATTTTTGCAGCAGTTGTATATTTCGATCAAAAGGGTTGTAACCAGCTTAAAAGTAAAATGTAGATCGGTTATTTATATTAATAGGAAGACCGGGTTCGTTAACAAAAATATTGTGAAAAGCATCAAAACATCGAAAATAATTCTATAAAGATTTTCAAACAAACTGAATTGCCTTATAGGAATTCAAAACAACAAACTGACCAGATCTACAGAATTTTTGCTTGAAAACTTCAAAAATTATGATAATTTGACAATTATTATAAATTCCACAATTTGGCTAAAATAATGGTAATATAGTTATTTGTTATACAGGGGGGAAAGTTGTATTTTACCCGCGAGTGTTTATTTGAAACACGAGCTAGCGAAAGGATCCTATGATTGACCACGAGCGAAGCGAGTGGTTCAAAATAGAATCCTGAGCGTAGCGAGTGTTTCAATTCGCAGATTTTTGCAGCAGTTGTATATTTCGATCAAAAGGGTTGTAACCAGCTTAAAAGTAAAATGTAGATCGGTTATTTATATTAATAGGAAGACCGGGTTCGTTAACAAAAATATTGTGAAAAGCATCAAAACATCGAAAATAATTCTATAAAGATTTTCAAACAAACTGAATTGCCTTATAGGAATTCAAAACAACAAACTGACCAGATCTACAGAATTTTTGCTTGAAAACTTCAAAAATTATGATAATTTGACAATTATTATAAATTCCACAATTTGGCTAAAATAATGGTAATATAGTTATTTGTTATACAAGGGGGGAAAGTTGTATTTTACCCGCGAGTGTTTATTTGAAACACGAGCTAGCGAAAGGATCCTATGATTGACCACGAGCGAAGCGAGTGGTTCAAAATAGAATCCTGAGCGTAGCGAGTGTTTCAATACACGAGACGTAAAATAACTTTTCACCCGTGTATAACACAAAACTTTTCACCTCACTACAGCGAGGAAAAGAGAATAAGGGTTTGTACTATATCTTTGAAAAATATCTGCAATAATCAACCAATTTGCCATTTATTAAAACTAAGGTCTAATTAGCTTTAATCTAGGTATTTTAAACGGGATTTTCCAGAAAATAAGCTCATGTCAAATTTTACTTTAGCTGCGTTGAAACGTCAAAACTCTTTCTCCACATGTGGATAAAAAGCGATTTTCTCAATAGATATCAAACAAACAAACTAGGCTTTCCGAGCTAGTGAGGTGAAAATATTATAGCTGTATGTACTTGTATTACTCATTTTCCAGTGGGTAACAACTGTTCTGCATTTTTGCCGACTAGTCGCCGACCAATCGGCCGACTAGAAATGATGCCGAATAGTCGGTTTCCCTACTAGTCAGTGACTATTCGGCCCATCTATTATTTAAATTGTATGCTTGTGGCTAGGCCTTTGTCCAGCAGTGGACGTCTATGGGCTGACGTTTTTTTTTTTATTCAAAATATCCATGCATTTAACCTCGATTGATATGATGATGATGAACCCCTTCCAGGTGGCCTCTTCCAAAGTCTGACAGTTTTCTCGGTCCTGCACTGTATATACACTGCCAATAATATATGTTCCTGTTTTTTCCTTTAGGTATGTCATCCTCCCAACGCGTATAAAGTCAAATCGATCGGTATATCTCTGAGTGTACTTATTTAAAACCAAACTGAAGACGCATGTATAAAATAATGTAATATAAACCTCTAGCGATCACGCTAAATACATTTAATTTCTAAAGTCAAGGATATCTAATTTATGAGCTCATTTTCAGTGAATTGTATTGTTCTTATGAGTAAATAAAGATTCTCTAAACCGAAACCTATATGATGTTACATTTATGTACGTAAACTGTGCCGACGGTTAAAAGTCCAAAAATAGAACTGTAAATATTGGACCTAAAAATAAAACCTAAAGCGCGATAAGTCATTATCGATTGCTCGAATGCGGCCGCGTTGGGACCACTCGCCCGACATCTACTTAATAAAGTTTACTTGAACAAAGTTGCCAAAAGTTCCTCTGGGGAAATTGCTGTTTAGTGAAAAAAGCTGATGGAAGAGTTAAACGAATCAGGTATAATCAAATAATTAACTTTATTCTGCAAATACCAGCACCAGGGCACTTTTACATGTCTGAGTCTACTGGCAGCTATTCTACCGTCTAATATTTATTTTTACAGCCCGCCTGTTTGATTACAGTTTTAGCTTATTGCAGTATTTGTGTTGTCATTTCTGTTTTTTTTTATAGTAGGCCTTTGCTCATCTGTGGGACACAACTTTAGGCTAGGAAAAAAAAAACCACTGTTAAGGAGTTTTTATATTAGCTTTTATTATTGTCTATGTTTTATTTATCTATTTTTTTGAAGTACTATTGTTTTACCAGTTGTCAATATATTCTTGTGTCTAGCTGCTGTGTTTTTGTCCTCGCTATAGTAGCTATCGAAGATTCCCGTACAACCACTGAGGGTTACAATAAGGAAGAAATTTGGTCGGATCTTTGCACAAATAACCTGTCCTCGCGTCCTTGCTTGAAAACGCCACGTTTATTTCAGATCTAAACCAATGTGACATATAAAACATACCCAATTGTATATTTAAATACACCTCATCCGATGTGAATGATCACATACGTAATAATTTGCATAATAATATAGTAAACAAACACATCCCGCCACCGTAACGCATGCACGCGACCTTGACTCAACACCACAACATCGCATGCAATCTAAAACAATTCGAAAAACAAATATTTACATTATTAACTCAGAATCTGTGTCAAGAACTTTCAATCAAATGTAACCACATAATCATATCCAACCTTACTAGAACCGCAAAGTACTTACTGTTAAGTTACTAAATCACTCAAAGAATGTCAACGAGGCATAGGCGTGTGACGTCATCGCCTACGTCATCCCTTACCACGAACTGCGTATATACGGGGTATCAATGCAATATCAACCGTATATCCTTGCAGTTTTAATTGGGTTTTCTTTGAATCGACTTTACATGTTAAGCTAGGTCTATGAAGGTGAATAGCAATGTCAAGGAGGCTTCATTATGATGAGCTGTCACTGTCCCACTTATGGGTCAACTGGAGAGCGTGAGAGAGATGATAAGAGGTTTTTGTAAATGTCTTGAGTCGTGGTAAATTAATAGGTGCTGTCATATGTTATTGTTGCGTCAATTTGTGTTGTTGATATGATTAAAGGTAAGTATAATAGTAAGTTTCATCTTACTCCGTTGGTAACAACGTATCTATAAATATGAATGACAATTAAATTAATTGATGTGTTCCACGTCGATAATCGTATAACAGGTCATAGTTATTTAGATTGTTATGAAAGTAAAAGGTTTCTAACATCCAGTACCCATTTATTGATAGCTAATGGCCATATTTTGTATTATTTCAAGAAAGATGTGGATAGACTGGACAATGCGAGCTAAGGACAAACAAACACGACCTGGAGGAAGCTGGGGGAGGCCTAGAGGCGACTTCCACAAGTTAGAGTAAAGCGTGAATAAATTTTATAAATATTCATTAAATGTATTGTATTGTGGTAGAATAAAGGGTATTTTTATTTTACTTTATTTTCATGACCATATTATTTAATTTTATTATAACCTGTAAATAAAAAAATAAAAAAATGTTACTTTTTGTTAACTTATTGTTCAGTAACTGGGGACTGAACGATCTAAATACATAAAGTTAATCTAGAAAGTAACAAAGCCGGTTAGCATTAAGGGAATAAGAATTTTTATTTTAATTTCCAGGAAGGAAGCTTTGGAAGGTAAAAAGTTACAGGAATCACATCCTTAACAAAAAATCAACTATAAAAAGTTCACGATTGCCATATTGTAAGTACCAATTCGCCGTTTGTTACGACCTTATGCAAATGGCGCATTAAATTTCCTGTAGCGTGTGCTACGGTCAAATTGAATTACAGCGCTACGCCGTAGCGTGGGCGTAGCGGTGCTACGACGGGCGGGCGATGTGGTTGTATGCTTTATGTAGGATACGTGCAGATAACTATTATTATCTATACTATTATACAATTCTAGATGTTTATTGATAATCAGTTTTCTATGGAGAGGAGTCATGATTTCAGGAAAAATCCTAATAGCGTGATGCAGGATCGTCTTTTGTCTTGATGGGCGCGCGGCGCCATGCCAACCTGGCGCCAATTGTTTTCATAATTTCCTTTATCCTCGCATCACGCCAAAATAGCTGGACAAAAACGTACAGGGATATCTAGACATCCAAAGATGGTTATAGGATACTTTTTATCCGTCTACGGAGAAAAAAAAATACGCGGACGAAGTTGCCCTCCTAGATAGCAATAAATAAAGAGTTTATTAATTGCGTATGTAAAGGGTGCCAAAAGCTGCTCGAATGTAAAGAGTGCTCAAACTCGTATTAAAAATAAAATTTTAATGAAACAAATGAGAATGTAACTCACTTTCTATAAAATGGTACGCAAATGACGATATTAAAACTCGTTCACAAGACAATGCGGAAACCTGCGCTCTAGATAGTAAATATGCATCACCGCTGAATGGCCGTGTAGGCGTCAATGGCGACGTAGAAGGAGCGACAAGGACAGCCATACACAACAACTAACAAGTTAAGACGAGACAAAATAACCCGGAGGGTGGTACGCCTACGACTGAATGGAGGGAGGCATGAATGACGCAGACGTAGACGTGTCAATACCAAAAGGTTGTAAGTTGTATGGATATAAGCTGTTTTGTTGCTAGGCCAGCGTTTTACCAGTATTTCGTTTCAATCAGCAGTATTCTAACACCTCTTTTTGTGTCGAAATTCCGATTGACGGTTCTTTTGTTTTGCGTGT
Source organism: Apotomis capreana (assembly GCA_947623375.1). NCBI lineage: Eukaryota > Metazoa > Arthropoda > Insecta > Lepidoptera > Tortricidae > Apotomis > Apotomis capreana. The sequence continues at coordinate 4,262,511 of OX392505.1, read as the reverse complement.
CGATTTTCTTGTCTAAAAGTTTGTGTACGAAGGAGGAAAAAGTGATAATGTTCTTTTATCAACAAATTCCTATAACAAGTTCAGATATTATAGGTAAGGACCTACATTACTTGGCAGCGACCAAAATCAGAGATGTAATTTCATAACAGTACCGCAGCCACTGCGAGGTCACCATTACAGTATCAAAATTGTTTTTTTTTTCCAGTTTTCAAAATTGATACTGTAATGGTGACCTCGCCCCCGCCGCGCAAGTCACCTCAAATGTTTTGAATTGAGAATAGTGTGTAGTTTAAAATGTATTTTTTTCTACAATCCAGTATTCCGAACATCCCAATAATTCGGCACACCCTGGTTTTTAAAAGTGCCGTATTAGTGAGATTATACTACGTCATTTGTAAGCATAAGACTCGGATATAGTCATATCATACGACTAAATAAAGAAAATGCATCTTGTATCATTAACTGAGCGGGCAGAGCGAGCGAAGCTTCTCTGCCGATTTTTTTTTCGAAATTTTTCAAAATGGTGGAGATGCAGGGCTTGAAACCGTAAAAAAGGGCAAATTTCAGAAATATCTAAACAAACTCCGGAGCTCACAGAGTCACTAGTGTAAACAGATTCGCAAATTGTGTTTTTTTTTCTATATTCAATTCTTTCTATCACCCACAGAAGTCCACTGCTGAACATAAGCCTCCCCTATATACATATCTCTATATAGCTCGCCACAAGGTGATGTGATCCCGTGCAGACCGCATCCATCGACACCCTATTACCCTTAGGACGTCATCCGTCCTAAGGGCCAGTCAAGGGGCGTCAGTCAGGGGCGGTCCCACGCCACGCTTTCCTATACGTGATCACTACCTAGGACTTTGGTGCCCCAACGACGATTCTCCGGGCTACATGGCCTGCCCATTGCCACTTCAACCGTGCAATCCTATGAGCTAAATATGTCGATTACCTTGGATCTTCTGAGGATATCCTCAGTTCTGATTATATCACGCAAAGAAAATCTGAGCATAGTCTTTTCCACGGCACATTGCGTGACTCTTAGCCGCCTTATGAGCCCCACAATGGGACTATACAATTAAAAACATACATGTAATGCTGCCTTGTAAAAAAGGAGCTTGATCTAAAACAGCACGTTTTGTCTTCCAAAAATACCGGGTAAATAAAAACCTATTCCATTAGAGCTGTTATGCACAGAAATGTTATTTTTATTGTCCATTCCCAAGAGCAGCTCCCAAGCGCAAAACAAAAATGGCTCCCGGGCACTGCGCTCATAGCTCTAAATAATACACAAGGAACTACATTTGATGTCGTTATTGTGACTAGTCATTACAGTAGATTTAGCTAGAACATTATATTATAAATTACACGAAGTCATATGCGATAGATGTTCAGTATATAGATATATCGTGGTCATAAAGATTGACGAAACAAATTAATGTAAGTGCAAAACCTCCTTAATAGGGATATCGACTGAATATCTTGGAAACTGCTGGTCCCACTTCCACAAAACATAGCTGAGAACCATCTCAACGGACATGTCTTTCGATTATAAAAAACGTCACTCAAATTGGTCCATCTGTTTGGGAGCTACGATGCCACAGACAGACACACATATACACAATATACCCTTCTTTTTCGTCAGGGGTCAAAAATTGCTTTATACCTATGGTGGTTGTCTTTTTGTGTCCTACAAGTCCTCTTAACAGTTAGAGGTTACTGGCATTTTCTCTCGTTCTCATATAGATCATGTCAACACAACAATACAATTAATTAAGTGAATAAAGGATTTTGACCTTACAAACGGTCCGGTAGTTTTGAATTTTTGATATGTTGTCTAAAATGCAAAATGCACAATTCCCCCCCCCCCCCTCCGCGCCCGCCGCCATATTGAAAAAACCAGCACTCTCTTCATATTTTTGCTCATATCTTCCTTTAGGAGCATTTTAGCTAGAAGAAAGCGTCGACAATGTTATAGAGAGTTAAATTTACTACATTTTCCATTTTATATTTTGTTTCTAGGACAGATAGTTACGGAGATATGCACTTTTAAAAAAACTTAAGAAATTGCAATTTCCAACTCAAAAACAAACTTCTGGATTATATCTTCGTTTAGGAGCATGTGCATTTTGCATTTTAAGCACTGACTAACCATCCTAGACAACATATCAAAAACTCAAAACTACCGGACCGTTTGTAAGGTCACACATAGTACTTTAGTCTCTATTCACCGTATTAAATGTTAATTTTCGTATAAATACCTAATACCGCTGCAATTATTCCCCAACAACAAGTTACCTATTTTCGTAGAAATTTCACGACAATACGCCTAACTAATGAACGAAGCCATCTATAAAGCCCTATTCTGAGAATCAAACTTTCTTGCCCCCTTTCAAGAACGTCTACAAACCGCCCCCGCTAATGATGCAAGCCATTCAGCAATGTTACCCCATCGTCCCACGCAACCTGCAAGCGCCACAACTTGCCGAAAGCAGAACTGGGGCGACCTTTGGTATTTTTGGCGCGTAGGCGCCAAGGTCACGGAGGGTCAAAGTTGAAGGTCACAGAAGGTCACTACAATTGCGCAATGTTGCGTTTCCGCGGAGGCTATCGATTTTTTTCACGTTTTGCATGCTTACAATGGAGGTGGATGCATTTGCATGCGCTGCGGCGTGCCTACTTAATAGTTAGAAGGGAGGTATAGTTGCCAGTGTACCCGTTAAATAGGGGGAGCTATAGTTAGTAAGCTATGTTGGAAATGCTCAGCGCTTTGTTTGTTCAACGAGTTAGCTTACTTAAGGTTGCGATGTGGTTTCTGTGGTTGCTTTTGTTTGTTTTGTAGCTTTTTTAGTGGAATCTGAATAATAAGCCTTTATCATTTATTATTAAGGGGGTGGAGCAGAGGGCAGTTGGGAGGGTACCACCTGAAAACTTGAAATAGATATTTTATTTTCTAGTTAAGATATTTTATTTTCTGTATGACCTAAAGTCCTGTTGTAAGTTTTGTTTTTCGCGCTACATTAAGTGACATTGGCGAGTGGAATTTCTGAGTGTTTCTTTTTTAATGACATAAGAGGCAAGCGCGCAGACGGAACACTTAGATAGTTGACAGTCCACAGCTGTGCGTTTTTCTAGAAATTTCGTGCCTCGCACTACTACATTGTGGAATGAGTTGTCGCTTGCGGTATTTCCGGACTGACAATGACACGACCTTCAAACCTTCAAGAAAAGAGTGTACTCCCACCTGAACTAAATATTCCGCAAATTGCAAGTAATTTTTGCACAATGAAGCCAAAACTATCCACAGTGATGAAAGTCAAGTTTTGTTCAATAATAGGCTTCAGTATTGATTTCGCAAGAAGAACGAAGGACTGAGCAGCAATGTAAACAATATTTTGAATTTGGTTAGTGACAAATCCTTGACAAATTGCTATTGACCTTTAATAATGCAGATATATGTGACGTAATCACGACGACAGCTGACGAAAGCTGTTTGTAGCGCCACTATTCTTGGGCTGGAGCTATACTTTGTTAAGCTATATATAGAATGCATCCTTGAAATAGACCATATTGCATTCCATCATGTAACTCGCACAGGTTGAAACAGAAACGTCATAAGTAGCCCACGAGAAGCGCATTAATCAAATTAAGAAATAAGCGTATACTTTTTTTATTGTCGTCTGCGTATAACAAATCTGTCACGTAAAGCTCAGATTAAGCTCGTTAAAAAAAGGCATCGTTACTTCAAAGCTCTGGTTAAAAGTTCTGTAATCGCTTCAAACGAGCGGCGAGCGCCCTACCGCTGACTTTTCTTACCCGACCCGTAATACTAAGAGAAATTATAAATAATCGTCGATCCACCAACATTATGTTCTATCGCTGTTACGAGTAAATAAACAGCAACAGCAATAAATGGATACATACGACAAGTTTCTTAAGTTCCAAAACTTACAAATAGAGATATTTCTGGAAAATCCCGAGTATGTTTTTGAGAATGAGAATCTAATCCCGATGTTAACAAAAATTTAAATACGACTGCTTTTCTATCTAATTCACGCAAGTTCTTGAATTTAGACTCGCTATATTGGTTTTACGAGCAACTATGGGGCATGGGGCTGCACAAATGCATGGCCTATATGAATGAATTCATTTATAAATGGGCCATACAATTCTGCAGCTCATTGTACAGTCAACCAATTTGATTTCTAGGCCACTATAGAACCTTGTCACAATGACAATGGTATGAGATTTCAAGCGGCTTTCATATTGACGCTCACTGTGACAAGGTACGAAATGGCCTAGGAATTAATTTGGTTGACTGTACATGCAAAACAAACATAATCGACAATAAAAGCTTCTCTCAATATATAGGCATGGAAAATACGTTTTTAACTAAATCCAAAGCCTCATTTTGATAAGAACTTCTGGATTTTTATGTCACCCTAGATCATAAGTGGGATTTTCTGCCCACTGTGCGGGAAATCTCACTTCCTGCCCTAGGGAAGATGTAAAACTTTAGACAAACCACGGGCGGTAATTCGTAAAGCTCCAGCTCGCACAGCAATAGTATGGAATATACTATTGGACAAGCTGAAATGGAGACACTTGAAGGGTGAATAGTGTTGGCAACAAACGTATTTTCCTTAATATTTCTTAGCTATATTTAGTTTTTATCTATTGGCTAATAGCTGAAGAGAAAATATTATACCACTTCGATAACTTCAAGCTCAGTCGAGAGGAAGTTGCTTGAACTTTATATACTTCAAGTGCCGTATACTTATCAAAACTTTTTACGATAAAAGTAAACTATTCCGTATCCGGGGTTAGAAGCAGTATCGTGTAGCGATATGAAAGTATACACTACGCCGGAGTCTTATACGGTATATGATGACAGTTTTTTTTTAATTAAAGTAACAGTAACGTCTGCTATCTTATCGTATAGTATTTTATGCAATCGTTGCACAATGAAGGCTCTTTAAGTCGAGTACCGCGTTTAGGTCACGAGGCTTGCCGAGTGGCCTAAGTAAGGTACGAGATTTTAATACCTAATGGTGTAACTATTGCATACAATACTTTTTATACGAGCAAAACGCAGAAGATAATTTTTTCTTCAACTTGCTTTTAAATGTTCCTATTAATGTAGCTAAACTGGACCGCGAAATCGTTCGTTGTTTCTATAGGGCGTTAATACAAATTAAAAAATATATATTATTGGCCTCTGCCGGGAAATCAATATTATTTCTAATTCTAATTTTAAAATATGGCTTCCATCAGGTTAATGATGATTTCGCCAATTTCAAGTTTGCTCGTAGAGCATGCCGTTGTTCGGTGAGGTTTTGCTTTTTAGGGTTCCGTACCCAAAGGGTAAAAACGGGACCCTATTACTGAGACTTCGCTGTCCGTCCGTCCGTCCGTCCGTCTGTCACCAGGCTGTATCTCAAGAACGGTGATAGCTAGACAGTTGAAATTTTCACAGATGATGTATTTCTATTGCCGCTATAACAACAAATACTAAAAATAAAATAAAATAAATATTTAAGGGGGGCTCCCATACAACAAAGGGATTGTTTGCGTTAACTTTGCACCTCATTTGTATGGAGCGCTATACATACCAGGTGCAAACTTAACTTAACCACTTAAGGATGGAAAGTGTTTGTACGGAACCCTCGGTGCGCGATAGCGATTTACAAAAAACCACGCGGTCTACCGGGCCTTGACCCAAGAAGGGCTATGTACGCTTCAAGTTGAATTCTTCATTAACCATTCACTCATACGTTAGTTCACTGCACAATAGGCTATCAATACTACACATTGAACAACCAACATGAATAAATAACGAACAACTAAACTTAAAGGCATGCGGCCATCTTAAGTCACAAACCGGAAGAAAATCAATATTATTTAAATAAGACGATTAAGTAAAAAACACCTTCCGTTTCTGACGTCTCATACAAATGAGGGTACTCTTAATTTGGCCGGTTACTGCAATAAAGAACCGCGAACGCTTCGCATGTGGAATGAGCTCCCTGCCGAGGTTTTCCCCGGGGGCTACAGTATGCGGTTCTTCAAGAGGGGAGTAAATAGGTTCTTAAAGGGTCGGCAACGCGCGCGTGATGCTCCTGGCGTTGCAAGCGTTCATAGGCGGCGGTAACTGCTTAACCTCAGGCGGGCCGCATGCTTGTTTGCCACCGTCGTAGTATTAAAAAAAAAAGAGAGAATTTTACTTTTAATTTTTTCAAAGACTGATAATTCGCCATATAGCCCAATAGCCAAGTATCAAAAACTGAATTTAAAAAATTTGGCAAGTGCGAGTCGGACTCGCGTACCGAGGGTTCCGTACAAACACTTTTCATCCTTAAATGGTTAAGTTAAGTTTGCACCTGGTATGTATAGCGCCCCATACAAATGAGGTGCAAAGTTAACGCAACCAACCCGTTTGTTGTATGGGAGCCCCCCTTAAATATTAATTTTATTTTATTTTTAGTATTTGTTGTTATAGAGGCAATAGAAATACATCATCTGTGAAAATTTCAACTGTCTAGCTATCACCGTTCTTGAGATACAGCCTGGTGACAGACGGACGGACGGACGGACGGACAGCGAAGTCTCAGTAATAGGGTCCCGTTTTTACCCTTTGGGTATGGAACCCTAAAAATAAGAACTAGTATAAACTTTTTAATTGTTCTCAGCATTTAATTCTCGCACTGAACATTTCTCGGCTCTGCTACTATCAATGTATTTTAAATGTCGACAAATTTCGAATAACAGACAAACAATTTAAATAATTTTATATGCGGTTAGTTTATTTTCATAATTCTTAGTTATTTGGTTGGTTCTGTCATTCCGTTTCTGTGTTGCCAGTGGCGAATCAGCGTCACCTGTCTTGCTCGCACGGTACTGAAAGGAAAGTGACAGTTATAGTATTTGACGCGCGACAAAAAGTCGCTTGTCACTAGAGGTACAGTCTCTCTGGTTGCATGAGAATAATTATTTCGCTAAATGACGGAAATAAATATTGCAAATGCAAAACGATCTCGGAATTAATTGAGTTTAAAGGTAATCATCAAAATACTAATAAAATAAGTAATAAGTAGTAATAACATCAGTCATTCTACCGATTCGCTATAACCGAAATTACTTGGACATTCAAAAACGAATACCTGTTGAGGTCAGCAGTTGATTAAAATCGAAAATTGAAACGATTTCGGTGTTGTTTTAGTACAGGAAACGATTCGTGCACGCCTATATTCGCTGTTAGTCTGTTATATTATGGTATCAACTTTTTGTGTATCATCTGATATTGCAAATGGAATTTCATGATTTTTGGCGATTGCTTTTGATAGTTACGGCTTTTATTACGTACATTTAATATTCTATATAATTTCCTTGGATATTTTTGACAGTCGTACTAATTTGTTCGTCCATTATGGTTGTGGTTGTTGGAAATATTTCAGGCGCGAAGAATTATAGTTCTATAAAGTAACCACTAGTCGCTATACTAGTCTCCGTACAAATCGTTAACGCTGTCGCTTGCGAGTACGGTCACGTTACACAGACACAGTTTCACTTTCTTTTTATAGTAAGCCCCCATAATCGTTAAACTTACTGTAATTAAAATGAATGAATGTAATTAAAATTAATCATTTAGTTTTCCCGTTCTCCCGCCAGATGGACCGACGACCTAAAAAGAGTGGCGGGAAGCGGTTGGATGCGAAAAGCTGAGGACCGGGTATGGTGGCGCGAACTGGGGAAGGCCTATGTCCAGCAGTGGACGACTCCGGGCTGATAATGATGATCATGATGATAATTTAGCGTTCCCCGTCGACTGGCCAAAAACAAAACAAAAACTGGCATTATTACTATTGTGGTATTATAAAGAGAACTCCTGAAGACTGCAATTCGAGCAATTACCTCGCAATTATATTTAGTCGACAACAAGCGACGAAAAACGACTCGTTCGAATTTATTATTAAAATACTGTACCTTAATAATAATTATAATTAAGGTACAGTATTTTAATTTTCATTAAAATACCTTACCTTAATAATACTATACTATTAATATAATTACAATAATAGTAGGTATTTTGAACAACGGTTAAAATACGGTGTTAAATGTGACTCTTAGTGTTTTATTTAACATGTATCTGATGGCGACTGTACATAAGCTAAAGCAGAAACATAATGGGGAGATTTTGCATACGAGTCGTTGTCAAATTGAGACCTAATATTACATCTTATACTCACTTACGGTCTGATAATTTTATTAAACTAAACAATAAAAACCTTACAATACTAATCAAGCTACGTGAATAAACCTACTTAAATAATATATCTGTCCCGAAATCCTCTTCAAAGTGAAATAAACATTCAGCGGCCTTCTACCAAGATGTAGGCGTGACTGATAAAAGTAAGACTATTCCTTCTTTTTAAAAAAATAGCGTAAGTGCCAAATAAACTTCTTTATCTCACTTAGATATTTAGGCGTCATAATAGACGAGAATCTAAACTTTAAAAGTCACATTTCTATGACAGCTGGTAGGGTTCGTAAACTTATATACACCATGAAGCTACTAAGGGAAGCCGCCGATGCTCAACTACTTAAAATGGTGTACCTAGCACTATGTCAATCTATATTAAGCTATTGTATACTGGCTTGGGGTGGTTCTGCTAAATCTAACTTAATACTGCTGGAAAGGGCACAAAGAGCGGTTTTGAAGGTGTCCTTGCGACGGCCACGGCGGTACACTACTTCTGAACTCTTTAAGGAAGCTAGAGTCTTGAGCGTCCGAAGACTTTACTTAATGCGTGCTGCCATATATGTCCACATTAAGAGTTTGAGATCGCTAGAGCATTCTGACATGGTACGTAAGAGAATTTATAAAATCCCTAAACCTTGTGTCAACACGGCCTTTGCAAAACGGTTTTCAAAGTTCCTTCTCCCGCACATATACAATGGATTGGTAAGATGCTGTGACATAAGGCACAGCTCTGTTCATGAGGCCAAAATTAAAATCCATAAGCTTTTGTTATCCTGGGATTATGACATGTCGGAAGAAATACTTCGTTTATAGGCAAATGTAGTGGACGGCAATTTTGCTGCCGTCCGACCCCAAGAGACTAAACCACTCGTAGGGCTACTATTTGCCTCTCACTATCCTGCTCGTGCACACTTGCTTACACAAACAGTCACTCACACACACACACACAAACACACACACACACACACACACATTTGTTGTGTACCTACATTCCTATTCATAAGCCGCACTATTTTTGGTAATATTTTGTGTTATTGAATCCCACGACACAGGCATCGCCTAGTGTGGGAATCACTGTCCCTACTGTGTCTATAATTATTTCTGGTTAATAAACTATTTTTGATTTGATTTTTTTGATTTTTGATTATAATTCGACCTTTTTTGCTTAAAGCGTGGTAATGTCGCTCGTAGGCACTTTTTATAAAGCTGCCTTATGATTATTCATAGCAATGTTTTTAGAATTCGGAGTAAAAATGGAGATTACTCAGGGGTCTCTTTTTATCTTAGTACAGTCGAAAATCCTCACTCGAGAAAACTAGAATTTGCCCAGAACTTCACCTGCGAAAAAAAACATTACCTACTGTATTGTAGTGCAAGAGATCGCTCTTTAGCGATAAAGCGGCCTGTTGTGATCCTCGTAATAATTAAAGCATTACAATTAAAGTCTTATTGTAATTTCTTGGATTGTATTTCTCATGTTTGTTTTATGAGGTGTGCAATAAAGAGTACCTAGGTACTTGTATTGTATTGCTGATATCTGAGCCGAAAATTATCAAAATCCTCCAGCTGTGAAAACATCTACACTATTATACAATTATAAAATTGTAATTAAAATTGGCTTTTAGATAGTCATTACATCAGGAAAAATCTTAACAGCGTGATACAGGATTTGTACGGGGGCGCGGCGCCTGATGTACAGCGACATCTGTTGTTAAAATATCTTTGTTCGTTCATCACGCCGTAACGGCTGGTCGGAACCAATTTTGAAACAGGGATAGCTGGACATCCACAGATGGTTATAGGGTACTTTTGACTCGACTAACGGTAAGGAAGAAATTACGCTGACGAAGTTGTGGGCAGCTTCTAGTTCATCTATCTATCTATCAGCCACAGACGTCAACTGCTAAACACAGGCCTCCCCCATGACTCGCCACAAAGTGCGATCCCGTGCAGACCGCATCCATTGATTCCCCGCTACCCTCACGAGGTCATCCGTTCATCTAGTCGGGGGCCGACCCACGGTGCGCTTTCCTATACGTGGTTGCCCCTCTAGGACTTTGCTTGCCCAACGGCCGTCCATTCTGGACTACATGGCCTGCCCATTGCCACTTCGACCGTGCAATCCTGTGCGCTATGTCGGGTACCATGGTTCTTCTGCGGATATCCTCATTTCTAATTCTATCGCGCAAAGAAACTCTGAGCATGCACGTTGCGTAACTCTTACATAATAATAAAGTATCTTCTAGTAGGTACATAATAATAATAAATAGCGGACAACCCCACAGAAATCGATCTAGTCCCACAGTAAACTCTAGTAGGCTTGTGGTAAGGACAATATGGACACTAGACAAAGATAAACACCTGAAATATGTAGATAAATAAATACTTAAATAACATCCATGACCCAGGCGCAAATATTAGAGTTCATCACACAAATATTTGCCCTTGCTGGGATTCAAACCCAGGAGGAAGGTATATAATATACATTTACAAAAATAAAAACTGAGGCAACTATTAATAGCTAAGGATATTTTATGCATTTAATAAATGTATTGTTTTCTGCTTTTAAAAACTACAGATGTCTAATTTATTATTCAAATTCACGAAACTGCACTATGTGCACTGTATTGAATTTATTAAACTAAAATGTTATTATACCTAATAAAATTTCAAATAACGAGTGTACCTAATTTTGACCGTGACTGTGATGAGACGCATTTAAATTTCATTAATTTAGGGCTGAATCTCAAAGTTACTAGTTTATTTATACTTATAAGTCTTTGAAATAATAATTTAATCCCAAGGATAATTTAATCATAATTTTTGTTTATTTAAATTAAATTTATCTTGTTACAGGTAAGACCCAGGGGACTGAAATTGCCCTGGTATAAACTCCGGGGAATGTTATTAATAATTATAAAGGTAAGGCTTTATTGACTTGACTATGTTTTTAATTAACTTTGATGAAGTTTGTCGCTAAAAATATGAGCTAGCATTTTCCAGAAGGTGGGTGTATTAAACTTGAGATTTGCATAGGTGGAATAAAGAAAATATAAGTTAAAATAGGGATACCATTTCATACATAACTTGTGAAGTATATATTTATAACAATCTCAAATACTTTACGATTTCTGAGCAAAAATAAATGAATAAATTCATAAAAAAAAATTACACAAATTGATCTAGTCCCAAAGTAAGCTCTAGCACAGAATAAAGACACTAGCTCTAGTAAGCTAAATACATAGAAACATCGATGAACACCCACCCAGGAACAAATATTCGAGTTCATCAAGCAAATATTGGCCCTTGCCGGGATTCAAACGATCGATAAACGGTTTGTGGAAACAAAAGTAAACCGACATTGAACAGTTGACATTCCTATTAAAAATAATGGCTAAAATGACAAAACAGTCACAGAATTCGAACAGCACCTCTAGCATAACTGAAACACGCGATTCTATGTCGCGCGACATACAGTGCCTGTCACTTTCCTTTCACTACCGTGCAAGCAAGACAGACGATGCTGAGTCGCGCGATAAGCGAGGTTGCCGTACGATATGCTAGCCCTAGATGTCATTAGAAATGTCGTGTTTAGCCCCGGGTCAGCATATCCCCAGCAGCTCGTATGGTCGGCTGCCAGCGAATTTCAGATCGGCTTGACTCCTTGGCACTGCATCTTTTATCGCTTATATAACGGAGAATGCTTCGAGGAATTGTTCGGATTGAGCCCTGCAGTATCTTCCGCCATCGTTCTACGCGACAATTCTTTCATCCTCACCACTTAAATAGTTGGCAGTCCACAACTGTGTGCTTCTCTAGAAATTACCTGCCTCACACGACTGAATTCTGAAATGAATTGTCGTTTGCGGTATTTCCGGACAGATACGACCTTCAAACCCTCAAGAAAAGAGCGTACCTACTCTCATGAAAGGCTGGCAACGCACTTGTGACTCCTGTGGTGTTGTTGGTGTCTATAGGCGACGGTAATCACTTTCCATAAGGCGATCCGTTTGCTCGTTTGCCCCTTATGACATTATAAAGAAAACACGCTGCTCTACAAGACAAGTTTAAAATTTGCTAATTACTTAATTTCCAAAAGGCTGTATCGCTGTAACGAGTTTAAGCGAGAGGTGCGTTTCGTTAATTCCGTCCGAAACTCAATTTGGCTCGGGCCGCTTCGCTAATCCCATCAATAAACCCAATTAATCCGCCCACTTGTTGCGCCGACTTGCCCTTTTTAATTTACCTTAAAATCGATAAGAACCTTGTAGTAGAACGACTTAAAGTTTGAGTACCCTCGTTACGTCGACAGTGTCATCAATTGATTAATCTCATCGATGCACCGTATGATTTCCTTATTTCTAACTAGCTTTTGCCCGCGACTACGTCCGCGTGGAACTTGGAAGTATGAAAGCAACGATAGATATCCACCTAATCACCTTAATTTTTAAAAGGGATTATTTAAAGCGCCTAAGCAAATGTAAGAGCAATTGTGCTTTTAGTTTAATCATTACATTTCCTACAGGGTCATCAATGTCATCATGAATTACTTACTCACTTTTCAATCTTTTTAGGGATAATTTCCAGGATGAAAACTATCATATGTCCTTCCTCGGATCTTAAACTATCTTCATGCCAAATTTCATCAAGATCGATTCAGCGGTTTAAGCGTGATGCGGTAACAAACAGACAGACACACTTTCGCATTTATAATATTAAGTATGGATTTCCTATTCGTGGACATTTATACTACTGAAATCATGTATTTTTCACAATTCTTGAAGGTATCATTTCATTTAGCCTTCTCCTAACTCTTCTCACTTCTTTGTCTCTTCAACGACGAGTGGGAAACATAAAGCTTGAGGACATACGTGAATTACACTAGTAAAGGTTTTGTTATACCGCCTACTCCATGTCCCAAAATCAAACATAATAATTTTAATGAAATTTGCAAAAAGCCGCGAAATCTACAAGATAAATGAAAATATCAACTAAAATACGGAATTCGTACGTTAATATTGCGGCCAGGAGAATGAGGAGGTTGAAACACCCTAAATCGGTACTTACTTGGCCTATTTGTATAGGACAGTTTTAATTTTCTGGCGAAACTACGTTGAAATTCTTGTATTCTATTAATTTAACACGATATATGTATAATGATTCATGTTGAATTACAATGTAGTTATCAAATTGATGCACTTAAAGTATAAAAAACATGTTTATTGAGCAGATAAAAAAGGTTCAAGCAATTACTAGTTGTAACTATGTGTTGTCATATCGCTAGGTAATTGAATCGAACTTAATTACTACAGACACTAGAATGTGTACTCTATCTTCTTCGATAAAAGAACCATTGTTGGTCATGTAAGGTTAGCCTAAAGCTATCATCAATGGATATTGTATTCTACGCTTTGGATGTAAGGTTTAACATTGATTGTTTTCAATGAGATGATAATTGATGCTTAATTTAAGAGTATCGCTTGCGCACATAGCAACTCAGATAAATTGACGTAATGAAGCGGATAAGGTAACAAGAAAAGCGATTTTACGCTTGCCTTCATTATAGACTTGTTTATACTCTTAGGGTTGGGTTTTAATCAAAAAATAATAATAAATAAATATCAGACAACCTCACACAAATCCATCTAATCCCAAATTAAGCTCAAGAACGCTGTGTTATGGGTACTAGACGACGATATACATACTTATATAGATAAATATGTACTTAAACACATAGAACAACTATGACCCAAACACAAATATTCGAGTTCATCACACAAACATTTGCCTTGGCTGGAATTCGAACCCGGGACCGCCGGCTCAGTAGGCAGGTGTTTACAAACCGAGCCAAACGCGTCACTTATAACCTTATCAAAATTCTTGAGTTATTATCAAAATTAATATAAAAATTGGCGAGCACAACTACGCTTCGCGACTCTTGTCGCGCGATGTAGCGTCACCCGTCACTCTCTCACAGTACAGGGAAGAAAGAGATAGGGAATATTTGTGCTAGAGGGTGCTGTGGGCCAGGATCGCCACAGAGTGGAAGCCCAACAGCCTGAAACGGAGACACAACAGACCTTTTCGGCGATGGCGACTCCTTTATAAAGGAGTGGCCAGAAATAGCCCAAAGCCAGGAACAATGGAAGAAAAGTAGGGAGGCCTTTGCCCATCAGAGGGGCATCATCGGCTCACAAAAAGAAAATATAAAAAATACCTCAATACAGAACTGACATAAAAATATAAACACATTGAAATCACCTGACCTGTTTTGCCTTTCTGTAGGTATTCGTCCCTTGATCCAGGCATATAGCGAGAGCTTCTAAATAAGTTTATCGTGACTCTTCACTGTTAGTTGATTCGCCGAAACGTCCATCGGAACGGGACAATGCTCTTGGAATCAATATCCCACATGACGGTCAACCCGTGAGCCAAGCTGAGTTCGTCCTTCTCAGTCCGTCATTATTATGGTCAGAAGAATTTATATGAGCCATTTTTAAGTTTTCTATATCGGCTTAACGATCTGTGACCGTCTTATTGTAATTATTTAATAGTGCGATGGTCTTCGCAGCAAAACCGACTCCCACTCGCATGACTTTTAAACTCAGAAACCTTTGTTCTTCATGTTAGCCATAAATAAATGTAGTCTTCATCTGATAGTCGGTGTGTGAGCAGGTACTAAATAAATTCGTTTTCCGCTTCGTCTCTCAGCAACCCACCGCCCTAGCTCACCCACTGTGCACAAACGCCGAATCTTGCGCAGCCTGCGGTCATCGACCTCAAGGTGACATGACAAAATCACCAATTAACAGCTGATCGGGTTCATTTGTCTTACAACCGATAACCGCAGATAGTGTATTTGTTTTTAATCGTTAATTATGGTCCCAATTGATTGGGCTTTGTAACCTTGTTTTTGTGGTTTACAAATGGTTATGATCTTCCATGATGGCTGCCTACGATTCTCCGACATTAGGGTAGGGCGAGAGACAGAACGAGTTACTATGAGCCGTATATTTGTTGTATGTAATACTTGAAGGTGACCGCAACTTCGTCAGCGTAAAACTTTTTTATTTATGACTTTACGGTAAAAGTAATCCTACAACCATCTTTGGATGTCCAGCTATCCCTAGTATCCCTGTACCAAAATTGGTAAAAATCTGTCCAGCAATAGATGGCACCAGATTGCCATGGTGCCGCGCGCTCTTACAAAACAAATGACAATCCTGCATCACGCTATTGAGATTTTCCCTGAAATCATGACCGGAGTGGTCCATAGAAAACTGATAGTAGAACTAGAATTTTATAATAGTATAGATGTAGTGACAACCTTAGCAAGGGAGAAATAATGCTGAAGTTTTTCCTCATTTCCCCGCAGCCATCAATCTTGTCGTATTCGGGGTAGAATTTGTATTGAGAGTGGTGTCACGGTCTTGTATCGGCCCAAGAGAGATGAGAACATGGACATCATTTGCCGAGGCAACGCCTTATGTTTCCATGGCCCATGTGTTTCCTTAAACGGGAATATTTATAAAGCAGTTTTAAGGGTTCCGTACCTAAAGAAAACCAGGCTATTACTAAGTATCTGATGTCTGTCTGTCCATCCGTCTGTAGGTCTGTTCTGTCCGTCTATTACTGGGTATCTTTGGAATCATAACAGATAAAAACTTGAAATATTCGCATAATGTTCGCTATCACCGCTGTAACAGCATACTAAAAATAAAAACAGTTATCAACCATTCGGGAGCATTTGCCTTTCTATGAAACAACAGGTTAAGTTAATATGCAAAAATTAGTTGTTGTTAGTCATGTTGAAATCTCCTATAAATCGGCAAATAATGTGTTCTGAATCGGCAAACTTATTGATACACTACTTTATGGACAATGGACTTCAAAGTTTATTTCAACACAAAAAAAAAAAACAAAGAAACAGTAAATAAGAAACTTCAAAGTATTTGTATACCTATACCTACATGAAGTTGACCACGAAGCAAGGTTGAATAAATCGGAAATTAAAACCACTAATTTCTGAAGCAGGGGGACACATCTATAGTACAAAATGTCCCTATACATGAGAGTATGTCCTTTTTTCCCGTAGACGTTAAATCTAACTTTTTCTTATATCAACATAAATTTTACGTCAGTTGATATTTGGTCACGACTTATTACCTCGAGTTTACGACTCGCTTAAATTACGTTTAATTACTTTATTAATTTCGCCCTCGTCCAGGAAAATTAGATAACTGGTCGGTTTTCCGGTGGATGAGTTTTGATTAAACTGTCCCTTTGTGAGCTGACGCTGTCACGTGGCCCAAGGCTTGCCGCGTGACACGGTAAAGACAGATTTCGTTGCGTAAATGTCATGTAGTGTCTTTAGAATTGCCTGTTATGACTGGTAAATAATGAATCAATTTCTGGCCTAGTGCAAATAGATTTTGCCACGATAGTGTTCCATTTACTCTTAAACGTTAATTCTTACTAGTAATATTAGAACCTTCGTAATTGCGTTATTATTAACCGACTGCAAAAAAGGAGGAGGTTCTCAATTCGAACTATTTTTTTTTTTATATATAAAAATATATGTTTGAGTTTCGTAGGCTAGAATTGTAATATTCTTGCTTATTTCAATAGCTAAGTACCTACAGCTTTTAGAAAACCATTAAATCCAATTTTTTTTCGATAGTCCTTGCTACAAAGATCTAAATAGTTTGCTTTCTTTTTTGTTGAAGGGCTCACAGCCTTCAAAACCCAATTTCAAAAAATGACAAAAATACAATGTTACTTTTTTTCGAAAACCATAGTAGGAAAAAATCAAAGAGCTGCTGTTGACTTACGAAAAAAATTTAACTGTCTTCCAAAACCTGTACATACCCTATTGTGTTAAGGCACCCTTTTAGCTTGTCTAGTCTGTTGGCCAGAATTTTGGAAATAGGTTTAAAATAAGCCACACGTGCAATAAAGAAAAATGCGCAACGGTGTACATTTCCTCGTAAAAGACAATCCCTCTCAAAAAAAAAAGATATGCCCGAAAAAAAGTATAAGGTATTAGTTATAAAGATAAACGTGAAAAGAACTAGTTTATAATAATGTAGGTAACTGTGCCTAAAGGTCTGCAATAAAAACGTTACTAACATGTTTCTGTGGGGCCGTGTTATCGTGTTATCTTTAATGACGTTGTTTGTCAACTCTATACCCGTAATGAGGCATTGTGCGGTTAATTAACTGCTAAACAACATAAAATGGATTTTATTTGTAACAGCATATGTTCGAAACTATATTTTGTTGAAGGAGTTTTAGAGCTATTTCTTTGATTGTATTTACGTTTGAATTAATGTTATAATGATTTAATGGTACAGTTTTTTGGTAAAAATATAAATACAATTAGTCCGTCACAAAAAATAAATTTGGACACGTATTTGTTCTTTTGTCAATCAAATAAAAAATAACCAAAATATGGCGCATCAGTTCGAGGACGCCTTGATAATAGCACGTCGTGACGTCACGCGGAAATTTAATCGTAGCTTTTTTGTTTCAGTGTCAAAAAAAGCGTTTTTTTTGTATACTTTAACTGATGCAGTAAATAATTGGTTCATTTGACCCCAGTGTCTTATGATCCTTATTTCAACTAAATATGTTTTCATCAGCTTGTCGTAATGAACAACCATTAGGTACATTAATTACGAGTATGCTTTATTGCTCAACGTAAATTTCGCACATCTCCGGCTATTACAGAATACAGGAAAAAACCACTATAATTTGACCTTTCTTGACATGATCTTTGAACCTAACAGAGAAAATGCGGTGATATACAACAGATCAGCTGAATTTGGCCGCGGGCGTTTCGGCAAAGTGCCAAAACACGTGAGATCCGTATACGATTCTATATAATGCTCGTGTTAATTAAATTTAAACTGTTTGGTATCAAAGTAAAGTTCATTTTACCGTGAAATTTTCGAGATATGTAGATGTTAAGTAATTAGATAATGATGGTAGTAAACAAGTCGTCACGTGAATTTACATTTTAAGAGGCGTCAGTTTTACTAAAAATGCCGGAATGTATCTAAAAATACGGTGGAAATTTTTGAATGAACTCCCAAACTCTGAGTCATGTCATGAGCTCATGAGTATTGAACGCCAGGAAATGTGGATTGGGTTAATACTTTAAATTTATGACCGTCTTACCTAGTAACCTAGAAA
Organism: Apotomis capreana; assembly: GCA_947623375.1. Taxonomy (NCBI): domain Eukaryota; kingdom Metazoa; phylum Arthropoda; class Insecta; order Lepidoptera; family Tortricidae; genus Apotomis; species Apotomis capreana. The sequence continues at coordinate 4,244,053 of OX392505.1, read as the reverse complement.
AAAATACTGTTTTGATGAATAGGCGAAAGGTAATAAGAACTTTTTGCTTCCTCGCAGTCGCGTAAAAAGTATCCTATCATCCGTGGTTACATAGAAAATCTGAAGCAGTACCTAGAAAAAATGAACTCCAAATAACCTATTGCGTTAATTTTTTGGAATATATTTCAGTACAATGTACACAGAGATATTTTATATTGGTTTTATAATTATATATCTACTAAGCTTTTGCCCGCGACTTCGTCTACCTTGGATTCGTTTATCGCGGACAAGGGTATTTTCCGGGATAAAAAGTAACCGAAGTCCTTCCCGGGACAATTAAGACTGAAATTAATCGTCGAAAGCCTGCGGGGCGGCGTCGCGTCGTTTAGGTAATACCTATAGGGCTCGCTGGCGGCCATTTTCGTACTACTTCTTATGCCGGTTGTACACACCACCGTCACTTTGGAACTCTATGAGTAAATGAAGGACGGCCTGCTTGTCTCGCCCTGTCACGGCAAGTGTGTACAACCGGCATTACGGTTTGCGTCGGTCGTACATCTGACCCTCTCCATTCCGTCACTTATAGTCTGAAATCATGTAAACACTTTATTGCACATAAAACAATATTGTCAAAAACTCAAAAACAATACATGTGTACAAGGGCGAACTTATCCCTGTAAGGGATTTCTCCCAGTTAACCTTTATCATAAGCTCGTAACATGAAATTCATAGTAATCAGACAATCAAGCACATGGTCTCGGATTGTCCGATCACTAAATCCACAGGAGGAATAGAAACACCATAAACCAAACAGAAAGGACATTGGGTACTTTCTTCCCCAGTAACGGACACAAACGAAACCAATTAAAGTTTTTAGATAATGTTACGGGCTTTACCACTGTGTATTTTTTTTTCCCCATAACTAATGGGAAAGCTGAGAAAATTAGATTTTTATACTTACCACAGCAATAAGGTTTTCATTGGGTACTTTCTTCCCCACTAACGGACACAAACGAAACCAATAGATAATGTTATGGGCTTTACCACTGTGTATTTTTTTTCCCATAACTAATGGGAAAGCTGAGAAAATGAGATTTTTATACTTACCACAGCAATAAGGTTTTCATTGGGTACTTTCTTCCCCACTAACGGACACAAACGAAACCAATAGATAATGTTACGGGCTTTACCACTGTGTATTTTTTTTTCCCATAACTAATGGCAATAAGGTTTTCATTGTGGTATAAACAATGAAAACCTTATTGCTCGCGGCGAACGATGAGTCCTATTCCTATGACATCTGTCATCTCAGTAGGTACATTTTTCCGATTATAGGTTATAAAAGGTTCTGCGAGGGGTATACAAACATCGAAAGCTTCCTGCCACTGGTAGCTACTGAAGTCGCTTTCTGGCGGTTATTCGAGGACTTCTCGCTGGAGATCGGCGTCGATACTTCCGCGTTGTCTTCCAGGGCATCGGTGAACGGTGAACTCCTCTAAGTCAATTGGGACTCCGCGAGGAAGGCTGATTTTTCCGGTGGGTAGTTGTGAACCAGCTAAATCATAACTACCCAC